>CM040627.1:85144914-85169833 GCA_022817965.1 Solanum lycopersicoides
CCCCGCTATAGACCTAACTACCCAAAATCCGCAATATGCTTCAGTCTCTTACCAAACTCCACCTCCTCCTCAGAACCATCATCCTCAAAATACCCAACCTCAATCCGCCCAACCACCGCAAAACCAAAGTCAAAATCCAAATCAAAACGCGTTTAATCCCAAAATATCCCATCACCACGTAAATCAAAATACTAATCCTCAGACTTATCCACAAAATTATCAAAACGCTCAAAATGCTCAGAGTCCTTCCATAGCTCCACCCTTGCCTAAAAGAACCGCTTTCCAAATCCCTGTCCATGCTGAGCACGACGTGCACGGTTCTGAGTTGGACCACTATGAAGAACAGGAAAGAGAGTGGAGGGCGAAGGAAGTAGCAAAAGTAGACATAAAAGAGGAGATCAAGAAAGCCATGAAGGAGCTGCAATGCATCCCTGATACTGCCGGCCTAAGTTATGAAGATTTATGTATTCATCCAAATCTGGACCTTCCAGAAGGGTTCAAAATCCCGAAATTTGATACTTTCGGAGGAGTGGGGAACCCTATGGCTCATCTAAGAGCCTACTGCGACCAACTTGTTGGAGTTGGTAGGGATGAAGCTCTGTTGATGCGGCTTTTCAGCCGAAGCCTGTGCGGAGAAGCTCTTGAATGGTTCATCTCGCATGAAACCCGGCAATGGCCCAGCTGGAATGCTCTGGCAAAGGACTTCATCGAGCGATTCGCTTACAATGTAGAAATCATTCCTGATCGTTACTCTTTGGAGAAAATGAAGAAGAAATCAACCGAAAGCTATAGAGAATTCGCTTACAGGTGGAGGAAAGAAGCGGCGAGGGTGAGGCCACCCATGTCTGAAAAAGAAATCGTTGAAGTGTTCGTGCGAGTGCAAGAACCAGAGTATTATGACAGAATTATGTTGCTCGTTGGGGCAAAGTTTGCCGAGATAGTCAAGATTGGTGAGACTATCGAGGACGATTTAAAATCAGGGAAGATAGCCCGTGTAGCCGCATCGCCTGGATCTTCAGGGTTGTTAAAAAAGAAGAGAGAAGACGTGGCTGTTGTTTCATATGAGGGCGAGAAAAACCCAAGAAGATCTTCGTATTCCCATTTCCAAGGTCGTTCTCGACCTTCTCAAAACTCTTACCAAGCTAGTCAGAAAAATAATTCTCCTCCAACATACCAAGATCCTCCTCCAGTATACCAAAATCCTCCTCTAATCTACCAAAGTTCACCTCCAATTTACCAAAATCCATCTCCCACATACCAAAGCCATCCTCCACTTTACCAAGTTTTGTCTCCTCACTACCAAGGTATTGCTCCCAACTGTGCCAACGTGCAGTCGAGCTACCGAGAACCCCCTATTGCATATCAAGTCCAAGCTCCACCATATCAAAACCCCCACCCGAATTGCCAAGCTCCATTGCCAAACTACCATGCCAATTCATATCCCAAAGGTCAAGCTCCACGTCCGAACAACTGGGGTTATCAACAGATGCCTCCCCCACAAGGAAGCTATGATCCACCTCGACCTCGATTCGAGAAGAAACCTGCAAGAAATTTCACCGCGCTCGCGGAAAGTCGAACAAAGCTGTACGAGCGACTAGCTGCGGCCGGATATATCCATCCTGTGGGGCCTAAGCCCGTGGATATCAATTCAAAATTCTATAGGCCAGATCAGAGATGTGCTTATCATTCCAACAACGTTGGGCATGATACTGAGGACTGTATCAACCTCAAGCACAAAATTCAGGATCTAATCGACCAAGAGGTGGTCTCTCTACAACCAGCTGCACCAAATGTCAACACCAACCCTTTGCCAAATCACGGAGGCGGCAATGTGAATATGATAGAGACGGACGACGATTGGTGTGTGACAAAGGTGATAACTCCAATCGTCCTTGACGACGTTGGGGAAGGAATCTGCGGCCTTTTCGAGGAGATTGATGTTGTTATCGATAACGAGGTCGAGCTAGCTGGTATCCGTGATGCTGAACTAGGAGAGATGCTGCAGAATTGGACCTCCACGCCTCTCCTGATTCCCCGAACTTCTTGGTCGAAGGGCATCGTTTAATGCATATTCAAAAATCGGTGGTAGTCTGGAAGAGGCCCGAAACCCATTTTGCCATTTTGCATTTTTATTAATTGCTAGCGTTTTAAATTTTCCTCGTGATGTTTGAAAAAAGGCAATATGGACTTTTGCCAAAGCCAAAGTTTGCATTATTTCCTATTTTGAATGAAACCCTCTTTTATCTAATTTATTCACTTATTCGCTATATTTTTACTTGTCTAAATTTGTCTATTTTTTGAGTAATATAAGTTTTAAACCTGCCAATGTCATATCATGTCACGAGCTGAATAAATAAAGTGAGGCAGGTGACGACGAGGTGGATGATTACGAAGAGGAAAATGAAGTGCCTGAATTTGTTGCTAAAGAATTTCTGCATTTTGAAAATCAGCACAAATCGAATCTTGAGGAAACCGAAACTATAAATTTGGGGAACCAAGAGTGCGTCAAAGAGGCCAAAATCAGGGTTCACATGAATGAAACTCAGAAAAAGGATCTAATACACTTACTCACCGAATACATTAATGTGTTCGTCTGGGAAGTCGGCGACATGCAAGGGTTGAGTACCAATGTTGTGTCTCACAAATTGCCGATTAATCCAGGGTTCAGTCCGGTGAAGCAGAAAACTCAGAAATTCAAGCCCGAGTAGAGTCTAAAGATTAAAGAAGAGATTACCAAACAGATTGAGTCTCGATTAGTGGAGGTGACGCAATACCCAACTTGGTTGGCAAATGTTGTTCCGGTCACCCCATTTATCCCTTTTAATATTTCTTTGTATTTGAACTACGTTCGACCTGAATTCTCAAGAATGAGATACGTAGGCGGCCTATGTCGGCCTCGGTCGGTTTTTTTTGTAATTCCTTTGAGGGGGAACTACGTTTGACCTGATTCGTGCCTCAACGGGATACATAGGCGCCACAAGGGTTCGGTCATATTTCCCGTAAGATTTCTATTTTACAGTAGAAACTGGGACAAAATTTTTGAGAGGGTCTCAAAAATTCCTGAGAAGAAGATTTTTCCCCAGCGAGTCAAGATGGAGATACTTCAAGATTTGCAACTGGGACAGAATTTTCGAGAAGATCTCGAAAATTCCATGATTTACTTACCGACAGTTGAAGATAAGCCATAACTTGTAACTGAGACAGAAATTTTGAGAATAGCCTCAAATTTCAACGTGGGTTTATCGACAGCNCGATTAATCCAGGGTTCAGTCCGGTGAAGCAGAAAACTCAGAAATTCAAGCCCGAGTGAGTCTAAAGATTAAAGAAGAGATTACCAAACAGATTGAGTCTCGATTAGTGGAGGTGACGCAATACCCAACTTGGTTGGCAAATGTTGTTCCGGTCACCCATTTATCCCTTTTAATATTTCTTTGTATTTGAACTACGTTCGACCTGAATTCTCAAGAATGAGATCGTAGGCGGCCTATGTCGGCCTCGTCGGTTTTTTTTGTAATTCCTTTGAGGGGGAAGGGGAACTACGTTTGACCTGATTCGTGCCTCAACGGGATACATAGGCGCCACAAGGGTTCGGTCATATTTCCGTAAGATTTCTATTTTACAGTAGAAACTGGGACACAAATTTTTGAGAGGGTCTCAAAAATTCCTGAGAAGAAGATTTTTCCCCAGCGAGTCAAGATGGAGATACTTCAAGATTTGCAACTGGGACAGAATTTTCGAGAAGATCTCGAAAATTCCATGATTTACTTACCGACAGTTGAAGATAAGCCATAACTTGTAACTGAGATAGAAATTTTGAGAATAGCCTCAAAATTTCAACGTGGGTTTATCGACAGCCTGGAGTGATTATGAATACTCCCCAGCGAATAAGCCTCCGAGCACCTAAACTCAAAAAAGTTCGCTAAGCCTGACGTGACATGACATTTGGCAGTGCCCCTTTTCGCAATTTTACTTCTCGAAAATTTATTTTTCTAAAATATTTCTTTTTTAGGTTTCATTTGTTTTGGCATGAAATATTTGTCTTAATCTATCAAGAGTTGGGAGATCAGGAAGATCAATTGGAGATAGCAGGACAAGGAGCAGACAACTGAAGAATCGACATAGATCAGTCCATTTTTAAAACTAACAATTTTTCTGTGGATGCAGGCTTGTGATATTGCTCAGAAATCAGCAGATTCCTCTGATCGATAAATATGGAGGAGTCAAGGGAGGAGGAAACTCCCCCAAAATCAATAGTTTTCCTGGATTGCAGGAATCATGTTATATCGCTTATGGCGGAGACTTGAGAATATGATTTGTTTATTTCAATCAAATTTACAACAACATGAAGTCTATAAGGAACGTCCAGCTAGATTCGAAGATGAATCAAGCGAAGATCTTAAGGAAGAGCTTGCGGTTTCCATAAAGGACGTCATTTCTATCACAATGTCAGATATGATATTATACATTACCCGGACGGTTTATTATTTATTGACGATCAAGACGATACATTACCCAGAGGGGTCATTTATTTTGTTGCCGATTAAGACGATATACTAACTGGAAGTCATTTTACCATTATAGTCAATTGAGATGATATGATTATACAGAAGGCACCCAGAAGATCGCTATGGTGCTCGATTTAAGCATTATCTTCATTTGGTACCAAGGATGACGTCAAGAGTTAGTATCATGCATCGAGAGTCAATATTCATGCATCGCGGAAAATCATGCATCGCGAGTCAATATTCATGCATTGCGGAAGATCATGCATCGCGAGTTAATATTTATGCATCACAAGTTAATTGCGAGAAGATATTCATGCCTCGCAGAAAATTATACATCGCGAGAAGATTTCATACCTCGCTGAAATTTATGCATCGCAAGAAGATTTCATACCTTGCAGAATTTATGCATTGTGGGAAGATATTCATACCCCGCAGAAGATCATGCATCGAGAGTCAATATTCATGCATCGCGGAAAATCATGCATCGCGAGTCAATATTCATGCATTGCGGAAGATCATGCATCGCGAGTTAATATTTATGCATCACAAGTTAATTGCGAGAGTATTCATGCCTCGCAGAAATTATACATCGCGAGAAGATTTCATACCTCGCTGAAATTTATGCATCGCAAGAAGATTTCATACCTTGCGGAATTTATGCATTGCGGGAAGATATTCATGCCCCGCAGAAGATCATGCATCGAGAGTCAATATTCATGCATAGAGGAAATTCATGCATCGCGAGTCAATATTCATGCATTGCGGAAGATCATGCATCGCGAGTTAATATTTATGCATCACAAGTTAATCGCGAGAAGATATTCATGCCTCGCAGAAAATTATACATCGCGAGAAGGTTTCATACCTCGCCGAAATTTATGCATCGCAAGAAGATTTTAATACCTTGCGGAATTTTTTGCATTGCGGGAAGATATTCATGCCCGAGAAGATCATGCATCGAGAGTCAATATTCATGCATCGCGGAAGATCATGCATCGCGAGTCAATATTCATGCATAGAGGAAATTCATGCATCGCGAGTCAATATTCATGCATTGCGGAAAATCATGCATCGCGAGTTAATATTTATGCATCACAAGTTAATCGCGAGAAGATATTCATGCCTCGCAGAAAATTATACATCGCGAGAAGGTTTCATACCTCGCCGAAATTTATGCATCGCAAGAAGATTTCATACCTTGCGGAATTTTTGCATTGCGGGAAGATATTCATGCCCCGAAGAAGATCATGCATTGAGAGTCAATATTCATGCATCGCGGAAGATCATGCATCGTGAGTCAATATTCATGCATCGCGGAAGATCATGCATCGCGAGTTAATTCATGCATTGCGGAAAATCATGCATCGCGAGTTAATATTCATGCATTGCGGAAAATCATGCTCGCGAGTTAATATTCATACATCGAGGAAGATACCCATGCCTCGCAAGAAATCATGCACTGCCAGAAAGGGAATCGTGCATCTGAAGAAAATATTTACTCATCGGCATCAACTTCATCATTTTATTAAACATCAAGAAGAACATCAAAGACGACATCAGATAATATCAACACTGCATCTATTTTTATTTATTTCAACATCAAATGAAGAATACATTGAAGATTGCATTACATACATAAGACATAAGCTCCATTTACTTTACGTCAAACCGATTGAGTTGACGTCAAATGTCAAGGAGAACAATTAAGTGTCGACATGGTAAAAGTCACTGTCTCCCTTTTTAATTGAGTTTTTATGCTGACGAGTTTTATCTCAGTCTTTGTCGAGAGCATCCGCAAGGATGAATTCTCCAAAAACAAACCACAGGTGCGGACGACATCAAAAAGGATGCAGCACAACGTGGAACTTTTTCTTAGCAGCGAACTGGGACATAGTCCAAAGAGGAGTGTCAAACTCTTAGGACGCGAGCAGAGGGACGACTTCCACCACAATCAAACCACACCCCTATCAGAAGGCATGTGGGTTTTTCTTTAGGTTTTGTCGGTTTCGGTCTCGCATCCGGAAATTTTGATCTACCGGAAGCAAGTTTCCAATCTGTGTGACAATGCGCCGAGAGATTTGAAAATTATGTCCATGTGAGTTCTTAATTATGGGTGTGAAGTGCACCACATTCATGGCTAAGAGGTTACAAGCCTCCTTTTCATACTCGTTTAATTTTGTCACTTGTCCAGAACCAAAGGTTATCTAACATAATAGATTCCTTTTCAATCGATTGAGTCGAACTACAAACAGCCTGATTCCTATGGTTTAAGGATATGTAGGCGGGCTCGATGTTGAAAACTCGGCTGTATTCTAACATTCCCTCTCAAATCTTATTCCCAAGCATTTCGATACCTTCATAATTCGGTATCGAAGTGGCTTTTGATTACTTTCAAAATCGTGTGTTAAATCTAGCGTATCGAACTACAAGTGACCTGAATTCTCATATAGTCTGAGACATGTAGAAACACATTTTCAGGGTTCGGCATAATTCCTAAAGCCTACCAAAATTCCTTTTCCCCAAGATGAAGATGTGATCGTTCAAAATTGGATTCGTCAATTTCATTTGCCTCGAATTTCTTTCATCAATCCAAGTCAAACGAGGGACAGCTGTTGACACCCAATTTTGAACTTCCACAATAGAAATTAATTCATGAGCTTCTTAAATTCTCAAACAACTTAAAATAATTAGTTTTGTGAATTTAGGAAAAACATAACGATTGCGTTATTTTGAATAATAATTTTGCCATTTCTTAAAGTTTTTAGATGATATCTATATTTTACATAATTATGTATATAATTAGTATATTTTATGATTATCCAAAATCATCTCAAAATATTTTAAATTTAGTAAGTAGTCTTTTAAATTAGTTTTGTTTAAATCATAGTTATATATATATCTATATCTATATCTATATATATATGTATATAATATATATATATTTTTTTTTTTTTTTGAATCACTAAGTTTACAATTAAATTAATTGTTTTATTTTTTTGTTAAGATTGAGAAGCTTGCTAAATTAATTTATGTAAATTCATCCTATTAATCAATTACTTTGAACCATTCAAATAGAAATTTTGAAATTTTTGCATTTGTCCCACATTGCTTCCACATCTTTTTTGACCAAAAATTGGTCCTATATAAGCCTCTCTTCACTACACCAAAAGGATATAGAGAGGAGACCAAAGAGTACCCAAAAATTTTCGGGAATTCTTGGTTCCATAGTTTAATATTTATAAAATATTTTTTGCGGCTGTTTGAGTTTGGAGAGGTGGTGGAATCGTCTCCGTCAAACTCGTAGTCTCGGTTCGCTGCCCAGAATCAAGTAATTTTTTATTTATTTATTTATTTATTTATTTTATTATTTATTTTTTATTTATTTATTTATTTATTTTTTTTTATTTATTTATTTTTTATTTATTATTTATTTATTTGTTTATTTTTATTTATTTATTTATTATTTATTTATTTATTTATTTATTTATTTATTTATTTATTTATTTATTTATTATTTATTTATTTATTTATTTATTTATTTATTTATTTATTTATTTATTATTTATTTATTATTTATTTATTTATTTATTTATTTATTTTTTTGGCTTTAGATGTTAAGTTGTAATCTGTTTAGGTACATTCATTACTTTGGAATCGTTAATCTTCTTTAAGATATGATTTAGATATATTATTTTCAAGTGCTAATTTTTATTTTTGCTCTTCACTGCATGTAAAATTCGTCCGAGTTTCAACGTGAACTCTCATTCTCTCCTTTGCATTCCATGAGAAGAGCCGTAAAGGCTCAAAGTTCCGCTTTTCCAGTCAACCTATTAAGCCGATGGACGGGTCCCA
Organism: Solanum lycopersicoides; assembly: GCA_022817965.1. NCBI lineage: Eukaryota > Viridiplantae > Streptophyta > Magnoliopsida > Solanales > Solanaceae > Solanum > Solanum lycopersicoides. Next base: position 85,153,272 of record CM040627.1, read on the forward strand.
AGATTTAAAGAATTGAAGAAAGTCGGAGAAAATGAATTAGAAGACCCTTTTTATATTTTGCATTTTCGTATTGTATCTATTTTAAGGCATTAGCCCTTGTCGTCTTTTACTTTACTGTATTTATTTAGTATAAATTATTTGCTTAGTCTAGGACAGGTACGAAAGGAAAATGGGTCAAAAACCCAAAACAGGTGGGTCCAAAAATCGGTCAAGGCGGACAGAGAACCCGAATTTTGGACCCAATTATCTTTCCCTCTCTCTCTCTCTTTATTTCTCTCTTTTACTTTATTTGCTTATTTGTTTGCATACTTGTCGTTAATTTTAAAAGTTAGAAAAATCCGAATCCCCGCGAATGTCGTAAATGTTTTTATCAACTTAAAATTAAAATAATTTTGCAAAATGAAATGACCTAAAAAATAAGTTAGTATTTCAACTCTCTACTTCTAAATATTTTATTCAAGTCAAGATAAAAGCAAAGTTTTAGCCAAATTTGTTAGTTGCTGGAAAACCGTTTTAGACGGATGTTTTAGGTGCCTAACACCTTCCTAAAACATTAATTTGAATCCCCGAACCCTTTAAATGTTTTCAAGCAATTTTCTCTGTTAAGTTATTTGAAAACAATAGTTTTCTTGATTTTTCTTCAAAATTAAGTGGCGACTCTAAAAAACCGAAAAACTCTTATAAAAGGTTAAATTTTCGATAAAACAGTCTGCACGAGTTAAAGTTTGTCCTTCTCCTAGAGGCACCTCAAATGCAGTAAACACCTTGGCGAGAAGATTACCGAATGCCAACTGATGAGAACCAAGTTGATGATCAATAATTCGAGCGAAGTGTTTGATAATGAGTGTTGGCCAATCGATATGTTCTTTGCACTCAAGAGCATTCATGAGTCCCATGTCCCGTAAAGAAGCAATATGACTCTTATGACCCCTAGGTAATACTCTTTTATGCACTATATCAAATAGGAGCTTGTGAACTGGTTCCATGGCTCCTTTTAACACTGTCCGAGCCCTAGATGTAACCCGCCCTTGGGAAAACTTGGCCGGAAGAACAGAGTGTTCATCAGAAATCCAATGATAGTCAGTAATACCCACAGATGGTACTTGCAAAATCTCACCAAGCTTAGTAGAATAAAAAATGATCTCCACCCCTTTCACAGTAGATGTTACCACATCCCATCCAACACCCTTAAGTTTGTGTAAAATTCTACAACTTCATGTTCATAAATCATATTAGGATCAAAAAATAACTCTTTCCACCCTGAAATCGTAGTAATTCACACACACGTTTGACTATATTCAGGATGAAAAGTTCTACCCCTAAGCACAATTTTAGTCTGAAAGTACTTTTCCTTTCCAATTTTGAGAAATTTCTCCATGTTCCTTTTGACCGATTTTGACTTAGACTGGGGGTTTCAGAGGGTTTAGATTCATATCTATCATCAGACTCAAAATCAAAAATTACAGGACGAACAAGCGAGTGAATAGGAGACTTACCCAGACGACGATGTTTCACACTAGATGTTGCACCACCCGTCATTTTTCCTATACTAGCACTTCGAGTAACGGGTTTGCGAGGAGGTTTTTGTTTGATGGCAATGTGTCTGCGAGGTCATTTTGGTTTCTGAGGATGTAACATTTAGAGGAACGTTATCAATATCTTGTTCGGTCGGGTGTGTGGGTGGTGGTAGAGAAGAAGTAGATGAGATTTGAGGAGTGGGTTTCTGAGACGGAGGAGAAGACAAGGTATTAGTGGTGTTGGGAAGGGGCGTTTCTATGGGTGATGTAGGAGGTAAGATATGATGAGTAAAATTTGAGTTTTTTGCTAGTGGGGGAGGCGGAGAGGGAGTGAAGGGTTCGCCGACGTCGTGTGGTGATGGGTCATGATGATCAATTGAAGGTGTATCTTGTAGGGGCGATGTGAGAGATGTATCCATGGATGGATTTTCTTTCCCCTGAAATGATGCATCTTCAGATGAAGTGTCATCGTCAGAGTATGCAACGAGAGGATTAGTCATGGTGGTTGGGCTTTCTCGGGAGATGAGAGAGAGTGGAGTGTTCTTTTGGGAAAGGTTGGGATTTTGAAGCGATTTGCAATGATGGTGATCTGACATTTGAGAAAGATTGTAAAGTGACGATTGGAGTTCTCTATAGAGGAGTGACGTATGGAGGAGATAAAGTGATTCTTTTAAGTGATATTTTTCCCGCGCTTAGTGACCAGTGTTTAAGGCAAAGAGATATGGACCAAGTTCTTATGTAATTCAGATAATATACACAGTCAGCTATATAATGTATTGTATGAAGAACATATCATGTGGGAGAAGAAGTATACCTGATATCCTGAGGGCCTAGTGAGTCAGTACTCCCGTGTCATATCCTTGTTTGAACTAATCAGCCTTGAAAAATGAGTCCTAGAGAGAGTCGATTTTTCTGGAATGGTTCTCTTCCTAATGCTTTAGTAAAAATATCAGCAATTTGATCCTCAATTTTGCAAAATGTCATCATGATGAACCCCTTTTCAACATTATCCCACAGGAAGTGATGTCGGATATATATGTGTTTGGTACGCTTGTGTTGAACCGGGTTCTTAGCCATATACATAGCACCGGTATTATCACATCGGATGGGAATACAACCAGTTTTTATACAAAAATCTTTAAGCTACTGCTTTATCCAGAGAAGTTGGGCACAACAGGAAGCAGTTGCCACGTATTCAACTTTAGCGGTGGATAAGGCAACTGAATTTTGCTTTCTAGTTGCCCAGGAGATTAAGCAAGGTCCTAAGAAGTGTGCCAGTCCTGAGGTGCTTTTTCTATCTACCATATAACCAGCATAGTCTGCATCATCGAATCCTACTAGATTGAATGAATCTCTAGTGGGATACCCGAGGACCAGGTTCACTGTTCCTTTCAGATAACACAGAATTCTTTTAACAGCCTTTAGGTGAGATTCCTTATGACAAGACTAAAAACGTGCACACAGACCAACGTTAAACACAATATCATGTCTGCTAGCAGTGAGGTATATGAGTGAACCAATCATCCCTCTGTATCTTGTGTCATTTACTAGAGAATCAGGTTCATCTTTGTCAAGCTTTGTTGTTGTGCCAATGGGTGTATCATTTGTTTTGGCTTCACTCATATCATATTTCTTCAGTAGTTCTTTGATGTATTTTCTGTTGATGAATTGATATACCTGTTGGGGTCTGTTTAATTTGGAGTCCTAAAAAGAAATTTATTCTCCCATCATACTCATCTCAAATTCACTACTCATTACTTGAGCAAATTCGACACCAAGTGCTTCATTAGTGCCTCCAAATATAATATCATCTACATAAACCTGGACTATGAATAAATCTTCACCTTGTTTTTGAAGAAACAATGTATTATCAATTTTCCCTATAGAGTACCCATGTGTGAGAAGGAAAGTGGACAATCGATCATACCACACTCTTGGTGCTTGCTTCAGCCCGTAAAGTATTTTATCTAGTTTGTATACGTATTTCGGGTACTCGGAATTTTCTAAATCGGGAGATTATTTGACATATACCTATTCTTGCAGGAAACCATTTAGAAAGACACTTTTGACGTCCACCTGATAGAGTTTGAATTCCATATGAGCAACATATGCTATCAATATTCTAATTGCTTCTATTCTTGTGACGGGGGTGAAGGTTTCATCATAGTCTATTCCCTTCTCTTGGTTGTATCCCTGTACGACTAGCCTGGCTTTATTGCGTATGATTTGTCTTTGTTCATCAAGCTTATTCCTAAAGACCCACCTTGTTTAATCACTGTCCTGTTTTGTGGTTTATGGACCAGGTTCCACACTCTGCTTCGTTCAAACTGATTTAGTTCCTCTTGCATAGCACTAATCCAGTCAGGATCTGATAATGCCTTTTTTATATTTTTTAGCTCAATCATGGATACATAGGCAGAAAAGGCACACATATTGCGTAATTTGGATCTTGTAGAAATACCTGAATTTAGAGGAGTAAGAATATTTTGTAGAGGATGTGAACTTTGATGCTTCTAACTGTGAGATTGGATGTTGGCAGATTCTTCAGATGCAGGAGGACCTGTTTCTGTAGTATACTCATCTTCTGTTTCAGGTGTTTTATAAGGGGATATGGTTTTTTCCTCCCATATTTTTGGTTCTGATGACTTTGAACTGATGACTTTATTCTGTTGATCTTCTGAATTACCTTCGATTTCACTATTACCTTCATCAAAAACGATATGAACACTTTCCTCTACACGATTTGTTCTTTTGTTAAGTACCTTGTATGCTTTGCTTTGTGAAGAATAACCAAGAAAGATTCCTTCATCGCTCTTGGCATTAAATTTTCCTAGGTTATCCTTGTCATTGTTGTGTACAAAGAATACACATCCAAAGGCCCTAAGATGTGCCAAATTTGGTTTTCTCCTCTTTAATCATTCATATGGTGTTTTGTTTAATACTGATATGATAATGCATCTATTTATGAGATAGCACCCTGTGTTTATTGCTTCAGCCTAATAAGATTTTGGAAGTTTGCTTGAGATCCACATTGTTCTTGCGATATCTTCCAGTGTTCTATTTTTCCGTTCAACTACACCATTTTGTTGTGGTGTTCTAGGTGCTGAATAATTATGCTCGACCCCGTTCGAGATGCAGAATTGCAAGAATTGTGAATTTTCAAATTCTAGTCCATGATCAGATCGGATGCTAATTATTTCCTTGTTGAATTTTTCTGGACCAACTTTGCAAAGGTTTCAAACATGGTGAATGTTTCATCCTTTGTTGCAAGAAACAGTGTCCATATGAATCTTGAATAGTCCTCAACTATTATAAACACATATCTTTTACCACCTCTGTTTTGTACACGCATTGATCCACACAAATCCATGTGAAGCAACTCTAATGGCCTGGTAGTGCTAACTGTCAACTTTGGTTTGAATGATGATCTTACCTGTTTTCCTTGAATGCAGGCTCCACATACTTTATCATTGGTGAAATTTTTGGTTGGTAGTCCCCTAACCAAGTCCTTAGATATGAGTTTGTTTATTGTTGACATGCTTATATGTCCCATTCTTTTGTTCCATAGCATAGAGCAATCGGAGACTGCACTCAGACACTTGAGAGTGTTTTCTTGAGACTCCACAATATTTATACACATTCTTATGTCTCCTACCTAGTAGAACTAGTTTCCCAGACACTGAATTTGTCACCATGCATTTCTTTACCTATAAAGAGTGTTATGCCGTAATTTTATCTATCTTTAGAAAAATTACTTTTTGAAATGTTCTAAGTATAAAACAATTTGAGAAAAATACTTAGAAAAGAGTCGCCACTTAATTTTTTAAAGAAATTAAGAAAACTTAACTTAAAAAGACTCTAACAGATTAAGTCTTAATAAATTTAGAGAAAATGGGTAAGAGGTTCTTATTTACGCTTCAAGAAGGTTTTTAAGGCATTTGAAGCGCCCGCTAACATGCGGTTATCCTATGACTTAGGTTAATTATTATTTTTTACTATTCTTAGAAACGTGATATAATATACGAATAATGATTAACGTCATTCGTTCAACTTTAAAAAAAATATTTAAACAAAGATTAACTTTTTTTATTATTTTTATTTTAAGAAAATGGAAACTTAATTAGAATTTTTGAAATTGATTATAAGTGAATAGAACTGAATTAGATTATTATTGTTTTTAATCATTTTAAAAGATAATAACATCAAACCACAATTCATTAATTTAAGCATGAAAAACCATTTTTAATTAACAAAATTTTTGACTAAATGTATTTCATGAAAATTAAGAGAGTGATAAAAAATATATTGAAATAAACTAACATAAAGAAAATAGTTCATCTTTTGGGGATTTTAATTAGGCTAGTCAAAGTTAAGATTAAATAAATTAAAAAAAAAATATCACAATTGAATAATTTATGAGTAAGAGATAAAAGAAGAGTTGGGCCTGCTGCAACCAATTTGGGCTTATTACTGCCCAGAAACATTGGGCCAAAGCTGCTGATTTTTTTGATTTTTAAATCAATTCCCGTTTTTGTATACACAAGCTGTATATCTATGTATACAATGCGTATATCTGCCTCATTTCCTGTATCTTGGTCTGTATATCGAATATATGCAGATCACTTCAACCTCTAGCACCTGTATATTTATTTTTGGACATGTACATCAATATTCACCATGTATACTAGTGTATACTGCTGTATACAACATGTACGTTTTCGAACTTTACGAGGCTTGTTTCAGCTTTCGGCATCGTCGGATATTGACGGGGATAACTCAAATATAGGTGTTGTTGAATTTGATTCAACGAAATAATGCAAGGAAGACAGAGCCTTAGCAGACTCATCTCGAAATAGAGTTCATGCAAAGGGAAAAGACAACAAGGATTAGGAAAAGAGCTTATTCATTAAATAAACAATTAAACAATAGGCATGACTAACTACACAATCAGTTTGACTAAAGAAACACATAAGATAGTTAAGGGGAATACGAATCATGGCCAACCAAACTTATCATAACTAATGAATTATAAAGCAACTGGCACTTAACAAATTAAAGATAACTATCAAATTGATAGATTACATGACAAAGAGCTACATTTAAGTCAATGGTAGGAGACCAATCTCTTAGGATGGCAACACTACTTTACAACAAATCAAAACAAACTAGGCACCCAAATTATCATGGTAAACAAAACACTTGTAAAACTCAAAAATTTATGTAAAAAAAAATATAACATCATCAAACCCAACACTAGTTTACAACAAATCAAAACAAACTAGGCACCCAATTTATCATGGTAAACAAAACACTTGTAAAACTCAAAAATTTAGGTAAAAAAAATATAACATCATCAAACCCAACACTAGTTTACAACAAATCAAAACAAACTAGGCACCCAAATTATCATGGTAAACAAAACACTTTTAAAACTCAAAAATTTAGGTAAAAAAAAATATAACATCATCAAACCCAACACTAGTTTACAACAAATCAAAACAAACTAGGCACCCAAATTATCATGGTAAACAAAACACTTGTAAAACTCAAAAATTTAGGTAAAAAAAATATAACATCATCAAACCCAACACTAGTTTACAACAAATCAAAACAAACTAGGCACCCAAATTATCATGGTAAACAAAACACTTGTAAAACTCAAAAATTTAGGTAAAAAAATAAAAAATAAATAAAAAATATATATATATAACATCATCAAACCAAGGAACTTGATTATCACAATAACACTATCATAATTTTTAACCATTTATGAAAAAACAAGAAAAGTATGTAAGGATCTGGAAAAAAAAAATAATCAAACAATTGGATTTTTTTTTTTTTATTTCATGCTAGAGATTGAAACATATGGAATACAAAATGGAATGAATATTACCTTTATCGGGGCAGCGTTCCGGGATGAACGAGCTTGGAGGAGAACCCACCACCATACAAGAAATTTTGACGAAACTTCAAGTTTCAAAACAACAAACCCAAAATTCGAGAATACTATTATTCTATAAAATCCAATCTAGACTATTTTTTCGTATATGACATCAAAATCCAATTATTTTTTTTATTTTTTAAAATATCCGATCTCCTCTAACTTTAGTTTTCTCACCACAATTCTTCTCTGCCCCCTAACACTAAAGAAGATGGAGGTTTATATAGAGGGATTCGGGGTCGATTTGGGAGTGATTTTTCAAATTTAAATCTTGAAAAGATAAGATTCAAAGTTGTCCATGGTACCAAATTTTCAACGGAAAAGAAAGAGAGAGGGGAAGAGGACGTGATTTGCTGCGGGATTCTCGTGATCTGCAGGAATTTTTGCTGGTTTTTGACATAGAATTTCTGGGTTTCACACAAGGAAGAAGAAGAAAATTTGGGGGTGGGGTCGGTTTGTATTGTTGTGTAGGCAAAGTTTTTCTGCATATGTAGTATTGGGATGGGCTGAAATTAAATTGGGTTGGGAACTATTATTGTTGGGAATTGGGCTGAGAGTTTTGGTGACTTGAAAGTGGGTTGAAAGAAAATTAAGTTGGGCCGCTGACTTTGAAGAAAAAGGCCCAAAACTTGGTTTTTTGAAGGATTTAAGAAGTGACCCAAAATTGTTTATAAATTAATTAAGGAGTTTCTTAATCTTAACGAAATAAAATAATTAATTCTATTATAAGATAATTAACTCAAAATATAAATTATAAATTAGCTAAACTAATTAATCAAATATTAAGTTAAACTAAAATCTTTTGAGATGATTTTCAAACATTAATAAATATATGCAAAATCATATAGAATATGTAAATTATTTTTTAACGTTTTAAAAATTACTTAAAATAACTCGAAAAATATTTAAAATTTTATAAAGTTAGTTATTTTAAATTGTTTGAAATTTAAGAAGCTCGATGACTAATTTATATTGTGGAAGGCCAAAATTGGGTGTCAACAAAGAGCACATTGTTTCCTTTGTCGCATATATGAGACACACTAAGTAGAATGTATTACAAACCATTCACATAGTATACGTTGTCAATTGCATGAGTATTCATAGACCCAACCTGTCCAATTCCCTGAATTTCACTATTTTTTCCATTATCAAAAGCCACGTTTCCTCTTTTGAAGTTTTTGAGTGAGAGAAAGTTACTTTTATCTCCAGTCATATATCTGGAGCATGCACTGTCCAAGTACCATTGCTTTTGCTTCCTTCTCACTAATCCCTGTAGTTAATTTCAGGGGTTAGTTTTTGGTACCCAGATCGACTTTGACTTATGCTTAAAAAGGGATGAATAAGATTTTTCCCAGTCCATCTGGGAAGTGGTTTGGCTGTAGGGATTTGTATTTGTTCAGTGACTTTCTCATGATGAGGTATTCTTAGAGAGTTTAGATTATTTTTATGAGCAGCCGATTTTCTGTGATAATCATAACTCTTATGCCCTACCAATCCACTGTGCATACATAGACAGTCTATGTTGGGATTTTTTGCTTGAAAATTAGTTTTATCAAAACCTATTCCATGTCTCTCAGACGTTCAATTCCTGTGAATGTTATCAAGCAGTATGAAGGACCTGGTCCATCTCATGTCATTCTCTGCTTCAGCTTTAGTCAAGTGAAGTTCTTTGGTTAGCTCTTCATTCTTTTTACTCACTGATTCTATGTTATTGCTTAATTCAATATTTTTAGATAGCAGGTGATGATTTTATTTTTCAAGCTTTTTGTTTTCTTCTCTTAGAGATGCATAGTCTTCTATTATCAGTTCTCTTTTTGAGTCTGTTGTTTTATATACATCAATAAGGGTGTAAAGTAAAGATTCTAGCTCCCGTTTTGAGTAAGAGTTTAGATTGTCTTGTATGTGATGAAGACTAACATTTTCATACATGTCTTATTCTTCTATTTTATCTTCTTCGGAATCTGATCCAGCCATAAGGGCTAGTATGGTTTCTTAGGATCTGTATGTGTCCTTTTCTTCTTTTGTCTCCATGGCCACTAATGCGAGAAAGTCATATTCATTAGATTGTTCTAATGCAAGAAGTGATTTATTTTGTCTCATCATCATCAGATTTTTCGTCGGATGAGTTTCCCATTGCTGCGAAGGCTTTCTTTATTGAAAGATCTGATTCTTGAGTCGTCATTCTTCTGTTTGAAGGAATGAACTTATCTTTCTTGATATCTTTTCCCTTCTCTGAGGTTGTTCTTTTCTGCTCCAAAGCCCAAAGTGGATAAAATTTGATGAAGTGATCTGGGCTTCCACACTTATGACAAACTTGATCTTTAGTGTTTTCATTGGTTTTCTGAGGACTTTTCTTTTGGAATGTTTGTCCTCTTTTTAGCATTCTAGTGAACCTTTTGGTCATAGGTGCAATATTTTCGTCCTCGAAGTCTTCTGATATAGTAGCCTTTAGAACCAGGTTCCTTTCCTTTCTCTTGCCTCCGATTTCTTTTTTTTGATTTTTCTTGACTTCGTATGTAATGAGATTTCAAATTAGTTCATCCATGGCCAGTGCATCTAAGTCGCGAGCTTCAGTGATAGCTTCGACTTTGCTTTCCCAAGGAATACATCTTATTAATGATTGAAATGAACCTGGTGTGCATGTCTTATATAGTCTCGCCGTATGCCATTCTAAACAATTCATATTGTCTATTTAAGTTATCAATTTTGGACTTCTTAACTTGTGTTGTCCCTTCATGAGCTGTTTGTAGTGTTTCCCATATGGTTTTAGCATCTTGACATGACGAGATTCGATTGTATTCATCTGGTCTTATACCACATATCAGGATTTTCTTGACTTTGGCATTGTTCTGGTTTGCGAGTTTTGTCTGCAGCATCCCATTCCTTTTTGTCCTTTGGGATTTTGGTGATTCGATCAGTGGCAGTTTTCATAGGTATAGTTGGTCCATCCAGGATGACTCCCCATAGGTCAGGGTTTTCGCCGATAAGATGATCCATCATGCGATTTTCCACCATCCATAGTACTTTCCATTAAACAGTGGTGGTCGTGTCTGTGAAGCTCCCTCTTGTGGGGTATGTGGTGCTGCCATTGAGTCTTTTCAAGGTATAAATATTTTAACGAAAAGACCTGCTCTGATACCAATTGAAGAAACCTTTACCCCTAGAACAAGAACCAGGTTCTTGTAAGTTGGTTACAATAAAACATGAAAACTTGAAAGCTAAAACCTTCCTCAATCAAGGAAGGAAAAACCTCATTTTATTTATTCAAATTTGATGATTTATGATTACAACTCAATAATCAATAACCTCACCACAACAACAACTCTCGATTAACTATAATCGACTAACTCTACTCTCTGAGAGGCCAAACTCACCTCTTGTTACAAACCTCACCAAAACTCGACTCTACAAGAAGTCAAACCCACTTCTTGTACAATGAATCTAAAATTGTGGCTCTAACTACGAATTTTGAAACAATTACACGCTCAAGAATTTCTAACTCAAGAACTTCTTAAACTCTGTAACAGTTTTGAACTCGCAGGCTTTTACATGTTAAATAACTTTCGCTTTCTTGATTCTCAATCGATGTAAAAGTCTTGATTTCTTTTCTGCGTTTGATCTCTTTTTATAGACTTCTCGTGACTTGTATCCTTATCATATAAGGTAAGGAAGTTACAATTGTAGGAAAACAAGGAGTACTAATTTTGCCTTTTATTGTACAATCCCTTTTTTACACAACTTCCTAATTCAAGTTACCATAAACGTATTAAAGTCTCCTTATTTGTTTCAACTTTTACTTTCGTCGGCATGAAACACGAACACGGAAGGCTTTCAACACGTTTAGACATTCAATTCTGGCTTGTAACACGTACACGTTTGTATGCTTTTCTTGACAATTGATCTGTATGTATGTATATGCATTTACAGTCTATCATCAAAACATAAAGGCTGCAGAACTATCATATTCCCCCTTTTTTATGATGGCAAACCTGTGTAACTAAATGCAATATATAATACCAATGTTTAATATACATTGACAAAAAATAAAAATAAATCAACTTGTTAACCAAGAATAAGACTAACATGAAATTGACTTAGACTATTAAGAAGTGTCGTCAGGGTAATAAAGATCCTTATAAGGTCGCCTGGTTAGGAAGATAATTAAGGTATTATAATTTCAAGATAAAATATTAAAGTATTTTATTCTATTTGAGATTATTAATTAATTTAATAATAGTTGTTCACTGTTAGTTTGGTACATTCCTTAAGAAATAATAATTAATAGAGATAATATTACTATTTTATCTTTGACTCTATTAAATTTAATTCTTTAAAAAATATTTTAAATGATAAATAATATTTAATAGTAAGGGTAAAATAGACAAGCAAATTATCTCTTGATTATCTAAACTGGACAAGTATTGTTAAACAACTATTTTTATATATAAGAATCGTTTTGGCTACAAATTTTTGCCAGAATGGTATTTTACCTAGGTTGTGTTAGCTTTTTAAATATTTTATGTAACTTTAATATATTTTAATTAAAAATGAAAAAAAAATCAGTTTATTTTAAAATAATTTTTTTTATAGACTTTTTAAAATTCTGATCAAATTCTGACTAATTTTTTTTTATCATTTAGCATTACCCTTTTAATATAGTAGACAATTATTATTAAAGAGACAGAAGTATTATTTTCATACAAATCCGTGAATTAATTATTGAAGAAAGCTGATGGAACAGATCAAAGGAACAGGTTTGGTGAAGCTGTCTGACGAGTTAACGTTTAAGTTACACTAGGACTAGACTACTCAATCCTAATTTATGTACAAGTCTATACTTTATTCGACTAAAGCTGATGTAGTCGACTAGGATAAGGTATACATAATATATTTGTGTTGTATTAAAATTCTAGTGTAGCTAGTTTAGGACTCTTCTCCTAGGAGTATGTAACTCAATTATTCAATCATCAATACAATCTTTAATTTTTCACATATCTATGAAAATTCTATATTAATGACACATTTTCTTTTGTGAAAGTTTGTCTATCAAAGTTTATTAATTCAAGTTCATTGATCTAGTTTAAATAAAAGTCACCTCAATAATATATCCTGCATATCTCATTGTCAATTCATAAAACTAAACTCGACAAATAAAATATACATATCGACAAATAGTCTTACAATTATTTAAATACTTAATCCCCATATTCTAAACTCAGTAAACTTATTTACTAATCAAACGTACATTCTCTTCATTTTTTTTATCCTAATAAGTAAATTACAAGTTGCTACTGCCATTTTTTTCCACGCAACACAAGCTGACCTTTGAAATTTTCTATAACATGTGTTTTCACTAAATCATTGATTGTCTTTAATTGTCATGCTGTATTTTCTGAAAGTTTTTTAATTTAATTTTTTAAGTTAAATTAAGAGTGCGTTTGGTATGAAGGAAAACATTTTTTGAAAAACATTTTCTGAAAAATGTTTTCCAATTTTTTCATGTTTGGTTGGGACAAAAGTTATGGAAAATGTTTTCCAAATCAACTCATTTTCCTCAAAATTAAGGAAAATGACTTCCCTTCAAAAATTAAGAAAAACATTTTCCAAAACTCTCCTCCAATTTCAAATTACATTTTTTTTGGGAAAAACATCGATTTAAAAAAATATTTTTAATTTTAAAATTTTATTTTTTCACCCGATCCCTGATCCACCCCCCTCACCGGCCAGCCCCCCCACCCCACCCCACCCCCACCCCTCCCCAAAAATTAACCACTACCCCCCACCCCACCCCACCCTCACCCAAAAAATAATAATTTTAATTTTAAAAAATATTTTTAATTTTAAAAAATATTTTTAATTTCATAAATTATTTTTTACTCTATTAAAAATAAAAGATGTCTCTCAAAAAAAATTTCATTCATAAATCAAACACTAAAAATCATTTCCGGAAAATATTTTCTACTCACTAACCAAACATGAGAAAATAAGTCCAAAATCTACTTGTTTTCCAGGAAAACATTTTCCATGGAAAACATTTTCCTTCATACCAAACACACCCTAAATTACATTAGTTTGATATCTTAAACTAAAAATTAAATAATCAAAAATTATACAAAATACTATAAATTAAATTCTTTTACATATCAATATGATAGAAAAATACATCATAAAATGTTAGTCAAGTTCTAGTTTGACTCTAAGAAAAGAAACAATCACAACTAAAAGAGGACAAAGGGAGTATTGTATAAGGTATAATAATCTAATGATAAAATGGAGATTTGTTTTTTTCCGTATTTGGTTGGAGATATTAAATAGTTATCTCTTTGGATTATTTATTCTATCATTTTTGCCATAGTAATGAAATAAGTTATCTCATATATATATATGATAAAATTAAAATAACTTATCTCGAAATTAATTATCAAGAGTTTAATGTTAATGAAGCTATTAAAGACAACAATCCTTTAAACTTACGCGGTCAAAAACATAATTTATTGTTTTCTAATTTTGATGTTTTGCATATAAATTTATAGTGTTTGAACCTAAGAGAATGGGTTACTGTCAAACTCCAAGCAAGTACTCCCTCAGTTTATTTTACTTTTATATATATAGTAGTATGTCTTAACTTCACACTCCTTCTTAAGAAAATGTTTATTAATTAGATATTTTCATTTTACAAAAAAATATAATTAGCCTTATTGATAGTGCTTTTAAAAAAATCAAATTTGACTATTATGAATCGTGTGATAGTTAAAGTAAAGAAGCAACATATTTGTATATTCATTTCTGTATCCATTATACAATATTTGTAGCTAATTACAATCCTGCCTAATAAATACATATATAAGTTATGAGAGAATTGATATGATGAAGTATTATCTTATGTTGAGTAGAAGAAGAAATAACTAATACTTGCATAATTCTAATTTCTAACAAATTATCAAACAACCTCTTAATACTTTATGTAATTATTTAATGATAAGGGTAATATAGGAAGAAAATAAAAAACTTTTTCTTAATCGTAATTTTAAAATTCACACTATATAGAATGTCATCGCTCTTAATAGTTACATTACATACAAGTCTATAATATAAAAAGACAGGGATACCCATGACGTATGTATATTTTTTTTTCCTTAAATGAATCAAGTGTTCATTGAATTTTATTTTTTCAACTAGATGGAGACTCACACATTTTCAGTTGTTCCTTCGGTATGAAAAGTTTTTAATGTCAAATGAATATCGATTTTTTAATAGATAAAATGAAATATTTATTTTTCGCTTAGGAGACAAATACAATGAAATAAAGGGAGTATCAAAATATTTTTGAATTTTGTGATTTTAATATGTCACATAAAAAATAAAAAAATAAAAAAAAGATAAAAAAATTAAACTAAGACGAAGACTATAGTAAATAACAAAGTTGTGTTGCGTGCATGAGGTGTTGAATGATTCCAAACTCTTGTAACACTATTGACACAAATTAAAAAGAAATCAACTTGTGAAGCTATAATAAGCAAGACATTAATACATGGGATTGACTTGACTCATTAAGAAGTACTCGTTAGGGTAATTAAGATATTACAAAGATTAGTAAAATATTATAGTTTCGAGATAAAATATAGAATTATTTTATAGCGCAGCTCAATTGAAATTTCAAGAGATTAGCCATATATATACGAAGCTTGCTCATACAACAATGTTGGTATTGTTTTCATACCATGCGGGGACTAATGACACTTTTTTTTTTTCAAAAGTTAAAATTTATTTAAATTTATCGATCTAATTTACACAAAAATCATATTTTATATTATACCTTGTAAATCTTATTTTTGATTTAATAAAATAAACTCCGATATACAACATATATTCACAAATAACCTTATGATCATAATTTAATCCCATATTACAAACTCAATAAACTTATTTACCACTCCTTTTGTTTTCTATTTACATGTCGTTCTTATTAAAAAATAAATGTTTTTTAATATTCCATTCATTCATCTTTATTTGTTAACTATACTAAAAATAGTTATCCAACAATACTTGTCCAATTAAAAAATCAAAAGATAATTTAACCTTTGTGTCCATATATATTACATTCGATATCTAATATATGTTCCAAAACATTAAATTTAATATATTCAAAGTGTAGTATAGACACATTACCCCTATTATTTATTATTTCTTAATCACTATGTCTAGTTAATAGTGGACAACTATTGTTAGAAAGAGTGAGTGCTTGATATTCCACAAAATTAAATTTAATGTTTTGAAAAATGTGTTAGATGATAAATAATATTTAATACCAAGGGTAAAATAAACACAAAAAGTAAATTATCTCTTTAATTTCTAAATTGAACAAGTATTGTTGGACATTTTTTTTAGTATAGTGAGCAACTATTTTTGGGCGAAAGAAGTACTCCTTCCATCCACAATTGTTTGGTAGGTATACTAAAAATAGATGTCTAAGATTAATTGTCAATTTAAATAATCAAGAAATAATTAGTCACTTTTTTCCAAATTTGCCCTTAATAATAGTGTAGTTCAATTGAAAAGTTATGTAGACATTTGATATTCTTGTTATAGTAGGGTTGGTTATATTAGTCAAACTACAGATTGTATTAATTTTTCCTTGAGGGATGTGCATGACCTTAACATGACAAACAATTGTGGACGGAGGGAGTATTTGTCTTAAAAGTATGAATTTGATCAACATAAGTAAACTAAGTAATTAATTCATGTTCATTAATCAAATAAATTAATCTTATTCATTTATTAAAAAACTTGATTTCAAAAGAGCACTAAATTAAAATACAATAGTAAACTTACCTAATTTCTTAAGAGATATGAAACCTAAAATAGTGACAGTTAAATAAAAAAGGAGTAATCAAATTCATTCTCTTCATTGCACTTTTTATCATAATACAAGTTGTTGCTACCATTTTTTTCCACGCAACACAAGTTGACCTTTGAACTTTTCTATAACATGTACCTACACGATATGTTTAAATTTTAATTTTGATTTCAGTGTTTAACGTTAATGTAGCTATCAAAAACAGCAATCCTTTAAAATTACGCGGTCATAACATAATTCTTTTTTC
>CM040627.1:85170833-85299084 GCA_022817965.1 Solanum lycopersicoides
TTTTGGGCGTCTGGTAGTTCTGTGGGTAAGCCTGAGGATTGGTGTTCTGATTTAAATGGTGATGAGGTGTTTGGGGATTGAAGGCAGTTTGATTTTGATTTTGGTTTTGATTCTGTGGCGGTGGGGCGGCTTGAGTATTCTGAGGATGGGGTGGCATTTGAGGGTGGTTATTTGGAAGAGGCGATGGAGTTTGGTAAGATACAGAAGCGTATTGGGGGTTTTGGGTAGTTAGGTCTATCACAGACGGATTATGAACAGGTGTAGATGGCTGATTCTGAGTTGGATCCATATTTGAGGAAGGGAAGTAGATTGGAGGTCTTCCGTCAGTGGCGTTAGAAGCAAATCCAGGTGGAGGCAGATCCTGTCTCCGTTGCATTTCCACCCTCATCTCCGCAATTTGCTGCATCAGCTGCATAATCAATTCATTCTGTTCTGCTACGGTGGGTTGAGCCACCACAACGTCAGTAAGACTCACTTCTTCATTATTATCCCCATAACTGCCTTTCCTCTGTCAGAACTTTGCCCTGGGAAGGAATCTGCGGGACCTTTTGATCTGGTGAAGTAAGGATGATCTGCCAGCTTAATCGACACAGATCAGTTCAAAATACCTGAGGAGGAAAACAACTCAAA
Organism: Solanum lycopersicoides; assembly: GCA_022817965.1. Taxonomy (NCBI): domain Eukaryota; kingdom Viridiplantae; phylum Streptophyta; class Magnoliopsida; order Solanales; family Solanaceae; genus Solanum; species Solanum lycopersicoides. The sequence goes on from CM040627.1 coordinate 85,171,464, forward strand.
GGCAGATTTGTTAGTTTGGACTCAGAATACAAAACACATAATATCACATAGAGAGCAGACAAACACACAAGTTGCTTTGTTTGAGGATATCTTTAACCCACGAGTAAGGACGAAAACATTTTTTTTTTTTTTTTTTTTTACAAGCAGGAATTTGCTTGCTCTTTTAATTTGACATTGTCTCAGAAAGGCCAAATCGCGTTGAGCTAAGGTCTTCTTGCAGCTGCTTTTTGATGTCTGTTGATCTGATCTGCGTATCCTCTTGTAATATGGAAAGGAAGAATGAAAATTTTTAAAAGATAGGGGCCGGGCCTTGGAAGGCTGCCTACGTATCTCTCAAGGAGAATTCAGGCCCAACGTAGTTCGAGTTCGGGATAAAATATTTTCATTCATTCTTTCATTACGGTTACAAGGAAATTGAAAGACAACATTGGAATTCTTAAAAGATAACATGATGATGACACGTTAGTCATTTCTCTTCTTGTTGCAGTGTCACTCTCTTCCTTTCAGACGACCCAGAAATGGAGGCTTGTAGACGATTTCCTCACCGTCGTCCTCCTCAGTCAATTCGGGGTGAGCGTTGTCGGGACCACTATTGCCCCCTTGCTCACGGATAGAGTATTTTCCGCGCATTTTCTGAATTTTGTCTATCATGTCATGGTGGAACGCCTTGTTCTTCTTCCTTAATGCCGACATCCTTTCTTCCATAGCGATGAATTCCGTCATTTCCGCTTTCAGTTCTTCATCTAGTGACACATTTTTGGCCAACAGACTCGCGGTTTCCGAATCTATCTCCGCTTCTCTTGCCTCTCTTTCTTGAATCTGTAATCGCAGCATGTCCAATTTTTGGCTTAGATCCTCTTTTTCTTCCTCAATACTTTTCTTCCTCTTTTCTTTTGACATCAATTCTTCGTCCAGTGTCGCAGTCGCAGCTTTGTAGACTGACGTGGCAACTTCGACCCTAAGCCCCTCCTCTCTGACCTCTTGAATCTTTCGTGTGATTTGTTCTATCTTTCTTCGTAACTCCTCTCCAGTGAGCCTCATCTGGATATTCTTACCCTTATCCATAGCAGTGATTTGCTTTTCCTGAGACAATAGAGTAATTTTTAGGATTTGGGGTGTGAGAGATGTCTTTTGAGTGAGAAACTTAAGACTCGGGAAATTTGGTCGGACATTTTGTAACAGTGGCTTCTGTATATTTTTTGGAAGATTTCTGGATAGGAGTAAGTTTACGATATCCTCATTCATAGCAACATAACACATAAGCAGTTAAACACACATATATCGCGTCCTAAACATGCTTGTGACCCTTTTGTGCCAAGGGTGGGCCTAGCGAATTGAAGGATGCATATGCTTTTTTAAACCAGATTTATTATCCCCAAAATACTTCATTAGTAGCATCCAAAATGTTTGACAAACATAAAACAGAGAAATAGTCCTGAAAATAAATTACAAAACAAAGTACAAATAAAACAGTCCCACGCAGGGGATGGTAAAATTCAAGCCTCCTCTGATCCTTCGCCAAGTCTGGTCCTCTTGGCGATGTTGACCTCTTCCCACATGGCATATCTGTTCACCCAGAGATGATCTCTCGCCAATCGAGCTCCTTCTTGATGTCTGAACCCCTCTATCGACTGAATCTGTTGTTCCATGCTATCATCTAACTCTGTCATGCACTGTCTGGCTCTTCGTAGTTCTTGTTTCAATCGAGCTATGACTTTGGCGTTTTCTGAGTGACGACGTTGATGCTCTAATTCACTCCTATCAAACTTCTCTTGAAGGCGGTGGAGTCGGACTTGATGTTTGGCTCCAACATCGGCAATAATGTGAGGAACGTTTGGACCAGGCTCAATAGTTCCAGCGAGACTCTTTTTCAACCATTCTTTGTACTCCCCCGCACATTCTGGACGAAACCTATCTGGTACAGGCTCACCCAACACTCTTCGAGATCTCCACATCCTGCGCATGTCTTCAGCAAATGCAACTCGCCCATTCTCGTGGTCAGTTACGAACTTCTTCATATTCGCAATCTGGGGTAACTCTTGTTTCCCTCCTAGTTGCCTTAGGACTCGACCAGGAGCATATGGTCTAGTCCCTCTTAACCCAGCAAATACCAAGTAAGGGACTTTTTCTGTTCGAACCACCATGTTTTTAGTTACCACCAATCTGTCTATGGACCACTGTACGTCTTCTTCTCTCAGCCCTCGAAGCCTCGGATACCAAAAACTCTCTCCTCCAGTCTTGTTGCAACGATTGTGATACAACCACCAATCATGACCATGTAGCTCGTCGGACCATCTTAGGGGATCTGGTTCTTTTGGGTTATGAGTCTTGATTAAATGTCGCATCATCCACCACTGTAGTATGAGATTACACCCTTGAAAGAAACGTTCTCCGTTCTGACACTTGTCTAAAGCCCTGTAGATGTCGGCCAGAATCATAGGCGCTAAAGTGTAGTACTTTGTCGATGTTTTGTAATCCACTCCATAGAAGATGGCATGAGTGACCATAAATACACTAGGATGAATAGTGTATTTTGGCCCTTGAGGGAAAACCATCGTTCCGAGCAAACATATCGCAAATGCAAGGGGACGCGTCTCTTTCCATTTCTCTTTTGAGACGAACTCGTCTTTATGTTTCTCATAAGCCCTTGCACGCCCAAATCGATAATATAACTTTCTGAATGGTATATTTGGACCAGGGAGCTTGTCCATCCATTCGGCTTTAACCAATGACAACTTTTCTTTAATTTGGGCGAAATCCCATATTACGGGGTTTAGAAGATCTGTATCTGGATGTCGCTTCCTTTTGTTGCACATGGCGACACTTTCATAGCTGATAAGGACTTCTTCAATAGTTGGTGTCAACTCTACTTCCCCGAACCGAAAAACCATGTTCTCGCTATCCCAGAATTTCACCATCGTTCCAATTAAGCCAGGCCAAGCATTCATCTCTAGCAGCGACGGAAGGTAACCTATGTGTTTCTGAACGATCATTTTGTCGTCGTTGTTCATGAACCTCCACCATACTTTGAGGAAAGGGTCGGGGATAGTAACCATTCTTGTTTTCAAAGGCTCGTGTGTCGGATTCATCCTACAAAAATAGCAGGCAAAATTTGTCAACCCCCACCCCCATAGACAATAAATTGTTTTAAAAACACATATGCATCCTTCAATCAACACGTAAGCATGATTGTCTGTTTTTGGCAATTTAAGGCCAAGTAGACACAAGGTGGACTTCTAATGGGCCCAACACGCCTTGGGTGTTGGGTCATCTTAGTTCAAATGCTCCTAAAATTGGGATTTGGCTCGGCTCTACGCTAGTTTACTATGAGTGGCTTTCGAAAAGACCGGGAACCCAAACGGACAATTTGGGCTGAAACTCGCGACAACCATTGGACGCCTAACGAACCAATAAATTGCCGCTAATTTCGAAAAAAGGTGAGTATAAAAAAGTCCGGCTGCGGTTCCGCAAACCGTCCTTAAATATACTATACATATATATCGGAAATATGCCATGATATACAACAGTTCAATAAAGCAATAAATAAACAGATAAACAGTTAACTCACATAGCCAAAACACGTTAGTTTTAAGGTTAGAATCCTCCTAATCCCCAGCAGAGTCGCCATTTCTGTTTTATCGAAAAAAAATAAATATTTATTTTTATAAAGGTTTTCGACTTTTTAGAGTCGCCACTTAATTTTTTAAGAAAAAATAAGAAAACTAAACTTTATTTAGTTTTCAAAAGACATAACAGAAAAATCTAATGAAAACACTTAAAGGGTTCGGGGATTCAAAGTAACATCTTAGGAAGGTGTTAGGCACCTAAAACATTCCGCTAACTTGCGGTTATCCAACAACTAACTATAGCTTGGCTAAAAAAATTGTTTTTAACTTGACTTGAGAAATATTTGGAAGTAGAGAGTTAAAATACTAACTTATTTTTTAGGTCATTTCATTTGCAAAATTATTTTAATTTTTGGTCGATAAAAAAACATTTACGGCATTTTGCGGGGATTCGGATTTTTCTAACTTTAAAATTAACGACAAATAAACAAGGCAAATAATTTAAAGCATATAAAGAGAGATAGGGAGAGAGATATTGGGTCCAACTCCGGGTTCTGTTCGCCTTGACCGGAAATTTGGACCCACCTGCTTTTGGGCCTTTGACCCATTTATTTTGGGTTTTTGGCCCATTCCGATTTTTGTACCTGTCCTAAGTTCTAGTAATATAATACAGTAATACGCTTAGGACCATTACAAATAAATATGTCAATCTAAAAGGAACAGAATGAAATGGGCCTCATGGCCGGCTCCTTCATTTCTTCTATAGCTCTATTCTTTGCTTTGGGATCCGTTTGCCTTGTTTCAGCTTCCCTTTTCTGTATTTCATCTTATAATCGGCAAGGCTGACTCAAACCCAAATTCCGCGAAGTGCAGGGATGGAGTTCAAGTGTACTCGGATAGTTTTACATACAAGAAATAGGTGGACAAATTAGCATCATTTAATGAGTCAACTAAGTAGATATAAGAGACAACCATTATACTTATGATAGTAAAGAAAGTGCAACAAATGCAAATAGCAAAATCTGAAACCAAAAATGAATAATCAACCCAATACGGCTATTCTTTAGCCGTTATCTCAAAAACACATGTCCCACCTAAGATCTTTTTTTTTTTTTAGATAACAAGAAACATGGTAAAAATCTAATTCATACACCTTTTAAAGTTCAAATAACACCAAGAAACATATTTGGCCTGCCAAGAGATAGATTAACCAAAGCATTTTAACCTCTTTTTTACATAAATCATAGAACTGACCAAAAGCAAAACAAACTTAGATTGATAGCTAAAACTACAATTGGTAGCTCAAGTAATACATGAACAAAGGTGGCAGATATGGCTTATCCAAAGAAGTATCTCACAAAGACGAATTTTCGAAACGAATGTAAAAAATAAGAAACTATCGGCCATGACTTATACTCAAACAAGGACACAACCTAAATATTAAAATTATCAGAAAGTTTCTTACTACTAACTTTAAGCCCTTTTAAAAGAATAAATTGACCAGAGCACATGAAATCTGGAAAAAAAAAATCACTAAGAGCACTTTCATCAAACTTTTCGAACTCATTCACACTATATGAAATGCAGCTGGATAGAAACAATTTTGAAAAAAAACAAAATCCATGCTCAAAATAACTATATCGGATTAGGAAAAATCACACAACTACACTAAACAAAAGGGTCAAATCTACTTTCAAAACAAAGAGCCAAAACAGGATATCAAGAGCTAAATGAAATCTTAATACATAACACCACATCTTATCAAAGCTAAAATCACATCAGATTGCAATAATCGAACAAGAAGATAAAGTATAGGTAATGATAGACAACACAGTGAATAGCAAGGTAAATGAAAACAAACTATGCTTCAAAATATGTTAGACAAGGGAATCAACGAAAGGTAAAACTACAATTCAAAACAACATGAATCTAAGCTGAAAATGTCACAAATCCATCTCCCTACATTTAGTTAAGAGAATGAAACACAAAAGAAATGATCAACCAGGAATCCTAACGGCAACGAAAATAAGTCGGAAAGCTCATATTCAAACAAAACAAACTTCCAGCCAAGAGTATTGAAATCAAAACAGAGAAGAGAACAAGAAAGAAGCCGAAGAAGACCCAACAGAAACAAGTTCATCACATAACGATTGGAATCGGAGTAGAACATAGGTGAGAGAGGAGGTATTACTGCAACATTTTTTGACAGAAGTAATCAAGCTAACAGCATGCTCGAAAGTCACCAGCGTAAATCAAGACCCGTGAGATCGTTATTTGCAACAGTAACATGAGAGTGGACAAACAGCTAGGCGAACAATGGATAAACAAAAATACGGCATCCATATTGGATGGTTTTCGAATTGCTAAGGAAACACGGATACGACCCTATCATTATGCCAACTTAACTAATAGCCAGCAGGAACAGTCACATTTGCAAAATATTAAAGAAAATGACCCTTCGGAACAGAGGGGAGAGAAAATCACGTAAAAAAGAGGTTTGTACCTGTTTATATGCAGCGAACAGGGAGCAGAACGAGCTTCAAGAAGGAGGCGACTTCCGACGAGAAAATTTCCACAAGACAGAGACGTGAACCAGGAACTCGAGCAAAACGTAATTCTCGCTATCTCTCTTTTCAGGACCTACTCTCCACTACTGTGCCTAAATATTTAATGCTAGTAGTTTTCTGTATTTTCCCCTCAAAAAGAACAAACAAACTGTGTTCTTCCAACCAAGATAAAAGATAAACCCCGAAAAATAAATCCCTTCAGTTCTCTTGTGAACAGAAAATCTTAAAATCAAAAAAAAAATCGAAATCTTTTTCCTCTGGATTCTCTGCCCCCCTAAAGAATGAGGAGGAACAAAGCTTATATAGAAGGATTTTTTAGGGTTAGAAAAAGGGGAACAACGGATCCGAAAAAACGAAAAAGCCCAATTTCCAGTCCAAAACCAAAACCTTTCAACCCCAATTTTGCCAAACAACCTTTCCATGCCTTTTGAAAACAATCTGAAAACGGGAAAGGAATGGACGCATGGGATGAACTTCATCGTCCTTGCTGTTTGATGTGGCGTCCATCCACGCAAGCAAGGACGAGCTGCATGTCTGGAAACACTGTTGTACGGGTAAAGCTGTAGAAAGAGTCGTTCGAAGCAGAAAGGAGAGGGAGACGTCTCACGCGCCATCGAGCTCTTGGACTGGAATCGATTTTGGTGCATCAAGCGAGAAAAGAGGTGCTTGAGATTTCTGCTTGTCACTTTGACGCTGAGAGTCACTTCGGTTGTGGTTCACGCACTGCTGGTGCGTGTTTGGGATCGCGCTGAGAAGGAACAAAGTTGAGGTCTTCTGGCAGCATCTCACTGTATCCAGCTGGGTTTCTTTTGGGAAGATACCAATTTGGGTCGGGTTTAAGGGGGGATTGGGCTGGAATCGATTTTGAGGCTGGGAATCAAGGGAATTACAGGGTGGGCTGGGCTAAAATCTGAAAATGGAGTTATTTGGAATCAAATAGGAGATGGGCTGCTGAAAAATGAGACATAAGAGGCCCAAGATGGTTTGCCAAATGAATTAAAATTGGTATCTAGATGAGGCGGATTAATATAAACTAATTAAATAAGCTTCTTAATCTCAACAAAAATAAAATAATTATTTTAATTAGAAACTAATTAACCTAAAATATAAGTTATTATTTAAACCACACTAGTTGTCTAAATATTTTACTAACATTAAAATCTTTTTGACATGAATTTTGAATAATCATAAAATATATTAATTATATACATATTGTGTAATATATATAATCTAAAAATTATAAGAAATGACAAAACTATTCAAAATAATGCAAACTTTATATTTTTATATATATATTTTTTCAAAGTTTATGAAACTAATTATTTTAAATTGTTTGAAAATTTAAGAAGCTCATGAATTAATTCCTACCGTGGAGGGTCAAAATTGGGTGTCAACACCAGGTTCTTATGTAATTTAGATAGTATACACAGTCAGCTATTTAATGTATTGTATGAAGAACATATCATGTGGGAGAAGATGTATACCTGATATCCTGAGGGCCTAGTGAGTCAGTACTCCTGTGTCATATCCTTGTTTGAACTAATCAGTCTTGAAAAATGAGTCCTAGAGAGGTCGATTTTTCTGGAATGGTTCTCTTCGTAATGCTTTAGTGAAAATATCAGCAATTTGATCCTCAGTTTTGCAGAATGTCATCATGATGAACCCCTTTTTAACATTATCCCACAGGAAGTGATGTCGGATATATATGTGTTTGGTACGCTTGTGTTGAACCGGGTTCTTAGCCATATTCATAGCGCTGGTATTGTCACATCGGATGGGAATACAACCAGTTTTTATACCAAAATTTTCAAGCTACTGTTTTATCCAGAGAAGTTGGGCACAACAGGAAGCAGTTGCCACGTATTCTGCTTCAGCGGTGGATAAGGCAACTGAATTTTGCTTTCTAGTTGCCCAGGAGATTAAGCAAGGTCCTAAGAAGTGTGCCAGTCCTGAGGTACTTTTTCTATCTAACATATAACCAGCATAGTCTGCATCATCGAATCCTACTAGATTGAATGAATCTCCAGTGGGATACCAGAGGACCAGGTTCACTGTTCCTTTCACATAACGCATAATTCTTTTAACAGCCTTTAGGTGAGATTCCTTAGGACAAGACTAAAAACGTGCAGATAGACCAACGTTAAAGACAATATCAGGTCTGCTAGCAGTGAGGTATATGAGTGAACCAATCATCCCTCTGTATCTTGTGTCATTTACTCGAGAACCAGGTTCATCTTTGTCAAGCTTTGTTGTTGTGCCAATGGGTGTATCATTTGTTTTGGCTTCACCCATATCATATTTCTTCAGTAGTTCTTTGATGTATTTCTGTTGATGAATTGATGTACCTGCTGGGGTCTGTTTAATTTGGAGTCCTAAAAAGAAATTTATTCTCCCATCATACTCATCTCAAATTCACTACTCATTACTTGAGCAAACTCGACACCAAGTGCTTCATTAGTGCCTCCAAATATAATATTATCTACATAAACCTGGACTATGAATAAATCTTCACCTTGTTTTCGAAGAAGTAATGTATTATCAATTTTCCCTCTAGAGTACCCATGTGTGAGAAGGAAAGTGGAAAATCGATCATACCACGCTCTTGGTGCTTGCTTCAGCCCGTAAAGTGTTTTATCTAGTTTGTATACGTATTTCGGGTACTCAAAATTTTCAAAATCGGGAGATTGTTTGACATATACCTATTCTTGCAGGAAACCATTTAGAAAGGCACTTTTGACGCCCATCTGATAGAGTTTGAATTCCATATGAGCAGCATATGCTATCAATATTCTAATTGCTTATATTCTTGCGACGGGGGGGAAGGTTTCATCATAGTATATTCCCTTCTCTTGGTTGTATCCCTGTACGACTAGCCTGGCTTTATTGCGTATTATTTGTCCTTGTTCATCAAGCTTATTCCTAAAGACCCACCTTGTTTCTATCACTGTCCTGTTTTGTGGTTTAGGGACCAGGTTCCACACTCTGCTTCGTTCAAATTGATTTAGTTCCTCTTGCATAGAACTAATCCAGTCATGATCTGATAATGCCTCTTTTATATTTTTTGGCTCAATCAGGGATACATAGGCAGAAAAGGCACACATATTGCGTAATTTGGATCTTGTAGAAATACCTGAATTTAGAGGAGTAAGAATATTTTGTAGAGGATGTGAACTTTGATGCTTCCAACTGTGAGATTGGATGTTGGCAGATTCTTCAGATGCAGGAGGACATGTTTCTGTAGTATACTCATCTTCTGTTTCAGGTGTTTATAAAGGGATATGGTTTCTTCCTCCCATATTTTTTGTTCTGATGACTTTGAACTGATGACTTCATTCTGTTGATCTTCTGAATTACCTTCGATTTCACTATTACCTTCATCAAAAACAACATGAACACTTTCCTCTACACGATTTGTTCTTTTGTTAAGTACCTTGTATGCTTTGCTTTGTGAAGAATAACCAAGAAAGATTCCTTCATCGCTCTTGGCATCAAATTTTCCTAGGTTATCCTTGTCAGTGTTGTGTACAAAGCATACACATCCAAAGACCCTAAGATGTGCCAAATTTGGTTTTCTCCCCTTTAATAATTCATATGGTATTTTGTTTAATACTGATATGATCATGCATCTGTTTATGAGATAGCACCCTGTGTTTACTTCTTCAGCCCAATAAGATTTTGGAAGTTTGCTTGAGATCAACATTGTTCTTGCGATATCTTCCAGTGTTATATTTTTCCGTCCAACTACACCATTTTATTGTGGTGTTCTAGGTGCTGAATAATTATGCTCGACCCCGTTCGAGATGCAGAATCGCAAGAATTGTGAATTTTCAAATTATAGTCCATGATCAGATCGGATGCTAATGCTAATTATTTCCTTGTTGAATTTCTTCTGGACCAACTTTGCAAAGGTTTCAAACATGGTGAATGTTTCATCCTTTGTTGCAAGAAACAATGTCCATATGAATCTTGAATAGTCATCAACTATTACAAACACATATCTTTTACCACCTCTGTTTTGTACACGCATTGATCCACACAAATCCATGTGAAGCAACTCTAATGGCCTGGTAGTGTTGACTGCCAACTTTGGTTTGAATGATGATCTTACCTGTTTTCCTTGAATGCAGGCTCCACATACTTTATCATTGTTGAAATTTTTGGTTGGTAGTCCCCTAACCAGGTCATTAGATATGAGTTTGTTTATTGTTGACATGCTTATATGTTCCATTCTTTTGTGTCAGAGCATAGAGCAATCGGAGACTGCACTCAGACACTTGAGAGTGTTTTCTTGAGACTCCACAATATTTATACACATTCTTATGTCTCCTACCTAGTAGAACTAGTTTCTCAGACACTGAATTTGTCACTCTGCAATTCTTTATCTGTAAAGAGCACATTGTTTCCTTTGTCGCATATCTGAGACACACTAAGTAGATTGTATTACAGACCATTCACATAGAATACGTTGTCAATTGCATGAGTATCCATAGACCCAACCTGTCCAATTCCCTGAATTTCACCATTTTTTCCATTACCAAAAGCCACGTTTCCTCCTTTGAAGTTTCTGAGTGAGAGAAAGTTACTTTTATCTCCAGTCATATATCTGGAGCATGCACTGTCCAAGTACCATTGCTTTTGCTTCCTTCTCACTAATCCCTGCAGTCAATTTCAGGGGTTAGTTTTTGGTACCCAGATCCACTTTGATTTATGCTTAAAAACGGATGAATAAGATTTTTCCTAGCCCATCTGGGAAGTGGTTTGGCTGTAGGGATTTGTATTTGTTCAGTGACTTTCTCATGATAAGGTATTCTTAGAGAGTTTAGATTATTTTTGTGAGCAGTCGATTTTCTGTGACAATCATAACTCTTATGCCCTACCAGTCCACAGTGCATACATAGACAGTCTATGTTGGGATTTTTTGCTTGAAAATTAGTTTTATCAAAACATATTCCATGTCTCTCAGAAGTTCGATTCCTGTGAATGTTATCGAGCAGTATGGAGGACCTAGTCCATCTCATGTCATTCTTTGCTTCAGCTTTAGTCAAGTGAAGTTCTTTGGTTAGCTCTTCATTCTTTTTACTCACTGATTCTATGTTATTGCTTAATTCAATATTTTTAGATAGCAGGTGATGATTTTGTTTTTCAAGCTTTTTGTTTCTTCTCTTAGAGATGCATAGTCTTTCATTATCAGTTCTCTTTTTGAGTCTGTTGTTTTATATACATCAATAAGAGTGTAAAGTAAAGATTCTAGCTCCCGTTTTGAGTAAGAGTTTAGATTGTCTTGTATGTGATGAAGACTAACCTTTTCATACATGTTTTCTTCTTCTATTTTATCTTCTTCGAAATCTGATCCAGCCATAAGGGCTAGTATGGTTTCTTGGGATCTGTAGGTGTCCTTTTCTTCTTTTGTCTCCATGGACACTAAGGCGAGAAAGTCATATTCATCAGATTGTTCTAATGCAAGAAGTGATTTATTTTCTGTCTCACCATCATCAGATTCTTCGTCGGATGAGTTTTCCATTGCTGCGAAGGCTTTCTTCATTGAAAGATCTGCTTCTTGAGTCGTCATTCTTCTATTTGAAGGAATGAACTTATCTTTCTTGATATCTTTTCCCTTCTCTGAGGTTGTTCTTTTTTGCTCCAAAGCCCAGAGTGGATAAAATTTGATGAAGTGATCTGGGCTTCCACACTTATGACAAACTTGATCTTTAGTGTTTTCATTGGTTTTCTGAGGAATTTTCTTTTGGAATATTTGTCCTCTTTTTAGCATTATAGTGAACATTTTGGTCATAGGTGCAATATTCTCGTCCTCGAAGTCTTCTGGTACAGTAGCCTTTAGAACCAGGTTCCTTTCCTTTCTCTTGCCTCTGATTTTTTTTTTTAATTTTTCTTGAGTTCGTATGTAATGAGATTTCAAATTAGTTCATCCATGGCCAGTGCATCTAAGTCGCGAGCTTCAGTGATAGCTTCGACTTTGCTTTCTCAAGACTCAGAAAGGACACTTAAGAGTTTCCTTACTGCCTTTTCGTTGGGAACTATCTCTCCCAAGGAATACATCTTATTAATGATTGAAGTGAACCTGGTGTGCATGTCTTATATAGTCTCGCCGTCTGCCATTCTAAACAATTCAGATTGTCTATTTAAGTTATCAATTTTGGACTTCTTAACTTGTGTTGTCCCTTCATGAGTTGTTTGTAGTATTTCCCATATGGCTTTAGCATCTTGACATGACGAGATTCGATTGTATGTATCTGGTCCTATACCACATATCAGGATTTTCTTGACTTTGGCATTGTTCTGGATTGCGAGTTTGTCTGCAACATCCCATTCTTTTTTGTCCTTTGGTATTTTGGTGATTCCATCTGTGGCAGTTTTCATAGGTATAGTTAGTTCATCCAGGATGACTCCCCATAGGTCAGGGTTTTCGCCAATAAGATGATCTATCATGCGATTTTCCACCATCCATAGTACTTTCCATTAAACAGTGGTGGTCGTGTCTGTGAAGCTCCCTCTTGTGGGGTAGGTGGTGCTGCCATTGAGTCTTTTCAAGGTATAAATCTTTTAACGAAAAGACCTGCTCTGATACCAATTGAAGAAACCTTTACCCCTAGAACAAGAACCAGGTTCTTGTAAGTTAGTTACAACAGAACACGAAAACTTAAAGCTAAAGCCTTCCTCAATCAAGGAAGGAAAAACCTCGTTTTATTTATTCAAATCTGATGATTTATGATTACAACTCAATAACCAATAACCTCACCACAACAACAACTCTCGATTAACTATAATCGACTAACGTTACTCTCCAAGAGGCCAAACCCACCTCTTGTTACAAACCTCACCAAAACTCGACTCTACAAGAAGCCAAACCCACTTTTTGTACAATGAATCTAAAATCGTGACTCTAACTACGAATCTAGAAACAATTACACGCTCAAGAATTTCTAACTCAAGAACTTCTTAAACTCTGTAACAGTTTTGAACTCGCAGGCTTTTACGTGTTAAATAACTTTCATTTTCTTGATTCTCAATTGATGTAAAAGTCTTGATTTCTCTTCTGCGTTTGATCTCTTTTTATAGACTTCTCGTGACTTGTATCCTTATCATATAAGGTAAGGAAGTTACAATTGTAGGGAAACAAGGAGTACTAATTTTGCCTTTTATTGTACAATCCTTTTTTACACAACATCCTAATTCAAGTTACCATAAACATATTAAAGTCTCCTTATTTGTTTCATCTTGTACTTCGTCGGCATGAAACACGAACACGGAAGGCTTTCAACACGTTTAGACATTCAACTCTGGCTTGTAACACGTATACATTTGTATGATTTTCTTGACACTTGATCTGTATGTATGTATATGCATTTACAGTCTATCATCAAAACACAAAGGCTGCAGAACTATCATATTCCCCCTTTTTGATGATGGCAAACCTGTGTAACTAAATGCAATATATAATACCAATGTTTAATATACATTGACAAAAAATAAAAATAAATCAACTTGTTAACCAAGAATAAGACTAACATGAAATTGACTTAGACTCATTAAGAAGTGTCGTCAGGGTAATAAAGATCCTTATAAGGTCGTCTGGTTAGGAAGATAATTAAGGTATTATAATTTCAAGATAAAATATTAAAGTATTTTATTCTATTTGAGATTATTAATTAATTTAATAATAGTTGTTCACTATTAGTTTGGTACATCCCTTAAGAAATAATAATTAATAGAGATAATATTACTATTTTATCTTTGACTCTATTAAATTTAATTCTTTAAAAAATATTTTAGATGATAAATAATATTTAATAGTAAGGGTAAAATAGACAAGCAAATTATCTCTTGATTATCTAAATTGGACAACTATTGTTAAACAACTATTTTTAATATATAAAAATCGTTTTGGCTACAAATTTTTGCCAGAATAGTATTTTACCTAGGTTGTGTTAGTTTTTTAAATATTTTATGTAACTTTAATATCTTTTAATTAAAAATGAAAAAATAATCAATTTATTTTAAAATAATATTTTTTTATAGACTTTTTAAAGTTCTGATCAAATTCTGACTAAATTTTTTTATCATTTAGCATTACCCTTTTAATATAGTAGACAATTATTATTAAAGAGACAGAAGTATTATTTTCATACAAATCCGTGAATTAGTTATTGAAGGAAGCTGATGGAACAGATCAAAGGAACAGGTTTGGTGAAGTTGTCTGACGAGTTAGCGTTTAAGTTACCCTAGAACTAGACTACTCAATCCTAATTTATGTACAAGTCTATACTTTATTCGACTAAAGCTGATGTAGTCGACTAGGATAAGGTATACATAATATATTTGTGTTGTATTAGAATTCTAGTGTAGCTAGTATAGGACTTTTCTCCTATATAAGGAGTATGTAACTCAATCATTCAATCATCAATACAATCCTTAATTCTTCACATATCTGTGAAAATTCTACATTAATGACACATTTTCTTTTGTGGAAGTTTGTCTATCAAAGTTTATTAATTCAAGTTCATTGATCTAGTTTAAATAAAAGTCACCTCAATAATATATCCTGCATATCTCATTTTCAATTCATAAAACTAAACTCGACAAATAAAATATACATATCCACAAATAGTCTTACAATTATTTAAATACTTAATCCCCATATTCTAAACTCAGTAAACTTATTTACTAATCAAACGTACATTCTCTTCATTTTTTTATCCTAATAAGTAAATTACAAGTTGCTACTGCCATTTTTTTCCACGCAACACAAGCTGACCTTTATTTTCAATTCATAAAACTAAACTCGACAAATAAAATATACATATCCACAAATAGTCTTACAATTATTTAAATACTTAATCCCCATATTCTAAACTCAGTAAACTTATTTACTAATCAAACGTACATTCTCTTCATTTTTTTATCCTAATAAGTAAATTACAAGTTGCTACTGCCATTTTTTTCCACGCAACACAAGCTGACCTTTGAAATTTTCTATATCATGTGTTTTCACTAAATCATTGATTGTCTTTTAATTGTCATGCTGCATTTTCTGAAAGTTATTTTGTTTAATTTTTTAAGTTAAATTAAATTTTATTAGTTTGATATCTTATATTAAAAATTAGATATTAAAAAATTATATAAAATACTATAAATTAAATTCTTTTACATATCAATATGATAGAAAAATACATCATAAAATGTTAGTCAAGTTCTAGTTTGACTCTAAGAAAAGAAATCATCACAACTAAAAGAGGACAAAGGGAGTATTGTATAAGGTATAATAATCTAATGATAAAATGGAGAGTTATTTTTTTCCGTATTTGCTTGGAGATATTAAATAGTTATCTCTTTGGATTATTTATCCCACCATTTTTACCATAGTAATGAAATAAATTATCTCATATATATATGATAAAATTAAAATAACTTATCTCGAAATTAATTATCAAGAGTTTAATGTTAATGAAGCTACTAAAGACAACAATCCTTTAAAATTACTCCGTCAAAAACATAATTTATTGTTTTCTATTTTTGATGTTTTGCATATAAATTTATAGTGTTTGAACCTAAGAGAATGGGTTACTGTCAAACTCCAAGCAAGTACTCCCTCAGTTTATTTTACTTTTATATATATAGTAGTATGTCTTAACTTCACACTCCTTCTTAAGAAAATGTTTATTAATTAGGGATTTTCATTTTACAAAAAATATAATTAGCCTTATTGATAGTGCTTTTTAAAAAATCAAATTTGATTATTATGAATCGTTTGATAGTTAAAGTAAAGAAGCAACATATTTGTATATTCATTTCTGTATCCATTATACAATATTTGTAGCTAATTACAATCCTTCCTAATAAATACATATATAAGTTATGAGAGAATTGATATAATGTAGTATTATCTTATGTTGAGTAGAAAGACGAAATAACTAATACTTGCATAATTCTAATTTCTAACAAACTATCAAACAACCTCTTAATACTTTATGTAATTATTTAATAATAAAGGTAATATAGAAAGAAAATAAAAAACTTTTTCTTAATCGTAACTTTAAAATTCACACTATATAGAATGTCATCGCTCTTAATAGTTACATTACATACAAGTCTATAATATAAAAAGACAGGGATACCCATGACGTATGTATATTTTTTTTTCTTAAATGAATCAAGTGTTCATTGAATTTTATTGTTTCAATTAGATGAGACACACATTTTCAGTTGTTCCTTCGGTATGAAAAGTTTTTAATGTCAAATGAATATCGATTTTTTAATAGATAAAATAAAATATTTATTTTTCGCTTAGGAGACAAATACAATGAAATAAAGGGAGTATCAAAATATTTTTGAATCTTGTGATTTAATATATTACATAAAAAATAAAAAAATAAAAATAAAATAAACAAATTAAACTAAGACGAAAACTATAGTAAATAATAAAGTTGTGTTGCGTGCATGAGGTGTTGAATGATTCCAAACTCTTGCAACACTATCGACACAAATTAAAAAGAAATCAACTTGTGAAGCTATAATAAGCAAGACATTAATACATGGGATTGACTTGACTCATTAAGAAGTACTCGTTAGGGTAATTAAGATATTACAAAGATTAGTAAAATATTATAGTTTCGAGATAAAATATAGAATTATTTTATAGCGCAGCTCAATTGAAATTTCAAGAGATTAGCCATATATATACGAAGCTTGCTCATACAACAATGTTGGTATTGTTTTCATACCATGCGGGGATTAATGACACTTTTTTTTTGTCAAAAGTTAAAATTTATTTAAATTTATCGATCTAATTTACACAAAAATCATATTTTATATTATACCTTGTAAATCTTATTTTTGATTTAATAAAATAAACTCCGATATACAACATATATTCACAAATAACCTTATGATCATAATTTAATCCCATATTACAAACTCAATAAACTTATTTACCACTCCTTTTGTTTTCTATTTACATGTCGTTCTTATTAAAAAATAAATGTTTTTTAATATTCCATTCATTCATCTTTATTTGTTAACTATACTAAAAATAGTTATCCAACAATACTTGTCCAATTAAAAAATCAAAAGATAATTTAACCTTTGTGTCCATATATATTACATTCGATATCTAATATATGTTCCAAAACATTAAATTTAATATATTCAAAGTGTAGTATAGACACATTACCCCTATTATTTATTATTTCTTAATCACTATGTCTAGTTAATAGTGGACAACTATTGTTAGAAAGAGTGAGTGCTTGATATTCCACAAAATTAAATTTAATGTTTTGAAAAATGTGTTAGATGATAAATAATATTTAATACCAAGGGTAAAATAAACACAAAAAGTAAATTATCTCTTTAATTTCTAAATTGAACAAGTATTGTTGGACATTTATTTTTAGTATAGTGAGCAACTATTTTTGGGCGAAAGAAGTACTCCTTCCATCCACAATTGTTTGGTAGGTATACTAAAAATAGATGTCTAAGATTAATTGTCAATTTAAATAATCAAGAAATAATTAGTCACTTTTTTCCAAATTTGCCCTTAATAATAGTGTAGTTCAATTGAAAAGTTATGTAGACATTTGATATTCTTGTTATAGTAGGGTTGGTTATATTAGTCAAACTACAGATTGTATTAATTTTTCCTTGAGGGATGTGCATGACCTTAACATGACAAACAATTGTGGACAGAGGGAGTATTTGTCTTAAAAGTATGAATTTGATCAACATAAGAAAACTAAGTAATTAATTCATGTTCATTAATCAAATAAATTAATCTTATTCATTTATTAAAAAACTTGATTTCAAAAGAGCACTAAATTAAAATACAATAGTAAACTTACCTAATTTCTTAAGAGATATGAAACCTAAAATAGTGACAGTTAAATAAAAAAGGAGTAATCAAATTCATTCTCTTCATTGCACTTTTTATCCTAATACAAGTTGTTGCTACCATTTTTTTCCACGCAACACAAGTTGACCTTTGAACTTTTCTATTAACATGTACCTACACGATATGTTTAAATTTTAATTTTGATTTCAGTGTTTAACGTTAATGTAGCTATCAAAAACAGCAATCCTTTAAAATTACGCGGTCATAACATAATTCTTTTTTCTTTAGTAGGTTTAATTTGCATATAAATTTATAGTTTTGGAACCTAATTAAAAGAACGGGTTAAGTCAAATTCCAATTTTGTATTCCCTTTAGTTTCATTTTTACTTGGTTTATCTTGGCTTAGCACTCATCTCAAAAATATTTAATTAGGTATATATTAAGTCTTATTAATTATGTTTTGGCAATTTAAATTTGGCCATTATATTAGGAATCACTTGGTAGCTAGTAAAAAACCAATATATTCTGGGGCGGATCCACCTTGGCTGAGGGGTGTCAAGCGACACTCCTTCGTCGAAAAATTATATTTTAAAGAGGTCAAATTTTAATTTAAAAAAACTATATATAAATATTGATACAAGTGGAAGGTTTATTCTATTAGTTAAGATGTTGCAAAAATTCCTTAGGTATCTACTTAGAAAATAAATTATTCGATCATGTATAAAAATTAATATGTCACTAACCTTAGAAATCTGCATAACTTATAATATTTGTATAATGTATAAGTTATGAGAGAACTAATGTATTATTTTATGCGAAGTAAAAAATAAAATAATTAATACTTATATAACTAATGAACCACAGTATCGTCATATTTGGCATTGACAGCATGCTTGCACATCACTTGTGGGAGAAAAGGTCCTATCAATAGCAAATGTAATATGTTCAATTACTTTTAATCATCCCTCAAAATTAAAAGTTCATATAATTAGAAAAGCTCTATTAGTCGGTGTACACGATTCAATTGTTCGGATTTTTCAAATATCAAATCAAATTATTTGTGTTAAATTTTTAATAAATAAAACCAAATTAATAAACTCAGTTTTTTTTCAAGTTTTTCAACCTGGGGTTTATTCCAGTTGATTCGGATTTTTCAAATATCAAATCAATCCATTATTTTTGTCAAATTTTTAAATCAAATCAAACTAATAAACCTCATAATTTTTTGGGTTTTTGAATTTTTTTTGGATAAAGTATTCATACAAACATATAATTAACTTGTGTTTTAAATATTTTTCTTTTGTCCAACCAAAATACAACTATCTAAGGTGTTTCTTAAGAAAATAACACAAAATACGATATGAGTGATGACACTAAAATATTCAATAAAAAGTAATAATGAAATCGTATAAAATAAATATATTGTAAATTGATAAGTTATAATGAAAATGATCATAAGTTAAAAATACTAGATCATGCTAAAATAGGTCTAATATGTAATAATATGTATTAATTACATATTAAATATTAAAGAAAAATTAAAATTAGGTTATGTATTTTAAATGTCTAAACTAGTGTAAAACTAAAGAACAAATATTCAACATTATTGTCATTCTTAGAATATTAGTGTTGAATTAATTTTTTTTTGTTAGCATTAGTATTGATTTAATTTTGAATTGAGCGTCCCGCAAACTTAAGTATAATTTCGTGGATTCATAATCTTTTTTCTACAAAGTATATATAATTTGTGAATAAATTTGGGGAAATTTCCAATTTTTCATATGAGAATTCAAAAACGTAAAGTAATTGGCGCAAATAACACATTGAATGAGATGCAATTCTCTCTTGATTAATTATATGATTTTAATTGCAAATTACACATTTAGAAGATGAACACAAAATTGGATCATGAAGCATCAATCAAGGGTTAATTACATTAGCCAAAAGAGTTGGATACGGAAATATCTACTTGTTCTCTAGTTGGTAAAAGAAAATGACATAATACCGTAACAAAGTCAGAATTTTCGTTAAGAGGCGTAAAATATAAAAAAATAAAGATATGAAAAATTCAAAAAGATACGATATCTACTATATATATCAATAAAATATAAAAAAAAATCCAAAAAAATTTAGCGGACTCCTTAATTTTCACCTATATGCACAACCCCAGACATATAACGTTATACTTTTAATATTCACATCATGTTGAGTATCTTTCCCTCTCAACCGTTAAAACAAGTCCATAGAACATAAAAAGTAGGAAAGTCCATGTCTGATAAATCAAATCTTCATTAAATTTCATTTATTTTCACTAAATGAAACTTAGCATATATATATTCTACGATAACTTTTGTAAATATTTCTCCAATATAAAAAATTCTTAAATCAATTAAATTAGGGTGTACATGACCGGGTTGGTTCGGGTTTTTCAAATATCAAACCAAATCATTTGTAACCAAACCAAACTAATAAAATTTGAATTTTTTCGGGTTTTTCAACCTTGGGTTGGTTTAGATTTTTCAAATACCAAACCAAACCATTGTGTCGAATTTTTAAATTTAAAAATCAAACCAAATAATAAACCTCAAATTTTTTAAGATTTTTGGATCTTTTCGGTAAGTTTGCATAAAACATATATTTAACTTGTGCTTCAAATATTTCTTTAGTCCAACCAAAAATACAATTATCTAAAGTGTTTCTTAAAAAAGTAACACAAAATATGAGATGAGTATTGATGACATAAAAATATTCAATTAAAAATAATAATGAAATCGTCATATAAAATAATATTGTAAAGTTATAATGAAATGATCATAATCTAAAAGTACTAAATCATGCTAAAGAACAAATATTTAATAATAAAATTTGAATTTTTTCGGGTTTTTCAACCTTGGGTTGGTTTAGATTTTTCAAATACCAAACCAAACCATTGTGTCGAATTTTTAAATTTAAAAATCAAACCAAATAATAAACCTCAAATTTTTTAAGATTTTTGGATCTTTTCGGTAAAGTTTGCATAAAAACATATATTTAACTTGTGCTTCAAATATTTCTTTAGTCCAACCAAAATACAATTATCTAAAGTGTTTCTTAAAAAAGTAACACAAAATATGAGATGAGTATTGATGACATAAAAATATTCAATTAAAAATAATAATGAAATCGTCATATAAAATAAATATTGTAAAGTTATAATGAAAATGATCATAATCTAAAAGTACTAAATCATGCTAAAGAACAAATATTTAATCTAAAAGTACTAAATCATGCTTAATAAGTATTAGTTACATTACTAAATATTTAAGTAAAATTAAAATTAGATTATGTATTTTAATTATCTAAACCAATGTAAAACTAAAGAACAAATATTCAATATTATTGTCATTCTTAGTGTTGAATTGATTTTCTTTTTGCATTAGTATTAATTTGATTTTGATTTAAGTTTTATTATAATTATCAACAACTATGAACTAAAATCGTTATTGGACCATTCCGAATTCTAAATTTTAAACTTGAAATTATATATTAAAAGATAAAACTATGAAATAGTATAAGAAATATTTAAAAATTATATCAAAGTAAATATTTTTATGTATAAAATAAATTTTAAAATAACATATATAGGGTTGGTTTGGTCTCGGGTTGATTTTTTTCGTTAAAACCAAACCAACTCAAATATAGTTGAATTTTTTTCCAATACCAAACCAAATCACTAGTCGGATTTTTTTCCGAATTGACTTAATTACGATTTGATTCGATTTTCAGTTTAATTTTGTACACCCCTAAATTAAACATCCAATTTTTTAATCGATTGACCTGGAATAACACCTATAAATACAATAATACCTACACGCAAACAAATATGGGGTACTTCATGGCCAATGAAGTCATACACCACGTACTACTTGTTAAAACTTAAAAGGCAAGAAGCAAATTTACCAACAAACAAACAAACAAACAAGAGAATCAACAAAACAATATTTAATTAATAATAAGGAATAAAATTAAATTATAAACTAAATAAATTACAGATATAAACGCGTGGGCTCCACTAACTTCTAAAAGAAAAACCTTCCCCCCCCTCTTCGTGCATACCAATTTCATAGAATTCGTCAAAATTTAGTAAGGAATATACATTATTACAAGTTGAAAATTCTTATTAAAAAAATAAAATCAATAGTATCCACAAAAAGAAATATATTAAAAAATAAACTAACTAAAAAAAGTAACAAAAATTTTAAAGTAGATAGCGCATTTTCCTCCTCTTTCTCCTCCTAATATTTTCCTATATATATTCAAGTAACTCCTTCATTAATCTTCATCTCTTGAACCATTATTTCATTTCAATCTATTCTTTTCCTTGAGTTCATCATCAACATTAACAACCCAATAAAATTTATCATATAACAAAGGGAAAAGAATAGAAATGACTTATATTATGAGATCATTTCTTATTCTTTTCTTTGTTAGCAACCTTTTTCTCCAAGGCACTCTAGGTACGTATTTCTTTATAAAAAAGGGCAGTCAAGTGCGCTAAAGCTCTTATTATGCGTGGGGTCCAGGAAAGTGCCTGACAAAAAGGCCTATTTTATAAATTTGCATATTTCCTTGAATATATCTATATAGAATGAATCTCCTAATGATTTGTACAATATGGTTAATTTTGATATTCAGGGAGTTTTATCTGTGAGGATTTGCCAACAAATGTGTGTGGATTTGCGATCGCGACATCAGCCAAAAGGTGTTTGTTGGAAAATTCATCAGGGAAGGATGGAAAAGTTGAGTACCAATGCAAGACATCTGAGGTTGTTGTTGCAAACATGAGGGAACACATTGAGACAGATGAATGTGTCGATGCTTGTGGCGTCGATAGAAACACTGTTGGAATTTCTTCTGATGCTCTGCTTGATTCACAATTTACCTCAAAACTTTGTTCCATTGCTTGTTACCATCATTGTGCTAACATAATTGACCTTTACTTCAACTTAGCTGCTGGTGAAGGTAATTAACAATATCAACGATAATTTAAACATCGAGTTATTTTTGAGTTACAACAATTAAATTAATTATATGATATCGCGATTGTTCAGGTGTGTATTTGCCTGATTTATGCAACAAACAGAGGACTAACCCACACCGTGCCATGGTTGAGTTATCGAGCAATGGAGGTCCAATCGAAGGTGCAGCTGATGCTCCAGCTCCGTCCCCTGTTTCTTTCTAATTTGTAATACTACAACATATACACATACTGCACACACATTTTTTTTTCCATTACTTATTCTAAAAAATTATTGTCAATGTTGTGTTTTTATATGGTGAAAAAGAAGGATGTGGGGGATTTGGGTTTATTTCTAATTCCATTGAATTTGTAATCTACATCAAAAACTGAATGAATGTTATTCTATTGGGATTGCACCAATTCTGTCTCTTTTATACTTTTTTCCTAGTTGTTTCATGTTTACTATCAAAATTTTTGGGACAATCCAAGTTAGGAATCCATGAAATTTTCCCTTGGGGGTATTTCAAAATGGGTAACTTTCGCATTTAGTTATTCAAAAATAGCTTAATTACGCTTCATAATTATGGTTTGTTAATTATGATTCGTAACTACATGTTATAGCGAAGAGAGTGACGAGCGAGATTGGGAGAAGGTGGAAAGAGGCGAGTGGGATAGGGCAGAGAGACGAATTGTATATGTATATTTGTCGAATTGTATATGTATATCTGTTAAATAATTGTATATATGTAGCCAATATGCATATGTATTTGTATATCTGGTGAGCGAGATTGGGAGAGTGTGGAGAGAGGCAAGTGAGGTTGGGAGAGTGAGGAGAGAGGCGAACTGTATATGTATATCTGTCACATAATTGTGTGTATATATATAAGTGATATACATATGTATTTGTATATCTGGCGAGAGAGACTGGAAAAGGGTGGAGAAAGACAAACAATAAAGGTTAGAGGATGGAGAGAGACTAATTGTATTTGTATATATGTCATATAATTGTATATATATGTGTATAATTTGTATTTGTATATATATAAAAGAGGACACGTGACCCAAATAAAGCTAAAATTAAGTTGTGAGTCATAATCAATTCAAGTTATAGCTATATTAGCTAATTAACTTTCGCGTAATTCTTCTTTTAAAAATAACATCCTTCAATACATAACAACATAGGGTGTTTACACCAAACAACGAAAATGCATAACATTTGTCAGAGGATATACGATATTGGAGTTTATTGACCAATAATACACACCACTACGTTAGCACACCTAACATTTAAATTCACAACATTGCAAGTTTCCAGAATGCAACAAAGATATATTCAATGTTCATGTATAACATAGTAGAATCATATCAACTCATAGTGCAATAATAAGCATTGATGGAGCATTAATACCGAAGTACAATTGTATAAGATGAAAAATACTTGGGTGTATCTTCATGTCAAAACTAAAAAAGGCCTCGAGAATGCTTACATGACGAGCGCAAAAACATAGTAGTAAAAATAAGCTCGTGTTACATAAAAAATAGTATAAAGAAGTGTGATCACACTGTTAGAATCAAAATAACCAAGTGTCATACATGTAAAGACTAAAGATTAGACGACAATTCACTAATATAATGAATAGTAAAAAATTATCAACCCCTTAAACAAGACTCTTCAACCGTAAAGAATTACATTGTGTATAACGTAAAGTGAGAAGAAAAATTGAATCTCAATTTATAAGAGTCCGAAATCTTTCTCGAAGAATCAAAGGATTGTGAAAACTAGGTATATAGCATTTTATATAGTAATATTCTCAAGCTATAGCATTAGAGTTTGACTTTCAATATATAACATTGGCCAAATACATACGCAGGTCCCTAAAGTTATTCGCGCTTTTCCCCAGGTACCTCAACCAACCCATATTCCTATTGAATCCTTTAACCCCCTATAATTTGATCCTTTTAAATATTCTTGGCTGATGTGGAGCCAAATTTCAACAAATTATTTTTGGTAATTGGGCGCGTGAGATGAATCTTTCCCACGTGGAAATTTCGCACTCCAACCCAATTACACGTCAGCGCCACATATTAAATCATCAAACCTAAAAATCAATTTCCCCCCAAAACACTTTTAACCCGTTTCTAAACGAGAAAACCCTAAGAATCTCTCCCTTTCGATGACGTTTACAGCTGAAATTTTTAGATTTTAAAGTGATTTCGAGTGTTTTGTTGAAGGAATCATCGAAGATTGCAGACGATTTTGGAGTTCATTTGCAATTTTCGAGTTGACGAGTGTGAGGTAATTCATTCCCTAATTTCTATGTAATTTTTATTGTTGTAGTGGTGGTCTGTTTTTAATATATGTGTTTAGCCTGTGTTTTTTATTGATATATACTGGGTTTTAGTATCAATCTGGTTGTTGTTGTTAATATCTGGATAAAGTTAGGGTTTTTGTTGTTGTTAATATCTGGATAAAGTTAGGGTTTTTTCGTTCATAACGTGTCAGAAAATTTTGGGGCCTTGTTTCAGGAAATCTTATGGACACCATTATTATAACTCGTTTTCATCATGGTGGTAAGTTTATTCAGGACAAAACTGAAATTACTTATAAAGAGGAAGCCGAGGTAGAATATGTTAATATCGACAAGGACCACTTCTCAATAATCGAGTTACTTTTTTACACTAAACAATTGGGGTATATTACTGTTGGTGGGTTCTGTGTTAAAGACCCTACAAAAAATGGCTTTATTGAGGTGGACACTGATTTCATTTTAGTAAATCTCATCAAAGACCTAAAAGATGGTGACTTCTTAGACCTTTATGTGAAGCATGTGGTGGATGATGTAGAAGTGGTCACAACGAATTTGCTTTGTGGGTCTGTCGTTGAAGAAGACTTAGAAGATATAAATGTGACTGCAAGTGAAGGGTTGAATCATGAGGCTGAATCTGAAAATATTAATGTGGAAGTTGAGCTAGGGGATATATCAGATCTAGATGTGGAATGGACTGAATCAAATGAAGAAAATCGTGATGACTCTCAAGAGGATGCTATTCCTGATGTGGATGACTCTGAGGTTGATGAAGAATTAAGATCTCTTAGAAATGAAAGGAGAAACAAAGTGAAAAAGAAAAAACCTACTCAAACTAAGGAAATAAAGCTTGGAACAGCTGGTATTGATAAAGGCTTTGAAGACATAGGAAGGAATAAGGTTGCTAGATACACTGGAAGACTAGGGGGTGATGAGCAATATATAGATAGCTCAGAATTGGACAGTGAAGATAGTAGGGATGAATTGGATCCAGAATTTGTGAAGGGTGTTGATTTACCAAGAAGAAGAAAAACTAAAAAGGTAAGATTTGATCCTGATTGTGTTGTAGCAATTTTTGAGCTTGGTATGGTATTTGAAAGTGCTGAACAATTTAAAAAAGCTGTTGCAGACTATTCTTGTGAATATAAAACTAGGTTAAAATTGAAGCCTAATGACAAAAAAAGAGTTAGAGTTAAATGTGAGGACAAGAAATGTAAATGATTGTTGTTTGCTAGTATAGATAAAGATTCTGGTGATTTTGTTGTCAAAAATTATTATCATGTGCATGTATGTCCTCAATTAACCAAGAACAAGTTGTGTACATCTAAGTTTGTTGCAGAAAAGTTCAAGGATGAAATTACATGTCAACCATATATAAAATTATGGGAAATTCAGGAATTGGTGAGAAAAAAATTTGGATTGTATGTTGGAAGAATTGTTTGTCATAGGGCAAAAAAGAGGATTATCAAGGAGTTCTTAGGTGATTGGAAGATGGAATTTTCAAGATTGTGTGATTATACAGACATGATTAAACATACTAATCCTGATACTTCCTGTTGGGTGAGGACAGATAGAGAGTCTCAGCCAGGAAAAACTTTGTTTGTTTACTTCTATGTTTGCTTTGATGCATTGAAGAGGGGTTGGTTGGAAGGATGCAGAAAAATTATTGATTTTGATGGATGTTTTCTAAAGGGTTCTTGCAAGGGAGAATTGTTGGTTGCTGTTGGTAGAAATGGAAATCAACAGATGTTTTCAATCGCATGGGCTGTTGTTGACACAGAGACAAAACATAGTTGGAGTTTTTTTCTCAAGTACTTGATAGAAGATCTGAACTTAGGCACAGGACATGGACTGACTGTTATGTCAGATATGCAGAAGGTTAGATGGTTTTTGTATTGTATCTTGTTCTTTTATTTTTTATTTTCTTGTGTTGCTAATACTTTTTAATGTTTGTGCTACAACTGTTTACATAGGGCCTTGTACCAACTTTATGTGAGTTGCTACCAGATAGTGAGCAGAGAAGGTGTGCTAGACATATCTGGTCCAACTGGCATCAATTATGGAGTGGTGAAGAAAGAAGAAAACAGTTCTGGAGATGTGCTAAGTCAAGTTTTGAAGTGAAATTTGAAGATGAGATGGATAAACTCAACAAATTAGGTATTAAAATTTGTGAGGACTTGTTGCATTATGAAAAAATTACTTGGTGCAAAGCATATTTTAAAGAGCATTCTAAGTGTGACATTGTTGAAAATAATATGTGTGAAACTTTTAATTCTTGGATACTAGCTGCTAGACATAAGGCTATCATAACTATGTTAGAGGAGATTAGGCACAAGATAATGGACAGAAATATTGCAATGAGGCAATTTGCTGAAACTTGGATCTCAGATATCTCTCATATGGCTAGACTAGTACTTGAAGAAAACAAAGATCTTGCTAGATTTTGTGAAGTTAGATTCAATGGTGATATTGGGTATGAAATCTTAGATGGTCAGTACAGGCATATTGTTGATATAAGGAAGAAAACATGTACATGTAGAACATGGCAATTGAGGGGCATACCATGTCAGCATGTTGTGCTTGCATATCAGCACAAAGGCATAGAACCTGAACATGAAGTGGCACATTGGTATAGGAAAGAGACTTTTTTGAAGGCTTATAACCATTTTCTACAGCCAATACCAAACATGAAAATATGGCCTCACACTAGTGGTGTAGTGATTGAACCTCCTGAACCAAAAGTCATGCCTGGTAGGCCACCAAAGTGCAGAAGAAAGGCAAAGAATGAGCCTAGAAAAAAGTATGGAAAGTTATCCAAAAGAGGAGTAAAAATGACCTGCTCCCTGTGTCATCAAGTAGGCCACAACAAAAAAGCTTGTCCAACATTGGTAAGTTATTATTCTCTTCTAATACATCTACAATAAGTTTCAATTATTTACAATAATCAATTATTATTACTGTATTAATAGGCTGGAATGGGACAACCTGGAGGCTACCCAAACAGGCAACCAAGCTCAAGCCAGCCACCATTGTCTAGCCAACCATCAAGCTCAAGCCAGCCACCATTGTTTAGCCAACCATCAAGCTCAAGCCAGCCACCATTGTTTAGTAGACCATCAAGCTCAAGTCAGCCACCAGTATTCAATCATCAAGGCAGTTCTATGTGTTTTGATTCTTCAGCTGTTAGAAGAGAGCAACAACCTGCTAAAAGCAGAGGCAGAGGCAGAGGCACTGGAAGAGGCACTGGCAGAGACACTGGGAGAGGTACTGACAGAGAAACTGGTAGAGGCACTGGCACTGACAGAGAAATTGGAAGAGGCACTGGTAGAGACATTGGAGGTGTATCAAGTCAGCAACCTGATCAACCAAGGGTTGTGAAAGCTTCAATATCAACAGGAAGACAAAAGAGGACCAAGACTATAGGATTTGGCATCTATACAAATGCAAGTGGTAGTCAAACCTTTAATGTAAGTGTATATATAATTTTGCTCATTTCTTACTCTACTATATAAAGTCTCATTTTAAGACATTTCTATGCAGCCTGGTACTTCAGGAGAAAGAGCTATCAATCCGAGAGTTTATAAGGATGCATCTCCAATAAATATTGATATTGGTTATAAGCCTCGAGGACTTAAGTGGAATGGTGGAGATGCTGTCACTGGTTCACAGTTGCAACGAATCACTCAGTCAAGGAAAAACAAGCGTGGAACATCTAGTGCACCAAAGAATGCCTAATTTATGTAGAAAAGTCACTTTTTGGTTGTGTAATCAGCAGCAGAAACTTGTATTGACTGCTTTGAAACTTGGAGCTCACTAGAGCAAATTATTGGCATGAATGATCAATTTTTACTGCTTTTGAGGCACAAATTATCTTTATTCCTTCAATTAAATCATTACAATAAAAACACAAGGCATTTACAATAGAAAGCCGATCAAAATTGCCCATAAAGAACACTACAATCTACCATACATACTTTTATGAAGGAATCTAGTAGAAGACAAATGAACCAACTAAGATCATTTTGTTACACAAATCCAAGTAGCCAATATCACCCCTACGATAATGCATATCATCCATACTTTTCTTGATCGATTCCTCTCCAATTCATATGTTTTGACTCTTTTCAACAAACCCCATATCACCCTCCTAGCTTGAGCAGGCATTTCATCATCATACCATCGAAAATATCCACATCCACCTCGTGCCTACAAAATTAAGGGAAAAAATTGAATTATAAATAAGGTGATTCTTTACTATATTGGACAAAAAAAAATGAATTTGATTTACCTTTGAAGTTTTGCAACAAAGGAACCTACGTCCAGGATTGGATTGCGTCCATGAGGTCTTCATTTCCACAATGTTCCCACATTGACATAGTACCTTCATAGTTGAAGAAGAAGAAATCGATGAAGAAGATAAATTCGACATTGGAACTTGATGATTAAGAAGAAATCAATGAAAAAGAGATATAATATAATGAGCTAAAGAGGAGAAATAATGATGAAGAGAAACAAAAGAGGAGAAATAAGGGAAGAATGAGAGAAATTAGGGTTAAAAGGGGGAAGAAGACCGTTGGTGGGTGGTTCAAGATCCACATCAGCGCTTTTAAAGCGTCTGCACGCGCTTAAAGGACGTGAGATCACGTTTGACTCCACATCAGCCAAGAATATTTAAAAGGATCAAATTATAGGGGGTTAAAGAATTCAATAGGAATATGGGTTAGTTGAGGTACCTAGGGGAAAAACGCGAACAACTTTAGGGACCTGCGTATGTATTTGGCCTATAACATTTGTTATATCAAGTTATAACATATTATTATAAATTAAAGGTTGATTTTAAATAATTGAAAATATTTGTTTAAAAAAAAAAACATTTCTGTTTTTAAATGGAAAATAGCACGATTGTGTTATTATAAATAATTTAATTTAATAATAGATAATAACTAATTAGCACATATTAAGGAATTCAAAAAAAAATCAGATTATTCAGTTTCCTTAAAACACTCAATTAAGTTGAAATCAAATTAAATTCTGATTTGATTCCTTAAAACGCTCAAATAATTTGAAATTAAATTAAAATCTATTTTTTTCCTCTATCGTGTTTCTCTCTCTTGTTTGCAGATTACATTTTTTTTTTTTTTTGTGATTGAAGATATTTTGCTGTGAAAAAACGTGATTTGTTGTGATGGACAACAACATATCCATATTAATTAAACAGGTGGAAGATGGAATCCGTCAGATTGGTATTTATTATAGTTTGTTGGTTGTTTTTGGTAATTTTCTTCTTTATACAGTTTATGGTGGTTTTTGTTTCACAACGCGTATTGATAGGTACCATATTTGCAATAGCATGGAACAGTATAGACGTCTTAGTTTTATTAAGTTGAAAATTCGATTAATACGTGCTTTCTGGAAAAATAAAAAAATGAATAATGATGAGTTAATTTACTAGTAAAAAAAGCCAACGAAATTGATATTACAGTGTGTTTAGTAACGTGAAAGAAAGAATTATTTATAACGCGTTGAATCATTGTTGTATGATATTTGTATTAAATGTGTATGAAGAGTGAAAGTTTTTTGTTTTAAACCAAGGTGTAATTCTGTACCATTTACATTAATAACAAACATATCAGCTCTGACATTTTCAGATTCAAAAATAAAAACATGACCAATTGACATTGAATTTTTATGTTATGTAATTTATAAAAAAAATCAAATGATGTTTTTGCAGAAATTGTTGGAACCTATCTTGACCGAGAAAGGTTAACAGATCATCGAACATGTTCATGTTAGTACATGAAGATCAATGTGTGTGTACCTTCTTCTCCTATAAAATTAGTAAAACTAAATTAAGACTTTTAACGAAATATATAATTTCATACAACTATCATTCATACACTGTCATATCAAGGGACAACCACATCAATTCATACACAAAACATAAAATGAAATCTAAGGTACTTTCATACACAAATCATACAACACTAATACATCAGTGCATATATCAGTTCATACATCATTTATACACAATTCATACAAATTAATACATCAATTTACACAAAAATCATACAATATTAATACAAATTATGATTGTTAAAAATCTACCCTGTGACTTTCAAACTACAAAATAATATTCATACAATACTATTACGTCAATTCATACATCAAATTCATACAAAAATTATATAATAGTAATACATATTAAAATTGTCAAAAATCTACACAGTGACTATCAAACTCATAAATTGTACTCATACAATACTATTATATCAATTCATACATAATTCATACAATATTAATACATAATACGATTGTCAAACAAAATAAAAAATTATACTCACATACATATAATATTTTACCCAAATTTTAAATTAAGCGTTTTACTTACCTTAACCACTTTTTTGACTTCTTGAAAGTTTGTATTTCTGACGTTTTATTTTTTGATGATGTTCTTGTTGATTGACCAAGTTCAACATTTGTTTTTTTTTTCTTTTTGTTTTTTTATTTCATCAACAAAGTCAGAATCAGATTCTGAAGAGGTTTGGATAGTTTTTCCCTTCATCTTCTTCCCTTTCTTTGGATATCCTCTTTCCTTTGCCTCATTTTTTTTGTCTTTTTAAACCTTCAATTTAACAGAACTACCCGTCTATTTTTCAGCAGAATTGTGCGGTGCACTTTGAATCAAAATATTAAACGAAGGAACATGAAAATCATCAGATGAGTCCCCTCAACAAATCTTGAACTTTTACGGAGTGTTCCACTAACTTTCTTCGACATTGTGTAAGAACTTAAAAGAAAATATTTTTGAAATCAACACTCAAATATTGTTGAGTAGTGTTGTGGAAGAACAATTGTGATCTTGAGTTGTGGGTGTTGGGGAAGATTGGTGTGGATAGTGCTTAGCATCTGGTGCTCGGGGTTCCCAAAATCAAAATTGTCCACGCACCAGATGCTAAGCACTAGGCCTGAGGTGGGGCGTTAAAGAATGACAAAAGTCCCACATCGATGGTTAATGAGATGGATGGACTCCTTATAAGGCTTGGACAATCCTCCTCCCTTTGAGCTAGCTTTTGGGGTGTGAGTTTTGAGCTAACTTTTGGGGTGTGAGTTAGGTCTAAGACCTAATTTCACAACTAGTTTGTGTTCGGACAAACGATATGAAGTCATGATTTAAATTACTGATTGAATATGGCTTTTGGGATGTGAGTTAGATCTAAGACCTAATTTCACAACTAGTTTGTGTTTGGACAAACGATATGAAGTTATGATTTAAATTACTGATTGAATATGCAATTCTGAACTATGATTTCAAATTCAAAAAGCATGATCTGATTTCAACTTTTCAAATATAAAATTTGATGCATAAATTAAAGAGACCCATCATTCTGAGTTTGCAAAAAGAAAAGAACCTCATGCTCGGCATGAATTATGAAAAGATTATTCAGATTATGTGAAAGAATAATTAGTTACTACTATATATTGTTGATGAAGGAATCTTTATAAAACAAAATTATGTGTATGTAAAGGTTTGTAATTATAAACATTTATTTTTAAAAGGAACTTGAAAAAAAGTGTGATTTATTATCAATGTGGTGTTTTAGAATATTTCGATATTTTATTTACGAACTATGATTTTTTCGTTTGATAAGATTTAATAAAAATTAGAGAAATTGTGATATTTTTCACAACTTGAAGGATTTTCATGTTTATGAAAACAATAGTATTATAACTTTAAAAAAACAAAAAACAAATCGCAAATCTATATAAAATTTCTTTTTCATAACCTAATGTCAAATCATAATTATATATTGCATACCCAAACGGGATAAAAATACAGAAACTAGGGGTGTATATTTTCCTAGAAAATATTTTCCTGGAAAACAAGTAGATTTTGGACTTATTTTCTCATGTTTGGTTGGTGAGTAGAAAATATTTTCCGAAAATAATTTTTAGTGTTTAATTTATGAATGAAAAATGTTTTTGAGAGACATCTTTTATTTTTATTAGAGTAAAAAATAATTTATAAAATTGAAAAAAAAATTGAAAAAAAAATTATTATTTTTTTGGGGTGGTAGTGGTGGGGGGTGGGGGTGGGGGTGAGGGGGGAGGAGTGTGATTTTTTTTTTAAATTGATAGTATTTTTAGAAAACAAAATTAATTTTTTTGGGAGTTGGGCGTGGGGGTGGGGGTAGGAGTTTAAAAATAAAAATTTTAAGTTGAAAATATTTAAATAAAGCAAAATTAATTTTATGGGGAGGGTTGGGGTTGGGGGGCGGTCGTGGGGGGGGGGTCACTGATCGGGTGAAAAAAATAAAATTTTGAAATTGAAAATATTTTTTTAAAATTGATGTTTTTCCCAAAAAAAATATAATTTGAAATTGGAGGAGAGTTTTGGAAAATGTTTTCCTTAATTTTTGAAGGGAAGTCATTTTCCTTAATTTTGAGGAAAATGAGTTGATTTGGAAAATATTTTCCAAAACTTTTGTCCTAACCAAACATGAGAAAATTGGAAAATATTTTCCAGAAAATGTTTTCCTTCATACCAAACACACTCTAGATCAAAGCTCTATAATTTTCTTCAAGAATTATGATAAAGTTTCCTAGATACGGTCTATTTAAGTTTATGATGTGTTTTAGGCGGAAATTGTTTCTCCAGACTCTTTAACTCCCAATATTACTCAATATATATTATTGACGATCCACGTACAGGGCGGCTATACAAGCTTAAGAAAAAAAGGCAGTTGTCTTTAGGCCTCATTTTTTTAATCAATAATAGGTTATAACTTGTAAGTATTTTCTTAAAAAAAATTATTAAGTATTATTCATAGAAATTTAAACTTTTCAAATAAAAAAAATTATTACTAGTTTGACAAATTGATTAGCAGTAATAAACTTCATTTAAAAATAAAACAAAATTTAACGCTCCCATTTGTATTTGACGTATTAGACCACTAATATATTTCAGCAGTCTCGAACATGTCATTATGCACTAACAAGTAATCAAATATAGATTGCACACTTTTCATTCATCACATAAATCATTAAAGCTGAACTATATATATATATATGTATCACATGACCCCATCATCTTTTTCTAGGTCACTAGGTTGTGAACATTTAAATATCTTGTGTCAATAGTAAAGTAGTAACATTTTGCAATATTGGCCCAACCCTTTCTTTTGGGGCAACCATTGCATTCTCATGTTAGCCCAACCTTTCCTTTTGGGTCACAACAACACTAATTGGCATATCAACTCAATCAAGAGGCATCAACAAGACAACAAGTAGTAGCCAAACACCATCAACATAATTATCATTATAACATAAAGCTACCATACAAGGCATATGTATGAAACAATGAAGAGACTAATTTCAAATATTTTACATTTAAGATTTCGATCGAGTCACTTAACATTAAACAATTCAAAGATCCGAAAGTGTCCAAGCACATCATTACAACATTTACGTGGTAAGTTGCATGCATGGTTACTATTCAATTCAATTTATTTTGGCAAGACATGGTGAGTCAAACATCCACTCGTCTCCAGAAGCACTTAAATGTAAAATATTATATTTAGTCGCTTTTAAGCGCATGTAATCACATATTTTTTTCAACTCAACATCATTAATGTCTCATACCCATATAAGTGGATGAGGATGCACATGCATTCGTTAACTTCGAAAAAAATTATTTGTATATACGTATATTTATCTTGAGAATAGAATGACACTTTGTACCACTACCACAAACCAAAAATCCGCCCTTGCGACTTGGATTCAAGCCTAGCCAAAACCTTTTTTTTTTATATAAAGTTGAGAATTTAAAGGGGGCTTATTCAGTTATTTGTAACATTAAAATTGCTAGATAGGGAGATTCAAACTCATGATCATTAACTAGAACAAACCCACTATGATTATTGAAAGTTTCAATAATGCTAAATTAAGATAATATTGATGCACTCAGAGTCTTCAAATTCTAAATTCGCCTTTGCATTTGGTCAATTGTCTGAGTCCTTAATACGAAGGCAATAACTTTTTGGGTAGAGTTTCGACGGTTATAAGTATTAGGACCTAAACTTCAAGAGCTAATTTATCAAATTTGTCATACACTCAAAGTTGTATTCTTTTGGTATTAGGCATTAATATTGTGGCCACTTATTTTAATCTTTAGCCCCTTGGATATTTTTATTTTTCAATTTTCTGTGGTCCTAAGGCTCGTTTTAAATTAAAATCACTTTCTTGCCGTTGCCTATAACAAAGGAACCATATTTCCATTAATATTTCAATACCTTACCCCATTCGTTTGATCACGCAATTCAAGGATGACTTAAGGTTAAAACGTATACTAAATTTTCAGGTGTTCATCCGAACCTCCTTGGTATGAAGTTACACTATATGTATAGATTTTGACTCTATTAAACACACAAAACTAAACCGTCGTAATTGACACCTACACTAAATTTACCTTGAGATTTTAAGTTCAAATATTATTTATGCAATAAGTAATAAATAATAAAGGAATTGTCATATCATGAAAAATAATACATGAATATTACGATATTGTCACAATCCAGACCGTCATGATTGGTACCCACACTAATCCTCCAGTGGAAGAACCATTACTACAACAAATTATGAAAACTAAGACATTTAAAGATACGGAAGCAGATTTAAATGACAATAGAAATATGAAGTTCCCATAAATTCCAAAGGTTTAAACAAACAACTAACCAAACTAATATAAAAGAACAAACCCTAGAACCTGAAAGTCATTATACCAAAACTCTAGTAACGACAAGTCTAAGAGAAGGGGTACAACCCAAAACTAAACCACCTTAAACAAATAGTTTGGGTTCGAAAAGAGTGTACTTAATTAAGTAAGATCCATGGCAGCCTGAAAGAACTGGCTCACCCTTGAATCTGGTCACGCTCAATAGTCACTTAGCTGAGGTTTATCAATAGTCGCCTGAAGATGCCAGTACTCAACAAAGAACAAGGAAGTGCAATATCAGTATACAACCCCAGTGTACTTGTAGGATCACATGGCTATCCCAATAAGTAAAACACATGTAATTAACCACAATATTACAAAACAGGCATATACGGAACATATACAATATTAGTCATCTTTACGAATAACAGAACATTTCACAATTCTCAAATATCACAGTTATATCAATTCAGAGCAACTTACAGTCTTCCATTATCAATCATCATTACATATGAACGTAATCATCACATGTAGATACACAATCAATTTAATGGTCCTCTCATGGAATCCACACCCAAACTGTTAGCATACCAAAATGTGGTACCCGATCCAATGTTTATGTCAGAATGTGACAACCGATCCAATATTTATGTCGGAACATGGCAACCGATCCCATGTTTATGCTGGAGCGTGGCAACCGATCCCATGTTTATACCGGAACGTACACCCGATCTATTCAACAAACCACAATTACAATTACAATGTATATTCTCACAATCATACAATAAGAGGTGATTCATGGTATACAATTATTCAATTATCCTCATTTACAATTAGGGTGACAATAATGCAACATTCACATACATACATGCAATATAATGAGCAATATAATTACAAACATATATCGCACCGACATGAAATCACAACCATCACCTAGCTCGAATCCAAACTTGAATCCCTAAGGCATTTGAATTTTCCCTTTCCGGATTCTTTCCGCTTGTTCTAGGTCTACAAACAACAATTTATACGCAAGGATCAACTATCAAAGGTCTAATTATTGGATTATAACGACCTCAATGATCCTAGACCAAACCCATGATCCCCATACCTAGACTAGGGATTTTTCCTCCATAATTCCCATATCAAAACCCTCCCCATTGATAATTACCCAAGAAACTAAGTTCTACGCATCGAAACATGGATTCGGAGAGTAAAAATCTTACCTTTAGCTTTAAGATAGTGAAAAAACGTCAAGAACACACCTGACATCTTTCCTTAGCTCTCAAAATCAAAAATTATAGAATAAAACGTTTTTGGGGTTTATTTATGACTTTAAGTCACGTCTGCCCTGCCATGGCGGCACCCACCCCGCTGCAGCGGCTCTGCCATGGCGGCAGAATTCACTCCTTAACGGCTTGCACGAAAATAATGAGCTATTTTAAAATTTTCAAACCTCCTCACAACACACCTTTAACGAACGACACTCATAAACTACCCGTTCACGCTAAAATTGATTTCAAGAGTTATACTTGCCTGAATTCAATTTCGTAAAGTCGTACGAGTTTCTTAGACTTATTATATACTCATGTAATCAAATTTATAATTAAACCACCCGATTGTTAACAAATTTCCCTACATTTTAATGACTTCAATTTTATCTAAATTTGGATCAGGTTGAAAATTTTCAAGTTAGTACAAAAAAAATATTGATCCAAAAATTTTCCTCATTTACTTTTCTATAATGACGAAACTCGATCGTTACAGATATTTTGTAAGCATGTTTATAGAACTATTTTATCCATACACATAGATGTATTATTGCTTCCTCTAAAGTTTTCTTCTAGTGTAAAGTTTAGTACTACACGTGCCCATCAAAAACTCAACATGTAAAAAATTAGGGGATGTACCTGGATTGATTTGGTTCAAATTTTTTAAATATCAAACTAAATTATTTGTGTCAGATTTTTAAACTCTATAAATTAAATCAAATTAATATAACTAGACCTACGGGTTTTTTGATTTGGTTTTGTTAACCACTTTTTAAAAAGTGTAATATATAGCATCCACAAAAATTAAAGAAAACGAACTAAGTCATTGGCCAAACGTTTATAGATCATACCGCAATCTCCTCTCCTCCTCATGAACTCCCTATATAAATTCAATAAACTCCTCCATTCTTCCTCAAAGAAACCACAAAAAAAAAATTAAAAATTAAAAAAAAAAAAAAAGTTCAAAAAGAAAAAAAAAAAAGTAGAAAATGACATTCTCAATTAAATACTCCTCCATTCTTTTCTTTGCTAGTGCCCTTTTACTTCAAGGCGCTTTGGGTACGTTTACCATGCTCTATATTTAATATAATAATATTCTTTTTATTGTTTCACGATTATACCAACAAAACAAAAAAAACCACAAAAAGAAAAAAGACACGATATATTGTTTACATAATTATGGATTATTGTAACATGCATTTAGTTTAAAGTCATTTCTCAATTGAGATCTCTAAGGATTCATAATATATTTAATGCATATGTTATGAATTATATATATGTGATCGAATTACTTACAAAGTTAAACTATAACATTGAATTATATTATGTACCACATCGCCCCTCTAGGCCTGATTTTTTTTTTCATGAATCAAACACGTGAGAACCTGACATGTAACGCACTTGTCAAGTACTTAATACTATCTATGTGTTGATTTGTATGGTTTTCAGGGAATTTTGTGTGTGAGGATTTGCCAACAAATGTTTGTGCATTCGCGATTTCGACATCAGGGAAGAGGTGTTTGTTGGAAAATTCAGCAGGGAGAAATGGAAAAGTTGAGTATCAATGCAAGACATCTAATGTTGTTGTTAGAAAAATGAAGGAACATATTGAGACAGATGAATGTGTTGATGCTTGTGGTGTTGATAGAAACTCTGTTGGAATATCATCTGATGCATTGCTTGAACCTCACTTTGCTGCCAAGCTTTGCTCCCTTGATTGTTACAAAAATTGTGCTAACATTGTTGATCTTTACTTCCATTTGGCTGCTGGAGAAGGTAACAACATGTTTGTCTCATTCGTAACATTAATTTTTATTTTTGAAGTGAGACTTCTTGACGTGAATCTGGATTTAATCAGGTCCTCTTGTATTTGTGTCCTCATGAGGATGGAGTCTTATTTGTATTTGATATCTAAAGTGATGTTTCTCAATACAAATCTAACTTAATCGGGGCTCCTCATGTTCGATGCCCATGAGAATAGACGTTGATCATATAAAAAATTACTAGACTCCTGAGCGCGAATTCAAATGAAGAAAATAAAAACATCTTAGTTGGTATGTGTCGTATAGAGGAAGGGGCAACTTTTAGGAGTAATTTGTTTATAAATGAATTTTGGGGAAGTGTTTGTATATAAATAACAAATTCAAATTTACTTACGCCTAGCAAGGAAGTCTCAACTCTCCAATCCCCAGGGTGAGGGGTGAACCTTCTGATTCAATCTGAAAGAGTATTTTGATGTCACTTAGGAGAAGTATAGGAAAGTGTGTCTGAGTCTTCTATAGACTATAATAAATAGTTGTGACTCGGTCTAGCTAGGACAAAGTCATCCTAAAGAGACTTTCTTCTGTTCTAGATTTCCACAAAGCGGTATCGAGATGTGAGAACGTCTTTCTCCTATATATAATCAAGTCTTTGGTTTAAATCAATTTCATTATTTAGAAATGCTAAAAATGAATTTTTGGGTTGAGAAGTTGATGATTAAGTAAATTTTTTTACAAAAACAACGTAATCTAGTTTTTGGTATCATTTTTTTGCTTGGTTATGAGTTTAATTTGGAGATACCGTGCTTAACAAAACTTGTTGCTTTCAGTTAATTATACTTTTGCTTGGGTCAAGTGACATTATATTCCTTTAATAGTAATGGAATCTTTAGTTGATTAAGACCACTTCCTTCTTAATTCAGACAATAAAAAAATGACAGTTACATTCACTATTTGAATTTAATTTAGGTATAATACATAAACGTGTTATATTTATGCTCTTCAATTTTTAATATGCATCAATAGACATTAAATATGTATAAAATTAAATAAATAGATATATATCTATGTGACAATTCACATTTATAGGTATATTGGAAATGTAAGTCCTACATTGCGTCTCACGCGATATTATATTGGACATGTGCAGGAGTATTTTTGCCAGAGTTATGCAAGAAACAGAAGAACGGCCCACATCGTACAATGATTGAGCTATCAAGCAATGGAGCTGCTGATGGATATGCCCCTGCCCCTGCTCCTAACTAAGTACTAATTACTCTAATTTTCTAAATTAATAATAGGTTCGGAAACAATCGATTTTCTTCTTTCACAAGATAAGAGTAAGATTGTGCATACCATCCTTTCCAGACTCCGATCCACTCATAGGATATACTGGGTATGGTGATGTTGTTGTAAGTTGTAATAATATGTATTAACTATTACGCTTAGTAAAATCATTGTCTTAAAATTTCATGTGTTAGCTATACAATTATTAAGGAACAAAAAAATCTTGTATTTTTCGAACATATTAAAAAGAATAAAACATGAAAGTGGTCGATGGTTGCCAATTAATCATGATTGTCATCACTCACCACCAACTCCAATAATAGATATAGTTAAAAAAAAAAAAAAGAAAAAAAAAGGGCATTAATTATTTTGCCTGCTTGAATTTAATCTTATTACAACAACCATTCCGTGTGTACAAAAATGGAAAACCACAAAACACATCATTAATTTTATTTTGAATTCTATATTTTCTGGGTTTTTTTTTCAAGCACTAAAAATATTTTCTGTTGAAATGAAAGTAATATCTTGCAGCCGGTAAGGAAAATGTTTTCGAAAAATTATTTTCTTTAGAAATTGATTTTTTTAAAAGAAAACATGAAAATTTAGTTGCTTATATTTTAGTGTTTGGTATGTGACTAAAAAGATATTACCTCGATGATATTTATACAATGTTGCAAAATATTATATGATGGGTTGGGGGTGGGGAGTGGGGTGACGGGGTGGAATGATAAGGAGTGGGCGTTGTTGCATTGGGTGCCCGAAAAGGAGAAAATGAATTTGAAATATTATTTATGAAACTTGTTTTTCATACGAAAAGTTATTTTCCCTCAATTTTAAGGTACTTTTCCTTTCTGGATAAAATATTTGTAAAGACATTTTGATCCAGCAAACATGGAAAAAATAAAAAAATATTTTGACCACTAGCTCATACCCTCACACCCTTGGGTATGACCTAATAGTCAACAAATGGCGTTGAAAATCATAAGATCTTTGTTTAAATTTCATCATAAACAAAAATACATAGTGATTTCTTTTCATTTGTACTAACTTTGATGGACAAAGTTAATTACTTGATATCTAAAAGATGGCAGATATCTCATTAAATAGTCAAGTTGTGCGAAAACTGACTTGAACTTAACGACAATAATATACTCGATGCATTTCCATAAATAAAATATGAGAAGATTAAAATGCCGCCAAACTTTATCGCTATTTTAAAAGATAATAAAATTATTTACGATAAATCCTGAGACACGATTGTTATAAAAATCAAATGAAGTACTTTTTCTTCACTAGCTAAACTTCATTCAATCCAAGCCTAAGAATAGTCACGAGACCAATTGTTAACAAGCTAATGCTATTTATTCCTTACTCAAATAGGGAGGCAACATATTATTTTGATCTACAAATATTATCTTAAAATAAATTGAAACTTTTAAACTATGATAAGCTTCTTCAAGAAGAATACATTTCTTGATTTAGATGCACTATTTATTTATTTTAATGTTAAAACAGTTTCTCATTGTATATAGAATAGGGAAACAAGAAGGGAAAAAGAATTAAGGAATATGAAATAAGTTATTTCAGTAATTGCTATTCCATTTTTAATATGAATTTCTAAAATAAGTTATTCGATAATTTTACCAAACTAGCCCTTACCTAAATACTATGGTTATGTCCATTGGATTGGATTTCACACTCACATTTCAGTAACAGTAAGAATGTGAATGTACCTAAAAGTCATATTTTGGTAAGACTTACTTGTCAGTTTCAGAATATTGACTCTTGTGACCAAGTTTCAGATTTCAGCTTTTTTTATATATATAAAAAAATAAAATAACTCATCATCAATTTCAAAATAACTTATTTCCAATCAAATAACTTTAAAATAACTTGTTTCCATTCAAATAACCCGATCAAATAACTTAAAAATATCGTAAATGGATGTATTTTAAACTTCACCAACTACGGTATAATCACACATCATATCTCACTATCCTCTCTGGGGGTAGGGCCCCTGTCTCACTGCTATTAGAACAGAACCATGAGCCTTTCGCTTTTTGCGTTAATTCTTCTTTTCCCTCTCTTTTCACTATTTTTAACTCTCTCTATTCTTCTCTCTGGTTTTTTTTTTGGGGTTCTAAATTTAAGATGTTTGAGTTAATAAATCACCAAATTCATCACCCCACTTCCTTAAATTCTTCATATTTATAGATGCAGTTGCTTCAACTCATGCAGTGTATCATAAAAATCAAATCTTTTTGAAGTTTCAAGATTACTAAAGACTTCAGCTTTTTCAAAGGGATTAATGCTTTTTCTTTAGTTTTCTGTTTCTGGGTCATTGAAATGGAAAGATTAGAGGTACCCCAGGTGGAGTTAGAGTGCTCCGGTAACAGTCGCCGGAGCTCCGTTAGTGTCAGTTTTTCCAATGCCGACAAGGGTTCTTGTTATTCTCAGTTTTGTTCCACTGCTGATGGAGATGATTATAGCTATCCACGTGGCAGTGAGTCTGCTGATTCAATTGGTATAGAAATTGGAGATGATGAAAGCAAGGGGTATTTAGGGG
Source organism: Solanum lycopersicoides (assembly GCA_022817965.1). Classification (NCBI taxonomy): domain Eukaryota; kingdom Viridiplantae; phylum Streptophyta; class Magnoliopsida; order Solanales; family Solanaceae; genus Solanum; species Solanum lycopersicoides. The sequence goes on from CM040627.1 coordinate 85,214,336, forward strand.
AAATTGAAAGAGATTGTAGGATTTGTCACTTGGGTTTGGTGAGCTGTGGAAATGAGTATGGGGTTGCTATTGAATTGGGATGTTCATGTAAAGATGATTTGGCTGCTGCACATAAGCATTGTGCTGAAACATGGTTCAAAATCAAGGGAAATAAGTAAGTAAAAACCAATTTAAAAAAAAAAATCTGTTGTTTGGTGAATTTTGAACTTATGATGTCTATACGATCAATGTGACCTTTTAAGATGATTTTTTTAAAAAAAAATTCCATCCCGTGTCGTATACATATAATGAAGCTCGATTAAATCTGGATTCATGTCAGGAAGTCCTCCCTAACAAAGGCGACTTTGTAGCTAGGGAACTTGGACTTGAGACCTTTGGTTAAGGACAAAATGCTTTGCATATTAGATGTTCTTTTTTTTGGCTTATGTTATGTCCAAGATTCTTTCACTTTATTAATCTTTGCAATGTGGTTTGATGATTCTTGTGTTGGAAGTGTGTGCTTTTGATGTCAGTAAATGATCTGTAATGTTGGGAAGGGTCAAGTGAGTGCTTTTGATAATCAGTGAATGTTCTGTAAGAATAATGTTTTTTTTTTTTCTGTTATGTCTTGTTCTTGTTGGGAAAGAGATTCATGATATATTTAATGGAAAAAGAGACAAAAGTTAATTAAAGAAGCTAGATGGAATAAAATGAAAAGCAAAAAGAGTAAAGCAAGGACAGGTATAATTTAGATTTGTAAGTACATTATATTGTTGATTCTTCTTACTATAGTCTTTTATAAGCTTTTGCTCTTTAGTTTCTATTTCCTAACTGAAATTTGACACATACATTTCTTTATCAAACTGGAGATTGTTCTTGAGGAAGGAAGTGTTCATTTTCATTTTTCGCGTCTGTCTTCACATGCTACTTATTCCCCAAGTCCTAAAACATTCATGCTCATCAATGTATCCAAAGAATTACTAGCAAATGTTAAGATCACATCTCTTACTTTGGATCTTCCTCCTTCCATAAATGGAGGTATTCCTTTTCTCTAACCTAACATCTTGTGCCATAACTTCTTCATTGTTACTATAACTGCTAATTCGTTACATATTATATAATACATTCTGGCCATTGGTTGCCGTGCAGTATGATTGCAATTGATAGTTGAGGTGTAAGTTTGATATATCATCTTCTTTTTTCGACATCCTAGTTTCTCAACTTCAGCTCTTATGATGATTATTTGACAAGGAAGATAGACGTCTTCCGACAAAAATGTTAAATTGTAATGACTTTTGTGCAGCTCAATCCTTAATTTAAACCTGTATATTGTTGATGGCTTTGAGCTTTTTTTGCACTGGTTGTTTTTTGTAATCATCTTTGGTTCTTTTTAGCCATATAATCATTTGAAGTTGTTTTTCCAGGACTTGTGAAATCTGCAATTCAATTGCACGCAATGTTGTTGGGCCAACTGACATTGAATCAGCACAACAAACTAATGAAATAAATGATTTCTCTACAAATGTAGTCCCTACACAAGTATCTTCCTCTTCAGAGAGGCGAACTTGTTTGAATGGTCATCGATTCTTGAATTTCCTTTTAGCCTGTATGGTATTTGCCTTTGTCATCTCTTGGCTCTTCCACTTTAATATCCCCTCATAGTATAGTAAAGAGTTCATGTACCATGTGTAAAAGCCCTCAGATGTTAAAAAGAAATATTACACATTCTTTTCCGACTAGCTTTGCAGGGCACCTCGAGACTTATCATAAATGGGATTGGCTATAGAGGTTGAGATGTCTTCTCCACCAAGAAAACCAGAGAAATGTCCAACACTTCAAAGATAAGTCTCTATTTTCAAGGATTTTGTGTAAATGTTTTACCTAATGTGGAGGTTTGGAGTTGTAATTGTCAAAAAGTATTTACTGTATGCAATCAAATGATAAATATATGGAACATGTCTTCTTATATAATGAAGTTGGCTCAAAGGATTTGGACATTTTTTCTCTGATCTACAAGAAATCCAATGTATACAAATCCACATTATTATTCACTGTGTAAGCAATATCCACATTATAATCCCCACATAACTAGTAAGTGAAACAAACGATCCCAAAATGTAGTTTCACATTGGAATGAACGATGCAAGGCAGATATGGGCTATCATGTGTCTAGAATTCGAGCATTGCAACAACCAAACACAGCTTGAAGAGCAAGAAGTTTCATGTGCTGTTAGTTGCAGTCTCCATGTTTTTAAGCAAAGCCTTTCAAGCAAAGAGGTAATAGGCCATCCAGTTGGATCTACTGACCCCATGCCACTGTTGCATGAAGGAACATTACATGCTCTTTACATCCCATGTTACATTAACTGTAAGATTAAGGATCTGTCCCAGTCATTAGTCATCTGTGCTAAATTTCTAGTCAGAGAGAGTACTTCATTTTCATCCATTTTTCTGAGATGACAGTACAATTCGGGTTAGCATATGCGAGTGACTAACTTACCTAACATCTACTACATTCTACCAGTACAAGTACCAGTAACTTTATCCACCACCGTGTGAATTTCTCTAAGACTTGACATATGTGAAGGATTTACTAGTGTTGTCACTCTAACTAATCGATGGCTAGACTGAAAGTATGAAAAATTAAAAGCCAGAAACTTGGGGTACAAAACAACAAGATATCCAATGTACTCCCACAAGTGGGGTTTGGGGAGGGTAATGAGTATGAAGCCTTACCCCTACCTTGTGGAGGTAGAGAGGTTACTTTTGATAGACCCTCAGCTGAAGGAGGGATGCAACACAAGAACTTCGGGAGTACAAAATTCAAAAGATAATTTATCAGCTGAAGATGGAATTCATTATACATTCGATAATTTTAAACCAAAGGGAACATGGATACATCAACAGCATTGACCTTCGATTTGGTATTCTACGTTATAAACCAAAACTAGAGAACTTGGAGGAACATTTGTCAAACCAACCTTGTAATGATATTGAACTGAAGTCTTCGGTTAGTTGCATTCCATAGATCGTCTAGACACCATTCATCACTGCTCCAACATGAAGTGTGCTCCCATCCTCAATGACCTTTTCATAAATTTGGGTTATGCACATCTATACACAATCCAGAACGCTTCTCTATACCCATTCCGCAGGATCTCCAGAATTTGCATTCAGAAGTTTGTGATTCTCTTCCTTAGCCTTGCTATCTTTGCTCAGTGGTAGAATCAACGCTGCACTAGTACGATCAGGCAGATCTGGAAGAAAGTACTCGTGGTTCAGCAAAATATTTATCCTTCCCTTCTAAGCAAAAAGAAACAAGAAAGGGGCAGAAGGAGGAAGTAGTCAAGATTAAATTCATTCAATGTGAGGATTAGGATGTTAAACCTGGCAACTGTTTGTCAACAAAGAACACTACTAGATTAACAGTGTACCTGTAACAAAGTTATAGGGGGCTCAATCAAGTCAGACAACTATTATTTGCAAATGAACGTTCTAACGCAGATTGTCAATCAGAGAATTCCACTCACCATGCCACAACAACGTCCACAGTGTAATGTTTGCGAGATGCAACAATCAAGAAGCTTTGAGCAATAACAGCTAACCAAGCACATAGTTTTATAAATCTGCAGAATCAAATTCAGCAATCACTAACAATTTCTGGTTGTCGTAAAAACACACAACTCAAGCCTTCTTCATTTTTAGGGTATCCATTTTAAATTACAGAAAACCAAACAACAACATCTATGCCTCGGTCCCTAGCTAGTTCAGTAAGTTATAGAAAACACAAAAAAATAAAAATGGAAGTGAAGGAAAGCAAGAAATTATAGAGTGTCCGCATTCACTGGAAACAGAACTCTTAGCTGAATATCAGACTGTTTAACCAAAACATAATATTTAGAGTATACAACTGCTAATATACTACCTCCTTGTCCCGTATTTATGATATGTCCGCACAAAGATTATAGAGAATATCATATGAGATGAAAATATCAGATCACCACAACCGTAAAGCATGCCCCTAGGAACTGCACATTTATAGACACAACGTAAGTTGCATTGTAACGACAACAACTCACTAAATACCGTGAGAGAAGGCAAATATATCTCACAATTAATCAATAGAACTTCTAAAACACTATTTGGAGGAGGCAATGTGGCAAGCTTTGATCCCTGCAATATCAGAAGATAGACAGTTCACATAACACGCAGCGGATAGGCAACAGAAAAGTGCAAACTGGCACATCTATTATCAACCAAATGAGATAAGTCTTTACCTCACGACAGTGATAATTTGGACCAGGAAGCTGTGTAGAGTAGAATGTGATGATCCGAAGGAACTGACAAGCCTGTAGTAAACAATCATTCAACAACTTAGCAGATCCTATTGGATACTATGACTTCTCTCTAAATGTTGGGTAGCCCTACGGAGAAATAATGAAGCATTCAGTAAGTGAATAAAGTTATCTTTGCCAACATTTAAACTGAATATAGAAATGATGAGATTCCGTTGAGACTTCCTTCTTCTTTTTCTTCGATAAGCTGAAACTAATTGGGACTTTCACATATGAAACAACACAAGAATGACGCTCGAGAGAACAGGTCACTTACAACTAAGAAAGCCAAGACCCTGCACCATATCAGAACTGTATAGATCTTTTTGATCTTGAAAATGAAAGGATGGAATGTCCACTGCAGAATAACATGAGTTATAACAAGATAATATAATATCAAAACCTAAATGTCAAATATACTGAAAATTCCAATCGACTAAAAGCTCCAAAATCAGTTGGAAGTTATGGAAATATTCCACAGCAGGAATCAAGATTAGTTAGTGACTGAAAATTACCAAAATCAACTCACCAAGACAAAAGACAGAAAGAGGGTGGTGAATACAGTTTCACTTATGTAACCTTTATCTTGTCCAAGCTCCTGGAGTTTTCGTTTAAAAGAACAACAAAGAAAAAAGAAGAATATGAGTGAGCATCTCCCTAGAGAGTGGGGACAAAGAGAACCAACAACAAATAAAACCAACCGGAAGAAGAAAGAAGCCGACATCCTGAAGAGTAGGTCCAGGCCGATGTATGTAGTGAACCCCTCGAGCAGCAAATCCATGTATGTACTGACAAGAGGTGAGACATTTTACAACTTTGTAGATCTAATAAGCACTATGATCATGAAAACAGAACAACTAAAGGGAAATGATGTATCAAATATGACAATGACAACAACAGCAAATTATGTAAAAAGAACACAAACAAATTGCATCATTCAACAAGAGTTGAAATAAAATGCAAAATTCGATTGCTCAAACTTCCACTTCTTACACTTCCTCCCTTCCCCCTCCATGACTCAAGACACAATAAAGAAAATAGAAAGTACCAAAGAAAGAAACTGTCGACTAGACAAATATTCAGTTTTTAAAAAAAATTATTAAGTTTATACCTGAACTTGTATATATATGTAGTTTCTAAAGAAAAAAAGCCATAATTTTGCACATAAGTTTCAAAATCTAATCAAGTCACAAACTATGATCAAGGACTCTTAGCATCTTCAACTAAAAGCAACTACACAAAATAGTCTCTCAGCTTCTATACTCACACAAATATTATGCCATATTTAACCCCACAAATTTCAAAGTCTTATTTTTTCACTTTAAAACTCTGTGTTGTGTCAAGTTAAAATACGTCATATAAATGGAAATAGAGTGAGTAATTCTTTTCCGTGCCACAAACCTTACATATAACAAAAATTACTCTACGAAAACGCCTCTATCTCAGATACATGAATCATCAAATATTCATTCCACACCCCAAACTCAGAAAATAAAAGGTTGAACCTGAAATATCAAACCTCCAAGAATATACTTCCACTTCTCTGAAAGAAGATTGATTTCTATTCCACTCTCCGTACAAATCCTCTTCCATAGCTAACAACACCACAAAAAATTAAGAGCAAGAAAGTAAAAAAGGAGTTGCAAACTTGCATAAAGTGAATAAAAAACAAACCTTTGAAGCCTCTCGACCAATGTAAAACGACATCGTCCTACTCGAGTGTGACCGATTAATTGCGATTACACTGGATATGACGTTATTGTATAATTGAATTTATCTTTTTGATCACTAAACTTTAATTGAGCTTTGTCTCACTATTTTCAAACAGATTGAAAGTGGAGTTTTCAGTATACTTTTATATGGAGAAAATCACTTTTGATTACTCTAATAAAACGCGAGTTGGACACGGAGCGGCAGTTGAAAGAGAAGAGGGACAACTTTTAAAAGAGAAAAATGCTAGTTTAAGACCTTTAGTTATTCATATATTGTGATTTTGATCCTTTACTTATTTCATCAACCACATTTAACCTATAATTTATTTATTTATTTTTTAAATCTTATTCGTATATAAAAAATTTAACAAATGACATAACTTGTGCCACTGACTTTATGTTTAGAGACGTAATTTTGAACTTAATTTCTTTTGTCTTCGGACGTTACTCGTGTCGATGCACTTGTGCCTTTGAGCATAATTTATTATGCCTTGTGCCTTGCTATAATTTGTAGTATCATTGAACTTATGTTTGTGGTGTGACTTTAATTAAATGGACATAATACATAAATACGTCATTTAACTTAATTTTATTTATATTTATTCCATTCAATTTTGGGTGTATATAATTTAACACTTAAACTTATATAAAGTTGATTAAATAGACACACACATTTTACATGGCTTCCTACATAGTCATCTGAGTCCTATGTGTATTATGTCGCGTAAGACTCATGTGTGTATTTGTTCACTTTTATACAAATTTAAGTATCTACTTGTGTACAACCTAAATTTGAAGGGCAGAAATATTGAAGCATAATAATACATGAATATTTCCTTTAACTTGACCTCAACTAACCTTTATGCAAAATGGTGAATAAGTAAACAAATGCATCTTATGTGGCATTTTAGGTGACAGTCATGACATTCTACTTGCATTATGAATGCATGTGCCTACTTATTTGAGCATACTCAAAATTAAGGAACGTAATCGTTGAAGCTAAATTAAAGAACATTCATTCATGTGAATGATCCGATTTATTAAGGTCAATTATCAGCCCATTTAATGAGTCCAAACTAAACTAGTATATTGTAAGCCCAATTACTACTACATATGAAGTCAAATCACTTCCTTATCACAGGGACACGAAAAAAAGATAGAGCTCCCTCCCTGTCCTCTTCCACCAAAAATTTGACAGGTAATTCAAATCTCAGTCCTAAATTCTTCCTCTAGTTTTTCTATGGCTATGGTAACTGATAATTCGTTGCTTCGTTGAGCAGTTTATGACTTGAATTTGTATTAACAATGGAGGTTGCTTCGAATTTCCAAACGTTGTCTTTTGGGCCTCGAATCAGTCGAACCCACTCTGCCAATATCGTGAGTTTTTTTTTTCTTTTCGGAAATTTCTTCTTGTTCCTTAATGTTGCAATGAATTTCTGATTTTTGAGTTATTTATAAGGGTTTTGTACTGCTGAAGTAAAATTTTTGAGATGTTGTAGTTTTAGGTTCCTCTACTCTCAGAGAATAGGTGTACTCAGTTTATTGTAACCACCAAAAAAATGTATTTGTTGCGCGTTAGTTTTAATGATTGTTTAGGGCTTTTTTTTTTCAATTCCATTATGTTGAGTTTTGATGGGGAACTTTCTTTTGAGGGATTTGACTTTAGTTGGTTATACCCAATATTAAGTGAATATCTTATGAAAGGGTGCACTGATGGTTTGGTTTCATTGAAGGATATAGCTTTATTGATCTTGATGAAACAAACCTCTTATCTCATTTGGAAATCATATTTATCTATGCGCGGAACTTTCCAAGAAGTATGTACTTATGATCTTCAAGGAGTTTCGCGCATACAAATTGTCGCACAAATCCTATATGCAACTTAATAGTTAAGACCATGGATAACCTTGTCAAAGAAAAAGAAGGCAAACTTTATGGCAATTGCTGAACGCTTGTTTTTGGAGAATTGCAAAAAATCATTGACCTTTTGATTGATTAAGTGTTCTTTTTTTTTTTTTTTTTTTTTTTGGTCTGTTGAATATTTGATTGGTTAACACTGCTTTCATCCAAATAACAAGTCACATACTTACAAATTAGTCCTCAGTTCAAATTGCTTTTCCCTTTTCCTTCTTTTTCTGTCACTCCGTTCCTCCTTTTGTCTCCTCCCCTTTTTCTGGTTTCCTCTTCTTCTTGTGCTGAATCATTAGCCAGTAGACACTTCCATAGATTCTCCCCTTTTAGCTCTCTTAGTTTTACACTGTTTGTTAAAAGATTGATGATGTTGCTGGGTTTTACAAGAACATGGTTACCAAATTAACACAAGAATGATGCTGAAAACTATGTGATTGCTGAATTTTCAAGGATTTAAATGGATAATTCAGAGTTTGGTTTGTTAGTGGTTGATGGTTGCACATCAAGTCATGATAGGGGGTAAAGGTGGAGGTTGTTGAATTGTAATCTTCGGAAAATTAATGAATGAACATGAAAACATGTTGGCATGATAGATTTAGTGGTGGTGAAGGTATGAATGTGGTGCAAAGTTGCTAGTTGTATCAGGAAGACTATAGATTTTATACTGAATTTTCACCGGGGGCTTTGGTCTAGTGGTAGGAGCACTATAAGCGATCTGTGGATTAGACGCAAATCATGGATTAGGATCCAGCTGCAGATAAAACCCGGTATTTAAGTGGAGAAGGGTAGAGGATCGGGCCCATTATCTACTGAGTTAAAACTGTGCACCACTTGCCTTAAAAAAAATAATCCTAAAGTGTATTTCTTTCATTTTTCGATAAGGTAATAATTTCCAAAAGTGAAGGTTAATGGCCCACAATAGAGCCATATGTAACTGGCAACTTTTGTTGAGTTCCTTTGAACTCAATGGTGCATCAAGATGTAAGTTTTTGCTGGAAGAAATAAGATGCACATCCATTCATGGATGTAATTTAGTTTTTTTTTAAAAATCTTTTGGTCCAGTGGAGGTGTTTTTATAGTTTCACTTGTCCTTTGCTTTGAGTAGTCTTAAGTTTTGTTTCAAAAATCTTTAGGTCTGCGATTTGTATTTCATTATTCTATCTACTTCTGCCTGGTAATCATGATGTTTTGCTTCCTGTTGCTCATCTGCTGTTGCCACTGTTACTGTTTTGCTGTCTTTCTTTCTTCCGTTGGAACTTGGAATACACTTAAATCCGAAGCTTTTCTTTCACCATTCTGCTGATTATGAGCTCTTAAGCTCCTCAATTCATCAGCTTTAGTAAATTACAATCAGTTTAGCCGCCAAAAGTGTTCCCTGGACTACTGCACCAGAGGTAGTAAACATGACAATTTGGTCTGGGTAAAGGGAGAAAGTTTAACAGTTGCCTTGTTACAATAGTATGAGGAATTTTAGTTGTCCCAAAAATGGAGGAAATGTCTACAATTGTGCCTCAGTAGTCTAAATCTTCGTCCATTGATATTTAATAGTTGTATGGTGGAGTTATACTTTTAAGAGAAACTGTTACTGATGAACCAGAATGTTCGCAGAATTTGATATATATAAATGGAGAAACCTATGTTGCTCGGACTATTCAAAAATACCTATGGGTGTGTGTTGGATCATCCAAAAATGGTGTGTTTTGGAGGATCCTACATGGGTGCGGCAACATTTTTAGAAAGTCCGAGCATCGTAGGGAGAAACAACACTAAGATGGTGCGTTAAAATTACAAAGTGTGCAAGGCCTCAAACCATATTTAACATGGGATCTACATCATTTACAATAGAAATGTGATATGAAATTTTATTTCGTCTTCAACTTTCATCGTAGGGACGCATTGAATTCAGAGGATACATAGCTTCAGCTCATGCCAATATCAATGGTTTTCAGACTGATCACCGCCTTCCTTCACCTTTTCAAATGCAATTCAATGCAGTTTCAACTGGCCGAATTAAAATAGGATCTGGATATTTTCCTGGACATGGTGTTTTTGATTCAAAAAGTGGAACTTTCAGTAAGTTCTCCTTGCTTAGCTTGAAGATATTCATAAAGTATGATTTTATCTCGCAAAGGAAATTTGTTTACAACTTAGTGATGAATGCATTGAGGGGTTGTTTGGTTGGAGGGATTAGGAAAAATAACCAAACATAAAAGTTCACATAAAACAATACAATGTTTGATTGGAAGGACTACGAAAAGTAGTTTCCAAATAACTAAAATGCTTGGTTTGTTGTACAAGAAAAGATTATTCCTGCATAAGTAATGCAGCATTTGGTTGGCGATATTAAGTAATACTCACATGAATGTTATGTGTGAATTTCTGTGTTATAGCAAGATGAATGAAGGTATTTAAAATTTAAAAAAATGCTGTTAGAGTAGGTAACTCCTACATAATATGCACTCTATTAACATCACTTTATAACAATCCTTATATTGTTATATGCCATGTGATCCAAACAACCCAAGAGTATGCAGTATCGTCTATAGCCCTTTTTAGATATTTGTTGGCCTGTTGTTATTGCTGTTGCGAAATTCTGACCTTCTTACACAGGGTTCCAGTTCACATAACTTTCCGTTGCTCTCTTTAACTTTAGAAATTCATATTTGGATTATTTGGCAACTATTGTCTATTCTTTTATTGGTTATGTGAGAACTTTTGATTTTGAATGTTTGATATAAACATAAATCTATTTAATTTATCTTTGTTTTGGTAGGGGGCATGTGGTTGTAGTATGAATACATGTTTCTTTTTTTCTGCACTTCTAATCTGTGACTTAACAGATGTGAGGAAACACTCCGTGTGAAGTTACGAATGCAGAGTAGCTACAGAATTTGGTAACTTACGGTTTTCATCAGAAATAATTAGTTTTAAAGATTTATCTCTTCTCAAATGATGCTTTAGATATCTTCCATGAAAATAAACACAACAATAATGTGGAGGAATATTTGCAATTTAAGCATGGGAAACTTTGATTTCAAATTCAAGGTGTTTATCTGAGCACATACTCGAGATTGTGCAATCTTCTTTGTATTTCTTGACCTTTCTCGAGATTCATATGTAGTTGAGAGATGACGATAATGAGAAGAAGAAGTCTAGCTTCCACTTGCTTCTGTTTTCTCTGTAGCATTTAGAGGTTACGACCTCTATCTAGACATTAGGAACTCTTTGTCGTGTAAGCAAGCAACCTATTCTATTGAAAAAGCAATAAGTCGGCTAAACATTCTGTTTTGGCGTTGTTTAGTATTTGAGCATCTGTTCTTCTTATTGTACTACTACCCCTTTATAGTTATTTCAAATGCACTATTTCATTATTTTTAATGGCCAGTGTCTTGGACAGGCCTTGAATATTGTGTTACATGTCTTGTACTTGCTAAGTGTATTGCATCTGTTCAATTTTCTTTCCTTTTTTTCATTCAATTTTTGGGTTACTTCAGAGTTCCGATTTCCTCTCTCCTAAGCTGTAAAATCATCTAATTATATATTTATTCAGAACAGCACCTTTTAGGCAAGGCTCTCATTCACATCCACTGAGACCATGCCGTGTCATGAGTGAGGATTCTGAAGGAACTTTGAGCGGTGAAAACATCTTACTAAATGAGGAAAGCTTGGCACAGGATCTAAAGACTGCTATTAAAGAGGAGAACTATGCTCGAGCAGCAAAGATTAGGGATAGCCTCCGGCTACTCCAGGAGGATAGTAAAACCTCTGTACTAGCAGCAAATGCCCGCTTTTACAACTCTTTCAGACATGGAAACTTAGCTGCAATGCAAACCCTTTGGTCAAAAGGTGAGAATGTTTGCGTTGTGCACCCTGGTGTTAGCGGCATTACTGGGTATGATCTCGTAATGGGAAGCTGGGAGTTTGTCTGGGCAGAATACGATTTCCCACTTGATATCGAGATCAGGGATGTTCAAGTCCATGTTAGAGGTGATATGGGGTACGTTACATGTATTGAGATGGTCAAAACTAAAGGCAGCAGCTGGGGAAAACAATTTGCTACCAATGTTTTCGAGAAGGTTGATGGACAATGGTGTATGTGTATTCATCATGCATCGTATATCGACTTGTGAAATGTGAAAAATAAAGCTCCTTTAGAGGTTGTGGATATTAAGTGTTGAATGAGTATGTTAGGAGCAGAAGTTTTGTAGCTTTTCTTCTACTATATAGTAGTTGTTACTTATTATTGATAAACTATAATACTTTGTGTTGTATCACAAAATTTGAGCAATGTATGAAAGTTTCGATTATATTCTAGGATTATAATCCTGAGATTATAGTCAAGTCAACATCGATATTTTCATTGCACTCAACACAAATTATGTGTATTCTCATATCCCCATTTGTTCGATACGCATTGATGATCGTAGTCAATACGATTATCCTAGTTGCATTGCTTACAAGCGTTGATGGTCTTTACAAGTAATACTGAGGACTAGTTAAATTACTGACTTAAATAATAGGGAAAAGGGTCAAAAATATCCCTCAACTTTGTTTTATTGGTTAACTATGTCCTTACCGTTAAAGTAAAGTTAATTTTACCCCTACCATTACTAATCTCACCATATATACACCTCATTTGACGGAAAGCCCTAAATCAATTCAAATTAACCCGATTTTCTCTTTTCAATCCAAACCCGACCCACTAAACTAAATAAATCATTACCAAATTAAAATCCAAACCCATTTTCTCTAATATTCTAATATTAGAGAAAACATCAACTCTGGCCATTTTCCCCTGAATTTGTTGTTGTTATGATAAAAAGACTGATCTTTTTTTGAATGTTGATACAGACAGGGCGACAATTTCGAATGAGCAGACGAACAATTTACAGAGCAGTGATGTATGTGGACAGATTTCTTGATATGAATTATGTTATTCCTTTCGATTTTAGAATTTTTTTCGTATCAACATTCTACAGAGATGTTACAAGAATAGACATAACTAGAATCACAACTGGTGTAATCATGATGAGTGTTTTAAGAGGTAATTAGTAGTAGAGTACTAATATTTAGATTATTTTTGGAGTTGATGTTTAGAAATGAATCCGTTTTCCGCAAGAAAACAGATTTTATTGTGGAGATGGGTGGTTAAAAGTATTAGAATATTAGAGAAAATGGGTTTGGGTTTTAATTTGGTAATGATTCATTTGGTTTAGTGGGTCGGGTTTGGATTGAAAAGAGAAAATTGGGTAATTTCAATTGAAATCGAATTAATGTGAATTGATTTGGGGTTTTCCGTCAAATGAGGGGTATATATGGTGAGATTAGTAACGGTGGGGTAAATTAACTTCACTTTAACGGTAAGGGCATAGTTAACCAATAAAACAAAGTTAAAGGGTATTGTTGACCCTTTTCCCTAAATAATATAATTATCCTAGTTGAATTGGTTATAAACAGAGTTAAACACCAGAATTATCCTCCTTATTAGATATAGATAATCTCATAATTTTGATATAAACTTAATCGTATTCTAGCTAATACCCAAAGCTAAAGTTTTATAAAATTGCCTTCACTACATAAATATAGTCATAAAAATCACTTTGGTGTACTAATAAATGCCCAGTCGCGTTTGTGAAGCGCATGTTTGTCCACATCGGATTCTCAAAAGGAAAAATAGAAGTTTATATGGTTCACCTTCAGGGTGTAGAGCTGAGAGTTACACATGATTTAAGTCTGAACCCTAAATTACTTTTGTAATCAGAACATTTATTTATTTAAAAGAGGGTTGTTTGCCCTGAGTGTGTGTTTTTCCACATCGTGCCAAATAATGCCTACGCGTGTATCAGTTTTCGAAAAGTTAGAAGGTAGTACAACATTGACATGGACATGTTTGATGCTCACTTTGTTCCTCCCTTGCCAACACCCCCATTTTTTCACTTCTCTTTTTTATGATATTGCTCTCCTCGTACCTATTAATATGTCATCGTAACTAAATTAATGAATGAACATGTTTCAATCATATAATTTTTCTATGTTGGTCAAATTCATGCTTTCAAGGTTAATATCCTCTCCATCCATTTTTAATTGTCATGTTGTGCTTTTCTAAAGTCAAGTTAACTAATTTATAAAGTTAAACTACACTATATAAGTTCGATATTTTATCCAAAAAATTAGATATTAAAAACTATATGAAAAGTATTCAGAAACTATATCATAAAATGTTAGTCAAAGTTCTTATACTTTGACTCTAATAAAAAGAAGAAATCTTGGCAATTAAAAGTGGACGGAGGAGTAACTCTCAAGGGTAAACTAGAAAGGACAATGTTATTTATGTATTGATTTTATAAGACAAGTATTAAAAAACATCTATTTTTATTAAGAATGACATGTTAATAGAACGGACGCGACAACATAAAAATTGAAACGGAAGGAGTACTTAATTACTACAGTGTCCCATTTTCCGACTTCTTTATTTCTATATTACTCGATTCATATCCAAATACGTACTTAATTACCAACAGTGTAAAGTAATGACATTTTTAAATATTTACACGATACTCGTTTATTTATTCATCAAACTTTTTATACCAAATCAATACAAGTTATCAAGGAGAAACACTAAAGCAATTAAAATGACTTTAATATCAATTAGTTGACGACAATAGCTTAATTGCCACTAAATATGTTTCTTTAGAGGCAGTTGATATTTTGTTTTTTTTAAATATCTCTAAAACTTATAACGACAATGACAATAAACTAATGCTGATAAGATTTTAACACTCTTTTTATTCATATTTATCATCACTAAAAATTATTTTTATTATAATAAAAAATAATTTATTAAAGTAAAATACATGCTAATTAATCATATGATTAAGTAAAAGAAAAATTGAGTAGTCAACAATATAACATGCATATCAAAGATGTTTGTAGTAAAACTAAATCATTTTATTTTAAACCATAAATTTTTTTGCTCTTTTTTAAATTTGTATTCAATAGAATAGTACCATATATATGTATATATATCAGAGGCAGAGCCAAAATTAAGAGTTTGAGGGTTCTAAATCAATTTGTTTGAGGGTTCACATGTTAATATACATAAAAAAATAATTTTATAATACACATATAGAATCTACGAAAAAGCTAACGAATTTATCCGCTCCACATCTGATGTATATATATTCAACATGAAGATTTTATTTTCAATTGGATGAAGAAGGAGAAGTGATTGTGATGTTACGTAGTAACGCGGTATCTACAAAAGGCAAAGTTATAATAGATAGGTAAGTTTCCTTTTTCACATTTTTTCCATTAATTTGTATATGAGAATAAAAGGTGGTTCATGCATATAAATTAACAACAGGGAGAAACCTCCATTTATGTGAATATTTTTAAATGATTTGATAGTTAGATGTCACATTAATCCAAAGCATTTGTTCTCTTTCATTTTTCCCTTGTGATTTATTTTAATTTTTAAATGGTTATGACATGCATAATTACACTTACATTATCAATGTAGTTTAGTTTTGAGCTAATTGTAAAAAAATAATATTCATATTCTAATTTATTTATTTTTATAAGTTTCATATTTTAATTATTCATTATTTCATTTACCTATTTAAAGTATTATTATTTTTTTAAGAGTTTTATATCTAAACTATCACTTCCTTTGTATTAAAATTCATAATTTGATGCTCAGTTAACCTACCCACCCTGTTATCGATTTTGAGAACAAATACTTGATAAACTCGTATTGAAATTTGTGAAAAACGTGATAATTTCGATATGTTATTTTTTAGCTAATTAAGTATTGTCTGGTCCCAATTTATGTAGCATAGTTCAAATATCAAAATTCCAACAGTTAAATTTTGACAGTGAATTCAGACATCAAATATTTAAAATTTTAAAATAAAATTTATATATTTATAAATTACCTAAATACTATTAAAAATGCCATAAATTATTTGACGATTCAAAATATTTAAAAAACATAATAAGGAAAAAGGAAAACTTCTTTGAATCCTATAATTCAAAAAGTATCACCTAAGAAAGATTTTTAATAGTTTCGATATATTCCATCCATTTAACATATCTTCTCAAATACACGTCAAAGAAGATTCCATTTTTCAAAACTCCTCCCTATAAATACATACCCCACTCCATAACACTCTAAATAAGCAAGCAACTCATTGCATCACATTTCATTTTCTCTCTAAAATATTATCCTATTCCAAATCAAATTAAGTGTACTACAAAAAAAAATGTCTTTACTACCTCTATTTAATGGTCGCAAAAACCATTCCCGGCGCGTACAAAATTCTCCTCAAACAACAATAGTTACGCCTCAATCTCAAAAGACTTATAATTGTTCTGATTCTTATGATTCAACAACACCAATAATGCATCAATTTAAAACAAAACGAGGTGATGAGAAAGATCTATATAATTATCCACCACCAACAACAACAAATCAAGATCTACACAATCTTTTTAATCAACTAGCAACAACAAAATTCACACATCAATTTCAAACAAGTCGAGGTCAGAAGGATCGTTATGATCCCTCTCATAAATTTTATCTCGAAACCCCTCGATCTCTCATAGCACCATCACTATCATTTCCTCATGTTACTCCATTTTTAGCTCAATTTGAGTATAATGTAACCCCAGAGGCATATGTTTTTACAGCTAATAATTTGCATGGATATAAGAAAGAAGAAGTTAAGGTACAAGTAGAAGATGATAGAGTCTTAAAGATTAGTGGAGAGAAAAAAATAGTAGAAAAAGAATATGACAATTGGCATCATTTTCAGAAAAAAATTGGCAAGTTTTCAACTGTTTTTAATTTGCCTGAGGATGCTAGGGTTGATAAAGTGAAATCATCAATGGAAAATGGAGTGCTTGTTGTCACTATTCCTAAGAAGGGAGCGGTCAAGAAATCACACGTTAGAACAGTTCGAGTATTCTGATATAGATATATTTATATTTCGTGTCAAAAATGTTATAGTTGAATCGTTAAATAGAGGGTACATCAGTTTTTATTTATATAAGACTAAAATAAGGAGGAAAAAGTAAAAGGAAGTGCAAGGTCTTTATTAGTTAATGGAGTCGATATTTTAGTATGCTTGTGTAAAAATAAAAGGAAGTGCAAGGTTGTAATATTTTATTTATATAAGACTTTGGACTGATGAAATTTGTAATTTATATTTTCCAACCTTTTTCGATATTTTAGAGGTTGACTCTTGCCACAAGGAAGTACGTTTCGTGATTCAAATAGTAATAAGCTCGAATTCATGATTGAGAAAGAAATCTTTCAAGCACTTTAGCTGAATCTATTATAGGGTAGGCTCTTTAGATAGATTGACTTAAGGCAATGAATGTTCACATATTTTGAATTTCGCCTTAGGCTTCAATTTAATCTATTGCAAAGTCAGTAATACTAGGGCCTTCAAGTTGAAATTTCCAACTATAAACAAGTGTAGCAAAGTCACCTCCATTCTCGATTTTTATTGCGACAGAGGGAAGTATCGTAATAGAGTCAACATCACGATTAGAGTCAATCTGAATAAAAGGAAGAATTCAATCTCCTTTTTCCTGATTTTATTGTCGTTACAACGGGTCTAATTAAGAGCAACGAAGTCTCAACTCCCTAATCCCTAGGGTGAGGAGTGAACCTTCTGTCTGATTCAATCTCATCTATTGCTGCTTCCAAATCAACTGAAAGACTATTTTGATGTCACTTAGGAGAAGTATAGGAAAGTGTGTCTGAGTCTTCTACAATAAGTAGTTGTGACTCGGTCTACGTATGACAAAGTCATCCTAAAGAGACTTTCTTCTTTTCTAGGTTTCACAAAGCGATATCGGGGTTTGGGAACGTCTTTCTCCTATATATAAATTGGTTTAGATCAATCAATCCTCAATCCGGACTCAATGAACGAAATGAATGACTTTCTTTTGTCTCCTCATGAATCCAACTATTAGGTTCGTGGATTTGTGGTTTCACTTTAAACTTCATACATAGAGCAAGACAACTAAACATGCAGAATAATGAAAATATTGATGTTTTTTCTGATGTTATTATATTGAAGTCTAATTAAATTTAAATTTCCGTCGGAAAATCTCACAAAAAGTAAAGCATTTTCTAATAAATGAGAACATATATAAGAATACTTATTACTGCACAACAACTCTTATATTTTTTTCATTTGGCCTAATTCATGAGGTTCAAAATAAACATTTTGAACATATATATATCGAAATGAAAACCTCATAAAATACAAGAATCGAAATGAAAAATTATACTCCCTCCGTATTAAAAAGGTTGGTCTAGTCTGACTTGGAACGAAGTTTAAGAAAAGAAAGAAGACTTTTTAATCTTGTGGTTCTAAAT
Source organism: Solanum lycopersicoides (assembly GCA_022817965.1). Lineage (NCBI taxonomy): Eukaryota > Viridiplantae > Streptophyta > Magnoliopsida > Solanales > Solanaceae > Solanum > Solanum lycopersicoides. Next base: position 85,232,662 of record CM040627.1, read on the forward strand.
TAAAGTTATGTCAAATGTACCAAAATACTCTTTAACGTGGAAAGTTAAAATAAATTATAACAAAAAAAAAAATCATTTTTTTTTAAACAAACTAAAAAAAAATAAAATTATTTTTTTTAAACGAAGGAGTAATAAATATCGGGACCTTCCAGACCATTAGATATAGTCTATAGTGCAAGAATAGAATGACATTAATTAGTGTCTGGTTAAGTGTGGGACAAGTTAAGAAAGTAAAGATATTCCCTAAATCTGAACATTCTGCCAAATATTATTCTAGAAGGTTTTATTACATTAATAAGGTAATTCAGACAATATAAATTACTTTTATCCTATTTATATTAGTATATATGTATATAATATTTTAACAAATTAAATACTCGTTGAACCGGGTATCTCCGGCCCCTAGGCTTGTATTAGATTAAATAAAGGGTAACTTACATATAGCAAACATAAAATTTATATTTATATATTATAGTAAAATTTATATAGTTGTGCTCCATAGCAAATATATATATGTATAATCCGTTATACATATACAATTAAAGCGAATTGTATAAAACGAAGTGTATAGAACAAAAAAGAGAAAGAGACTTGGACAGAGAATTATATAAGACGAAGGGTATAAAATGAAGTATATAAAACGAATTGTATAATTATAAGTGTATAGGACGATTATATACAATTTGAATTTGTATAAAACAAGAAAGGGAGAAAGGCAACAGAGACTTGGACAGAGAATATACAATTGAATCGAATTGTATAAAATGAGAAAGAGAGAAATTATATACAATTTGAATTTGTATAATACGTGAAACAGGAAAGACAAAAGAGATTTGGGCAGAGAAGTACTTTTCTTGTATAATTATAAGTGTATAAGACAGAGTATATATATTTGCATGTGTATATACAATTTCATGTCGCTTTATACAATTAGAACACAATTTACACAATAGAATCGTATAAAGCGAGAGATGCGAGCGAAAGAAGCGAGCGAGAGACGGAGAGTGGCGAACGAGAATATAAGGGAGAGAGAGACGGACAAACAGTTTGCTATAAAACACAAATAAATCAAACGATAGCTATTATATTTATTTTATATTATTAATTTATTATTCTATACAATTATCTCTTAAATAATACACTCGGTTCCAAATACTTCATACGTTTATTTTTAATTATTCAATTTAAACTTTGCACCATTCTTAAAATTAATGTTCAATTTTGAATTTTGAAAAATAATTTAAGAATTAAGTAATTAATATTTAAAATAAAATATGAAGAAAAGAATCTTTAAATATGTATTTAATATAGCAAATAAGTAAAAATAAAAAGCGTAACAATTAACTAAGTATACTTCGTAGTTTGTACCTTTTAATATTATTTTAAGACTCCCAGCCGTCGTGATGGCTTTGCTAGCAGAAGTTACATTCTCATAACCTAAGCTCGATCTTTAAAGGGAAACTTTCATATATGATCACTAAAAAATAGTTTAATTATTTTTTATAACTATAGTTTGATAATTATAATTCATAGATACATGTTATAGGAGAATAAAGATGAGCGAGACTGGGAGAGAAAGGAGAGAGGCAATAAAGAGGGCAAAAAGTGGGAGAGAGGTGAATTATATATGTATATTAGTTAAATAATTGTATATTATATATATGTATTTGTATATATGGCAAGCGAGATTAGGAGAGAGGCGAGCGAGATTGGGAGAGAGAGGAGAGAGGCGAGCGAGAGGGCAGAGAGTGGGAGAGGGGTGAATTGTATATATAAATTGATTAGATCATTGCATATTGTACGTGTGCATTTGTATAAAAAAAACAAGCGAGATTGGGAGAGAGAGGAGAGAAGCGAACGAAATTGAGAGAGGGAGGAGAGAGGAGAACGAGAGAGGGAGGAGAGTGGGAGAGAGGTGAATTGTATATGTAATTGATTAAATAATTGTATATTATACATATGTATTTGTATATTCTGGCGAATTATACATATACAAATGTGACTAATTATACAAACTCGAAGTCAACCCACATAATTAATGTATAATGTTAGTCGTAAGTGGTAATGATAACAAACTATAGCTATGATGATGAGTAATTAAGTAGTATAAATTTGCTTAATCGCGTAATTTTTCCACCTTTAAAATGGATTGAAATTTAATATATCGTCTACTTGATTTTAAAAATATATATAAATAATTTATTTTTAAGAAATTAGAAAATCGTTTTTAACGTACATAATCTATCCGCTTCAATATTTATATGTGATAACTGATAACTTTATTATTTGAGGATTCAAAGATGTTTTAATTAGTTGACCACAATGTTCTTAATAATTTTTACCTAATTATATATTATATAACTTTTACTAGCGATCGAAAACTTGAAACATCTATTATACATTGATGTAGATAAATATTATTTTGATCATCATACTCCGAGTCTGGCCCCTTAAATGTACTAGATAATATTTTGGCCATATGAGTTCATTATGTTCTTTTGGTAGATGTAAACTCCATGTAGGAGAAAATTTTAGAGAGGAGAAGAGAGAATTGTATTGAATGAATGAATTTGTGTTACATTGAATGTGGACATATTGTTCTGTTTATATATTGTTCTGTTTATATAGTAGTCACACAATTGACTCTTTTGTAACTAACTATATGACAACCCACTAATTCTAACAAACTCAAACTATTAGCTAACTGTTAGATCCGTAGACTACGTGAATTAACCACGTGCAGATATGATAAAGATTTGGGCATTAGTCTTGGCATGTATGTGGGCTAAACAGTAAGAAAAGATTAAGGTGCTTGGGTATTAGGCAAGGCAGCTTGCACGTGCAAGGCTTATGTGTGGGCAGACGTCGTCGGCAAGACAAGACAGTATGTTGGCTTGACAAGGCAAGGTTGTGGGACTTGACGATGGCAACGCGAAAACATGTACATGAATTGCTGAAAGAAAACTAAGTGTTGGAGGACAGCTGAAATATTCTTAGTGTTGGAAGTAGGCTGAAATATTCTAAGTGTTGGGATGTAGGCTGAAATATTCTAAGTGTTAGAATATTGATTATTTTGGTTAGGATGGAATTGAATTCAAATTATATTCTATCTGTTAGAAAAATAGTTGTTGGAGACTTAGTTTAAATCCTATGGTGACAAGTGTTGGACAGATGTCATTTGTAACTGTCTTATGCAGAACTTTTATATAGGTGGAAATTTCATCTAAGGCCTGGAAGATTGTTTTTGGCCTTAGACAAACTCGTGAAGCCTTTTCCTTCGTTGATTTAATATTAATAAAAGGTTGGGAAGAGTTTCGTACATTGATTGTGTTGTTACTTTGTTTATTTTCTAAGAAAAATTAAGTTAAGTATTTTTATACTTAGCCAAATTTGTGAGAATGTAAGGCTGAAATTTACAAAAGTTTGTAGACTGTCTGAGAATGGTTTTAAATTTAAAAAAATCAATCCTCTTTCACTAACTAACCAACTTATACAATCTGCTAACTAATCAAAAATATAGATTGCGTTAATCATTTTCATATATCTAATAGTAGCTAGATAGTGGAGCTAGGTAGAATAAATGAATAATATAGTACTCGATTGTTCCATTGCTTTTCATTAATGAGAATTATGTTTTTGTTGTAACTTTATCTCTTTTTTAATTTTAGCTTTAGTTTCTTTTTATTGTACTCTATATTTCCATTATTGCAATAGTAATGTAACAGCATATTCTTGGCTCTGTGGTAAGTGTAACCATGGCTAATGAATTTGTAGAATTGATAACACACTTTAAACTTTTTAAATAGATGCAATGTAGGGTCGCGTATAATAGTAAATAGAACTAGTTATATGAAAACATAAAATTAAACTTACTTCAATAGGTTCTCTTAAATTATTCTTGTTTATAATTTATTTATATTTTCAGTTCCAATTAGTTAAATTCGAGTTAGAATAGTAAAGAGTTTGAAAATAATTTAGAATTTTATATAATATAGAAAAATTTCATGTCTAAGTATCTTATCTTTTTTCCCCTGATTTGGTTTTGATATCATTTCTAATATTCCTTGGACAAATATAAGTGATTGACATGTTACACGGTACTACTTAGGTAGGTCATACCTCAAACTGCGATGAAATAATTAAGATTTCATATTTTTAATTAAAGATTTTAAGTTTGAATTTAAAAAATAAAAAACATGTTATAACTATGTAATTCTATGAAATAATTTTTACAATACATAAACTCAAATTAATTAAACTTCAATATAATTATCAAACTTGAAATGAAACAAAAAGCTTAAGTAGGTAGCCTCTTTTACATGTATTCTCCATTTGCAACATGAGAATAAAGGTACTTGATGCTTATAAAAATATAAATCAATGAGAATGCTCCAAGTGTACTGCGAATGTCACAAAAAGATCAGCTAGCTTGAAGTCACAATCCTAAGAATTTATTCTCTTTCATTTGTACCCTTAATAGTGCAAAATTATTTTATATTATCAGTTTGATTTAACTTATTTACAATATATTATTTATTATATTTATAAATTACTAATTGATGGTTATGATGTTAACATTTAAGTTAACAGTCACACAAAAAAATTATGAATTACACATTTTAACTATTAAATATATTTTTTTCTTATCTAAACTACGAAAAACTCATCTCTTAGCTGATTAGGTCAACTATGAATTGCTTCATTTTCCTGTCTAACCAATCACCATCTACTAAATTATATATGTTTTAATACATTAGATGGTGATATAGATATAATTAAAATAGGAAAGGAAAATAATTGATAATTAAGATGTGAGACTAGCGAAAAAATTAAGCTAAACATATTTTCACCATTAATTATCTCAAAAAAATTGTGTAATTATTGTATAAAATAACCTAATTTAAGTAAATACTTTTACACTATTAAATTTGTTGCAAAATCGAAATGCTCAATGAATTTACACAACATCTCAAATACATGTCCATAGAAGATTCCCATCTTTGAAACCCTCCCTATAAATACACGTACAACTCCTTCTATCACACATTTTATTTTCTTCCTATACGATTTACTTAATTTACTTCCTTTTTTTCAAAATTTAACAACAAAAATGCCTTTAATAGCTCTATTTAACGGTCGCAATAATCATGCGCGTCGTGTACAAGATCCTCCACCACCAACATCAACAATAATTACGCATCAATTCCAAACAGATGAAGAGAATCATCGAAAAGATTCTCATGTTTCACCTGTAACAAAAATTACGCATCAATCTCAAACAAATCCCTTCCCACGTGAATTTTACCTTCAAACCCCTAGATCTCTCATAGCACCATCACTATCATTCCCACGTGAACCTCAATCTATAGCACAAATTGAGTACAAAGCAACTCAAGAGGCACATATTTTTAAGGCTAATTTGCATGGATACAAAAAAGAAGAAGTGAAGGTACAAGTGGAAAATAACAAAGTCCTAAAGATTAGTGGGGAGAAAAAAATAGTACAAAATAAATATGATAATTGGCACCATTTTCAGAGAAGAAATGGGAATTATTGTACTGCTTTTAATTTGCCTGAGGATGCTAGGGTTGATAAAGTGAAATCATCCATGGAAAATGGAGTGCTTGTTGTCACTGTTCCTAAGAAGGGAGTCAAGAAATCTAGAACTTTTTTTTTCAAATAATATATTTTTATCTTTCATGTTAGAAAAAAATAATGAGTTCAGTTGAACCGTTGACATCAGCATTAAGTTATTGAGTAATGGATTAAGCATGCTTATGTAATAGCTAGTAGTAGCTACTCATAATAAAGGTTTTTTTTTTCATAATTGTAATTCCATGTTATTAATATTTTTTATTCTAATTATTTTTCACTTATATATAAAGGATTTTCAACGGTTTGAGGTTTTTTCTTAACAGGTTAAACGATAACCCGATAGTAAATTAAATAATTATATACTATTTTGAATATAAAGTTATTTACTTAGAGTTTGATTTCCTACTTTTATTTTGGTTGTCTCAAACACTTGGTTATTCTACAATGTAAAAGTGTTTGCATTTGAGCAAGATGTAACTTGTGAAGTCATGTGCATGATTTATTTGGTTTGTCACCTTGTTTCTAAGTGATTGTCAATTTTTTTGTGTCAAATCTTAACGGTCTGTGGCGTAGCCAGGAATTTCATTAAGGGTGTCCAAATTTTTAATAGTATTTTTTTAAAAATAAAACGATAATTTAAACTACCAAAACAAATAATCAAGTTAAGCAATATTTAGAGAAGTCAAACTTTTTTTTTGTCCTCTATTATAATAATTTCTCATGTCCATTGAAACTTGAAACTAAAATATTATGTTGGTATTTTGTTATAATAAAAAAGAACGAGAAGAAAAAAAAAGAGAGAATTTTTTAGATTCTATTTTTAATAATATGGTGATATAATTTGGGTAATTGCGTCTTCTATTTATAGAGAAAGAAAATCTTATTCCATAAGATTTTTTAATTTTTTTTTAAGGAAATCTTATTTTGCAAGGAAAATGTATTAAAATTTAAGGAAATAATTCAATTTTAATTAAAATAATTCACAAGGAAAAAGTGTTAAATTTTACGAAATCTTATTACATAGTGAAAAGATATTAAAATTTAAGGAAATAATTCAATTTTAATTGGAAAAAAATAATTAGTGTTAGAGGGGATTCAACATTGGGTCTCTACAGGGGTTCATGATGCGCGGGAAATTGAACCCAGGCAAAGTATGGGGATGCAGCAACTATTGCCAACTCCACTGTGTCTCACTTAGTCATTTTAAGGGGTCCAACTTTTATATATATCCAATATTAAATCAAAATTGTATGTGTATACATAGTGTGTGTGTTTTACGAAGGGTGTCTAATTGGACACTCTGGAGCCTACGTAACTCCGCCCCTGTTAACGGTTAAATCGATAACGATTAAAAAATAACAAGGCAATATCTTAATGATTTTATAACAATTTAGCCTCTGTACAAATCGATAACCAATAAGCCAAATCGATAAATTTTAAAATCGAACCGAACCGACCGATACGCCGCCCTCATACAAACTATATCTACATGTGATAATTACACTCTAATTTATATCAATTTATGAAATTTTCTCATTATATATTATTCGCACTGCCATAATATGGAAATTCATTTATAGATGTACCTCAACTCAGCAAGAAACAAAATCACGGGCCTATAATCATTTAATAATGGGCCTGCTAAGCTTCTACTCTTAGAATATCAAACCAAACCCACAAGTTAAAAGTGGACCTTAATTTTAGAATGAGAAAGAGTCATTCCCACAAATGCTCCTATTTGGGATGATTTTCAATTTTTCTACTTAAAATGGTGAAAAAATTAATTTTTAGAAATTACATATATTATTTCACTAGTTTAGATCTAATGATATGTTTTTGAAATTATTATTCATGCTGAATTTCGATCTCTAGATATAAAAAAATGTGTTAAGTAATTTAGCGATAAAATTTCTACTCCCTCCGTTTCAAAAAGAATGACATCCTTTCCTTTTTAATATGTTTTAAAAAAATGACCTCTTTTGTTTTTTGGTAAGAACTTTTCACGTGGCATGTTTAAGGCCACAAGATCAAAGGGCAATTTTGTACATTATTTAACCTAACTTTAATTTAGGATCACAGATTCAAAAGTCTTCTTTATATTCTTAAACTCCGTGTCAAGTCAAACTAGATCATTCTTTGTGAAATCCTGAGAAACCGAGGGAGTAGCTAATTTCTGTGAGTTTTTTTAGTGATTGGTGATTGCATCACACATTCAATTTTTGCTGGCTTGCTTTCTTCCTAAACTATTGACGATGCTCTTAACCACATGACAAAGATTGGGAAGAATTAGTATACACCTACTACAATATTAATGTTTATGTGTAGCTGATAATGTACATCGTTACATTTTTTAGCTAATAAATCCTAAAAAAAAGTTTGTTAAATGTGAAATTTTAAAATCTTAAAAATAAAATATGTTATCTGTTATTATAGATGAAAATGACATGATGATAAAATTGTTTATATATATTACTTAATTAAACTCATAAATTTATCGATCAGGTTTTAATATTTTACCATGCATGATGTATATATGTATGACTAATTCATCATGAACTTCAATAGAAATCTTAAAGGGCCTGAAAAAGAGGCAGAAAAGTAAAAACAAATTAAATACTACAAATCATAGATAGTGAGTGTGTAAGTGCATGGACGTGGTCAATTGTTTGCTGAACATGTCAACTATTCAAGATTACGATTTCAAATTATTAAATTTTGAATATATTTTTATAGTATTAATGATCAACATTAAAATTGTTTAATTTTATCTAATTTTAATGCTAGCCCCGTCCCTGTAAACTAATACTACTTGACAAAATAAAATCAAGCAATTAGTATATACTATCTAGGTAATTTGATTTGGTACGGAGTTTAAGAAAGAAATAAAGATAAAGTATAAAATAGATATTTTATAATTGAATTGTTACTTAATATAGAAATATATCATTCTTTTTTGTATTGACTAAAAAGCAAAGTAAGTCATATAAATTGGGACAGAGGATAATGGAGTATATATAATGGACCATTCCAAGTATACAGGGGTCCATTATATTATTACGAAACCTTGCAATTGAAGTAATATGTGTAAAGTTTATGATGGACCATACTAGCCTATATATATTATTATTGTGGATAGTAATAAATACACTAGTGAATAGAGTACTCAAAAAGAGATGTGGCCATAACAATCAACTCCCCTAATTGTGGCGAGGAATCATGATAGTTAGCATACCTAATTCACTCGATAAGGAGATTTAAATTAAGAACGACAACAATATTTTCTTCTTTTTTAATTTTAACTATTTTGACATACATATCTATATATATGAAGTTTAGTAAAAACAATGATTCATGACCTTATTATATCTGTCTTCAATGATAGAGAATATCGTATAAAAATAGATCTTGAACCTACTCAATCACAAATAAAAGAAGAAGATGAATTTGCCTATTGTGTTGGTCAAGAGGCACTAACTCAACTTGCAAACAAAAAGCCAAAATGAATGTGAACCATTCCATTTCCACCTCCATGCAGCATCTCATACACGTCAAAGTTTTTCCGTAGGTAACGCCGGTACATCTATACATCTCATCTAAATTCGCCTACGCATTTAAATATTAAGATAATATATTAGATTAAAATACAAATGCTAGATAATTAAGATGTTTGTAACATATAAACATGAACTGATACAGAAATTCCATTATAGATTAAGAATTTTGTTAAATATTGAATTATGAACTATAATTGTAGCATTAACTTAAGGTTACTACAAGAACCCAAAGTACTTCTACATATAAAGGGAGTCCATAAAGATTGGTTATATGCCCAAAATGATATAAATTGATTTACAAGTCCAATGAATATTAAATAGATACTATCTCTTTAACATGGGTTATTAAAAAGAATCTCTAAGACCCCAAATACAAAATCCATGGACTTAAGATGGAATATGACAGAACAAAAGACTAGATTTAGTACAGAGATAAAGTACATTATTAATGGTATAATTATTGATCAATTTCCCCTGCCTGCCATACCAGGTCATGGAGGAATTAAATGGAGTATTATTTAACTTCAAAACACCCAGGAGACACTGAACTAAAAAAACACTTTTATTCTTTCACACTACTGAATCCCTGATACTAAACAATCTTCATCATATATTATCTATTCAACACCACTATCCAGAACTAGTAACAAAATCTCCCCTGCCTGTAAAACTTGGTAAGAGTATGATTTATCGGTCAGTAAGTCCAATCCTGCGGAAGAAGTAGCTCTTGTGACATCGTTGCTGGTCGTGAGTATGTACTGCCCGATCTCAAATTACCATTGGAACGAATCAACCCGGTTCTGCCTTGATAACATGTGGCTTGGACCTGATTATCCATAGCTTCTAAGTTCAGGGCATGTACCACTCTATCTGGTAGTAAAACTGTGGAACATCCAAACACACACATCTTGTTAGGACCGAAATGAAAAAGCATGAGTAAGAAGATAAACGACAAAGCAAACACGCAAAAAGGTCATTCATCAGAATCTAAACACAAGAAAAAGGAAATGATATCTGAGTCAAACAGATTAGCTGGTAGTACTAAAATTTGAATCTTTATTAGCTGTTTACACCAACCCCAAAAAGACACAGACCAATTGGAAAGCATCTAATATGACTAGACGCTGACATTAAAGAACAGTCCAAATCTAGAGTCATCTTCCACTATCAACGCTAAGAGACCATCAATAACCATTGAGAAAATAATTAAGACTAGATCTTCTCCATTAAGTAAATAATTCAAATCTATAGTGTCAACAAAGTGGTAATATACATAATTAACCACTTTACTCATCAATGAAGTAATTTAGTTGGTAATATCAATAAATAACATGATCTATCAGAAACGGTCTCTCTACGTGGAAAAGAGAGTATACCTGATTTCTTTGGAGTTTCAGTTTGTGTCCCAATTCTTCTGGGCAAGAAAACACCCGTTCCAGCACACTCCCTTTTAGGATTTTGATTTCCTAGGGAAACAGCGCGCATGCCTGAGCGAGGCTGCTGCTGTAACTGAGATTGTTGCAACGAAGGCCATCCAGAAATTGAAGAATTAATAGGTCTAGCAGCTCCATTTTGGCCTCTGCTATGAGAGAATTGCTGGTAATTCTGGTTCAATGGGTACTGCCCAAATCCACCTTTACCAGAACCCAATACTCCTTGCCCTTGCTTCATTATCTGTTGCTGTTTTAATCGCTGAAACTACATTTCATAGATAAACAAACATATAAGTTAAACAGGCAAAAAAAAAAAAAAGAAGAAAAAGGTGGGGTTGTAGCAGTATCAAAGCTTACTTGAGCTATTTGCAACTGCTGGTAAGAGAGCGACGGCTGATTTGAATATTTTGGGGGCAGTCCTGTTTTAGTCTGATAAAGTCCGGCAGCTTCCTCCATCATCCTAATTCTCGCAAAGAGTTGATCAAAAGCTCTATCCCTTTGGTTCACCGGCGGCGGGGAAGAGGCCTGTGAAAGACAGTTTGGGCTTCCATGGCTTGATCCCTGCTTGCACCCATATAACGTCGACTGAGGCGAACGTGATAAACTCCAACCCTATAAATTAGAAAAACCAAAATCCCCAAATATTCATCAATCATTAAAAACATCTTAAAACCATGAAGAAAAAGAAGAAAAAAAACGACCCAAAATCAAAAGGTACCTTGGTGTTCCCATAGTCCTGAAGTGCAGAGTTAACCATTTTCCGAGTTAATCCATTAATATACTCTTCTTCATCACTCTCTGTATCTACTGACCCGATCAGAAACTCCACCGGCGAACTCAGATCCGAGTGAGTTCCAAACGGGTTAAACCCGGACCCAAAATCATCCGTCAGAAACTGTGAAGGAAGCCAAAACTCACAATCATCCAACTTCTTCGCCATCACAAAAAGTTAGATATGCTTATTGAAGAGCTTTAACTGATCCAAACGTTGCTGCTTCTTTACGATGCAAGTAATAATTACAACCACAACAACCCCTTTTGTGCTTTTTCGTTCTATGAAAAAGTGGCAGTGGCAGTGGCAGTGGCAGTGGCAGTGGCAGTGGCAAAATGAGTAAGAGAAAAACAGGGGATGTGAAAAAAAATCTGAAGGGATTTTACAGAGAAAAAGGGATATGGTGGGGCTTACAACAAATGAGTTTGAATAGCCATTTTTATATGCAGTTGGTTAGTACTGTGTAGTAAGTGCCATATTAAATGCAAATTTTGTGATAATGTGCATGTATTCAATAGACACTAAATTGACAATATTATTATTTTTTATTATTTTAGTTTCACATTCTGAGATTTAAAATTTAAAAATTTAAATTATAAACTATTGAGTTCGATTGAGTTTCGCATTTAAATCACTACTTCACCTTTCATATTTAATTTTTAGAGTTGATTTAGATTGACTTGTTTAAAGTATTCTAAAACACAAATAGATTTTTAGTGATTTTGTAGTGTTTGGATATGTTTTTAAAAAGGTTGATCAGTATTTAGTTTAAGCTAAAATGACTATATAAGTCAAAAGTCACACGTTAGAATTTTTTATTTATAAGTCAAAACTGAAAAATCAATTTAAAGAGATTTAGAGTCTGTTTGACTTGACTTGAAAGTTGATCAAATTAATTTTTTAAGTTAATTTTTCTTTTAAAAGTGTTTGAGAAAATTAAAAATAACCTAAAATAAATTTTAAATAACTTTATTTAGAGCCTTCTTAATATATGTTTCAAAGTTTAAGAGATTATATGAGAATTATTAAAAGATAAGAACTTGTCTTGATCTTATTAAAAGAAAAAAGTTGGATCGATAAAAAAATTTTACATAACTTTTGATTGAATTGATAAGATATTTTTATAGAGGGAGTACTTCTTTATTCTTAGAATTTGAATTCAAAATTTTAATTAAGAAAGAGAAGTCCACTGAAATCTTTAGTGGTTATAATATTATTTGATTTAGTTGGCATTTTTTTGAACAGAATTATAGTTTATTTGATAAAAGAATGTCATTTCAACTTTGAAATTTAGAAAAGTATAAATAATTAAATAAATTAAATATTATCTGTTTATATATTATATTTTTGTATAACAAATATTATAGTACATGATTAATATAAAATATTATTTTAAATACATTTGTATACAAAGAGTCAAAGAGCATCGTGTAAGTTACTTGTAGTATAATGATCAATGATCCATGCGTTAATAGTATGTGTTACGTAATACATTTTACATTTATAAACTTCCGTTCAATGTGTATAGAAATGGAAAAAATATCAAATATATATTTATTGTTTATTTTAGTTCACACCTATTATTGGCTAGATTGTCCATTAGTTGAGAAAATTAATTATTTCTCTTTGTACAATTCAAGACAGATTTTATTTTATAAGATAAATACTCCTTTCATATAAGTTATCTAAATTTCACTTTTTCAAAAGTTTAATTATGTGGATTTTGCTTAGTATTTTAAAATATATATTTTCATAAAATTAACATGAGGAGAATCATAGCTTGTGATGTTTATCGTATAATTTTTAATATTTTAAATTAAAAATTTAAAATATTTAATTTTAAAAATAAATTAAATTAATTTTTAAAAATAAAAATATTATAATTATTTTGAGATAAAAAGGGAGTACAATTATTATTGTCACTAATTTAGAAAAAGGGCAAGTAGGCATCAACCGTACACGGAGACGTAGAAAAGGACTATTAACTTGCGTTTGTAGATTTATTTTTTGCCCATTTTGATCTAATCCTTTAGTAAATTAAAAATTTTAAAAATCTAACATAATATTTCATTTTCTTCTAGAAAAAACTATACCTCGTCTTAAAAGATAAATAATAGTGTTAGTGTAAAATATGGTATTCGGAGATAACTTTAACTCTCAAAAACAGCTTATGAGGAAAGAATAGTCTAAGGTTATATAAACATATCACTCTAATTAGGCGTGTGCATCTGTCGGTTCGATTCAATTTTATCGATTTTAATTTTTAAATACACTAAATCAATAATTAATAAGATTTTTTAAATTGATTTTGGTCTTTAACGATACGATTTTTAGTCTAACCAATAATAAAAGGAAATATTATTCAAATACACATTTTTATTTCATCATAATTTCTAAAATTTTCTAACATTATAAATTTTTCAAAAATTCCCTCTCAAGTACCTTACTTTCCTCTCGCTGACACATTCTTATTCGTGTTGGATACATCCCTTCCATCTTGGATACATTCATTCTCTATGTATTTGGATCTTATCTCTTCTCTGATACATTTTTCTCCTCTCAAATACATCTCTCTCCTATGTATCTAGATGTCATATCCAGCCTCTCTATGGTACATTACTTCCCTATCTATTCAGGATGTCCTATCCCCTCCTAAGTATCCGAAAATTTAATGATGCATTTGAAATTCAGAAATTCTTAGGTACTTTTGTAATTTGAATTTTTTTTTAGGGAAATCATTTAATTAACTCAAAACTATGTAAATTATACATAATAAAATACTTATAAAACAAATATATGACTTCTCCAACAATTTGATGCAACAAAACAATAATTTAACTTTACTAAACGCTTATAAAATAGAACGAATAATAACTAAAATGAAAAGCACTATACAATTGCAATAAAAAAAATTCAAAAGAAAAATAGAATTCTTACTTTAAATTTTTGACGTTTTATATGTGAAATTATGAATTCAAAATCACAATTAAGTGTGAATTGAAGGCTACGGGTAAAAGCATTAACGAATAAGATACTCAGATTAACGTTTACTACTTCATATTTATGTAATAGTAAATTATTATAATTTTTTTTGAATTATTGACTTATCTAATAACTTAATATTACATTAACCATTACCAATAACAATAAAGTCAATAACATATTCTCAATTCAATTTATCGATAGATTCAATTTTATAATTCTTTACCACCAATTTGTTTATTCGACTAATATGAACTTATTGCTGCTCCCACAACCCTCGCAATTGGACTGACAAACATAACAATTTATAATTATTCTAGAATAACTTATTGTATAAAATAACTTATTCTTTCACAATTTTCAAATATTATCGACATTTTCTCTTGTTGTCTCATTTGAGGATAGTTGTTTTACTAAATAATCTCTTTATATTTCTTTTCCAACTTTATTATTAAATTTGTTAATCACGCTATTTTTAAAATTATTATTTTTATCAAGAAATTAGAAATTTCATCGAAAAGATTTTAAGATCGAGTTTTGGAGACCATAGACAACAGCCTAATATTTTATCAGTTTAATTAAGAGATAATTGTATATAATAGTAAACTAATAATCTAAAATAAATGGAATAGCTACTGTTTAATTTAATTGTACTCCATAGCAAATATTTGCCAAAGTTTGTCAGTCAGCTCTCTCCCAAAACTCTCGCTCGCCCCTCTTCCATTCTGCTCGTCACTCTCCCTCTGCTCGCCTCTCTCGCTTTATATAACAGAAGTGTATAAATTGTGTTTCTGTTTTGTATAAAGCGAGAGAAAATTGTATATACAGATGCAAAAATATATATCTTCATTCTATACACTTAATTATATAATTTACAAACATTTTACTTCGATTCAAATGTAAATTTTATACAAATATTGCAGCGAATTATACAATTGCGAAATAGACCACCAAATTATACAATTGCGCATTATACAATTGCAGTGAAATAGAGCAACGAATTATACAATTGCAGCGAAATAGCCCAACGAATTATACAACTAGGTCAGCGAATTATACATTTGTATATGTATAGCGAGACAGCGAATTATACAATTTAGGCCAGCGAATTATACAATTGTATATGTATAATGAATTATACAGTTATATATTTGTTATGGAGCACAATTATATAAATTTTGTTATATTATATAAATATAAGTTTTTTGTTTGTTATATGTGAAAGTTGTTCAATTAATTAATGGTTATATACTTAATATTTATACAACTTTTAAAAGTATTAAATCAAATCTAAACGGTGACCTAAAAATAGAATATTTGTGTAACTTAATCAATTCTCTTTAATACTTCATTGTCCTTATTCTTTAGTCACATCACTGACAAGTTATTGACTTTTTTCATAAAAATAGAAGTCTACGAAATTAGCTTTAATTATAAAGAGTAGGGACTCCATTCCTTCTCCTTCATCTATATCTTTGATTAAACCTTAAGAAAAGTGTTTGAAAATATTTTAGAATTTGACGAGAATTATTAGTTTCGTTTTTTAATTATTGATAAAAATTTAAAAGTATCTTTTCGAATAAGAAATCTTTTGCCACATAGGGCAAATATCAAAACGAAAATGTGTTTGACAAAGTAAATATGTTTTGGTTCTTTATTATCCAAGTGGGAGACAAATTTCAATTTTTAATCAAATAAACTTAATACGAGTAAATTCGTACTATTCTTACATATACTTCACAATCACCTAAAATAAGAGATTATGATGTTCTATTTTTATGTATATTTTGATTGAATCGATGAAAAAAATAATATTATAATATTTTTATATGGAAAGTAGAAGTTTCTAATATAATTTTAGTAATTCAAAGATTAATTTCGATAATTCAATAATTGATGATTGAAAATAGATATGTATTGTAGGATATATATTCTTACAAGATATTTAACATCAATAGCATGTTAGTTTTTAGAGAAATCATGTGTAAAGGTTAGATCTCCTTTCTCAAGCGATAACATTACAAATTCATCAGCATAAAACAATTAAAACATCTAAATTATTTGTTAATGTTACCCATACATATGTTAAATAATTCATTAGAGGTGAACATTTGATATTCGATTAGATATTTTCAAAGTTCAATTTTGATAATACAATTATAAAAAATAGATATGACTTTGATAAGATAAATTCTGATTCGATAGTTTGATTTTCAGTTTAAATCTAAGAATTTATTCTGATGTATATTATTAATTAAATATCCTACTTATGATTACCATCTTTCATCAACTTGATTATGATATTGTTTTCCATAACTATATATATGGATTCTTAATATATGATTGCATCAATTTTCTTTTACGTTTTGAATTCTCATATGTGGTAGTGGAATATTGCTTGCTTGTACACCATTAAGTCACGGAGGTCTACATGACAATATATTCTAGATGCATATTATAAGGAAGCTTAATACATAGTCATTTTAAAAAAGAATTGTTCGGGATTTTATTTAAATATTTAAATTAAGTTGTCTTTCAATTAAATATGTTATTTCTTAATAAAGTATTTTAATTAAACACTTTCAATTCGAATTTTGGAAATACTTTTACGTGTATTTCCATTAGTCTATCAGATAGTTAATTTAACCACATAAATATAAGTCATCTCCTTTATTATAAGCATCAACCTCAAGTAGAAAAGACCTGAGGACTTATGACTGATCGATACAAATGTTACAATTAAAATAAATGATATATTTTATGTGATTAACTTAGCAGCTACCTAATAAACAAATGAAAACACAAACAAAAACGATTTACAATTTTAAATTAAAAGTATAATTAGATACACTTTATTATAATTGATGTGTTCAATTAAAATGGGACCAAATTGTCACATGACTAAAGTTATTTGATGTGTTCCAAATTGTCACATGACTAAAGTTATTTTTGGACCATCTCAATTTCTAGTTATTAATTGAGGGGAAGAGAATGTATGTTAAATCTTCAACTATTAACTTTCCATGCACAACACCAAGCCCACACTTCAATCGTTTCTATGAAGAACGATAATCTTGACTTCAACTAGCACATACAGATAATTTAAATTTATACTTCTTGAATTTGAATTTTTTTAATATTTGAGGTTGAGTTTAGATATCATGAGTACTTGAGTATTTTGTAAAGCTGTAATATTTGATCTACAAACTTTATTTTGCTTTTTATTTAAATTTTGGTGTCTTTTTTGAATTACGAGAACTTCTATTTATGATTATAGATGGAAAGAATATCAATGGGGAAAATATATCAAATTCTCTCTGAACTTGGCAGCAAAATTCACTTTAGTACTTTAATTATACGAGCGCTTAAATATCCCTTAACAATTCTGAACTAATTAAATACCATCCTAAGAGCTGACGTGGCAAAGTGAATGTAGTTACTCTCCTCAAAGCGCGTGAAATAAAAAAAAATAAAGATTGAAAGGTAAAATTATACAAATGACACTTTTTTATTAGTCAATATCTAACTAATATTTTTTTAAATTTTTTTTACAAGTTAAAGTTAAAAGAATGTGAAATTTCTTTTTTAGAAGTAAATGAAATTTGTGGGTTCAATTATTTTTAAAAAATATTTAATTTTTGTGTTCTCTTTTTATTTTGTTGTTCTCCTATCACACGTCCTTCATTAATTACAAAAATTCAATACCCAGTTCATATTATTGAATGCAAACTTTTTTAAATTTTAAGTAATTCATTTTGAATTCCATTAGTTGTGATGCAATTTTTTACACAATTTTTATTTTTCATTCAAGTTGTTCAGAAAAAAATAATTTTCAAAAAATATTGTTCTCTCCAAAGAAATTTTGTGGGAGAGAGACGGTTCGAAGCAGAAAAAGTAAGTATTTGATGAATGTTGAAGAAGAAAATAACTATCGAAAGATGAAAATTCGGGGAAAAAAAGCTAGTGAAGGTTGAAAATAGTGAAAATTAAGAAAGAAGAAAAGGGGAAGGGGGGAAGGGGGTAGAAGAGAAGAGGTTGAAGAAGATGTGAATTTTGATTTTAGAATGTTTTTTTAATTAAATTATTAGTGTAATGAGTTTAAGAAAATAAAAAGATGAATAAGTAAAAAAAAATTAAAAATTAATGATATTGTGCTTACATGACTGTGACGTGGTGCTTACATAGCTACGATATAGCAGGTGAGAGTGGTATTCTACTCTCAAGGTTGTATTCAATACAGTTCAAAAATGTTAAAGAAATATTTAAGCGCTCGTATAATTAAAACTAGATGGTGGCTGCCCGTGCGCGCACATGCTCAATCTTTATTTATTTGTATTTTGTCTCAAATTTTGTTATACTATAAATTTAGATATTGGAAAAACATATTTATTGGTTAGAAGTAGCATGAGGTTAAGCTGGTATACATTATGCAACTGTTCGTATACACACAATGATGATTTTACTACCGTTGCATACATGTAAAGTAGCAAAGTAATTGTTATAGCCAGGTGGTGTCGTGCTTTGACAAAATACTCGTCTAGAGACTGATTTATTATTCAACATTAAAAATTCATTTGGAAATTAGTTACCTACTTACATCTATTTAATCTTGAAGTAAAAAATACATGAATGGAGAAAGTTATCCAAAAAAAAATTATGTAAAGAGAGAGCGTCTACTCTAGGAACCAATTCTATTGGTCAATGAACAAAGGGAGGCTACTTCATTATGGTATTAAAAAACACACACCAGAGGTAAGAAGGTCGACATTGATTCTTTGTTTGTATAAATATCGATAATATCATTTAGTTTTGTGGCTCGTGCTTACAATGTTGGAAGGCAATATACGTGTGATTTGAGGTGACGCTCTTTCACTATATCAAAAACGATTATTTCTGAGTTATCGTTAAAGATGTATTTTTAACGGCAATTAACACTCTTTGTATATGTCCCTAAAGCCTTTAGCGATCTTGATTTTAATGACACTTAACTAATGTCGGTAAAGACTTTAACACTTTTTATTAATATCAATATTTAATAACTTTTTTAACACTCTTTGTATATGTCCCTAAAGCCTTTAGCGACTTTGGTTTTAATGACACTTAACTAATGTCGATAAAGACTTTAACACTTTTATTAATGTAAATATTTAATGCTGCTAAAAGTTATTTTTGTTATAGTGTTTTGTAACTGCTATATATAACAATGATTTAAGAAAAAATGTCATCCAATAGGTTTCCGTTGGAAGTGGCACTCTATGACAATTATAACCATGATAAAATAGAGAGGGAAAAAAAATGTCATGCAACACTCTTATATGATGATTTATGTCTTTCCATTAATAGCTTTTTATATATAGCAGCTCATGAATAGTTTGAGACAAATAAATACAATAATTTGATTGGAAAACAATAGTATGATCATAGCTTATTTTCTTGCGCAAATACATGTATTTAGTTTCCCAATCAAATTGTTGAAACTCAGAAAAAGGCACACAAAAAATAAGTTCAGAGCCTAAAGGACAAAAAAGGTTAACAAAAATTCTAAAAGGGCATATCAAAATATTTTCTAACCAAAACGGTAAAATCACTACTGGCGTAGCAATTTATTTTGACGGCGTTACGCAAAATCGCTGCTCGAGCAGCGATATCGTACAATTTTAATTTTTATTTTGAAATCGCTGCCTCGATATGATTTTTGTTATTTTTTTAACAAATCGCTACCAAGACAGCGATTTCAAAATAAAAATAAAAATTATGCAATATCGCTTCTCGAGCAGCGATTTTGCGTAATGCCGTCAAAATAAATCGCTACCTCAGTAGTGATTTGTCACAACCCGAGATCATACCCTAGAAGATAGGGTGCATTCTTGGATTGCGACCGGCGTCGTCGAACTCTCAGAGTTCTAAGACAAGCCTCATTCAATATGGTTCATTGCATAACTAATGAAAAGTAGTGCGGAATTAAAACTTTTCACTAAAACATAGAATAGTCTTTAAAAACTCTTTCATATAAAAACAATAGAAACTTTAAGTCTCAATCTCATCATCTTAGACACAAGAATACTTTTGGGACATAGCCCATACTTCAATACTCAAAATAGAAATACTAGTCTATTACAAAACTTCAATAAGAAACATAAAACGACATATGTATATGCCCTCGAGTCGATTGAGGACATACTTCAACTCTTCTACTCGGACGAATCTTCTAAGCCCAAGTCTTCTTCTTCAAAAGCTCCTTACCTACGAAGGACTATAGATAGAAAATAAAGCATGAAATTAGTACAACCACATGTACTAAGTATGACTATATGCATAAAATCATGAAAACGGACTATATTGGAAATATGCATCTTTTCATTTAGAAATCATAGTATAAACATAAGAACATCATTCATCAATTAAGAAACACATAGGATAACACTTAAATCAAGGATAACATTTAATAAAGCTCACTTTACAATTAGTTCACTTCATCCATCACCCTAAGTCTTCCTAGCATGTAATTCCCTCACTTAAAGTCATCCTAAGATTCACTTAAGTCACACAAAAGAGAGACCGCCCATACACCCTCTCTAGATGTGCCTAAACGACCCTTAAGATTACTTACGATGAGTCACATACACATAGAAAACAATCATAAACATCTATGTAAGATTCTTCTACCAAAGGTGATTCTAAGTCTCACTTGAGTAAGTGTGGAGCGACTGCCCATACAATCCCTTTCACACACACACAAGAGATCCTATAGACTACCTCAAATAGAATCATTCTCACTAAACACACCAACACTTAGATAATAAGACATTCTCCTTCCAAAGCTATCAAAAGACCTACTTAAGTAAATCAAGAAGATAAAGTCCATAGTACAATGACCTTTCCAAGATTACCTAAATAGTCCTTAAGACTTCCTAAGGTTCAGATCATGTCAACAAGATTAAACAACTTTCCTAACTAGAGTCATCCTCAAGACTTCCAAAGATAAGACATAAAGAGACCATCCTTCCATGTTCTCCTCACTCTTTAGCTAAGGAATACTTGAGTCACTTTAGATTAGATACTCAATCATCTACATAGTTACTACATAGGTCATTAGTTCATTAGTTCATTAAGACTCATACATCACATAAGACACTCACATAATGGATCACATAATGGTCTTTGGACAAGACCTAGGAACTCCACATAACACCTTCAAAGTCTATTGTGCAATGTCTAGATAGCGTCCCATACCACCACCTAAACCTCATAAACTTATCTAATGCTAATAGGTATTCCACAAGATGAGAATAGGCAATAACCGACATAGACCATGATAGCAAGACATGGAATCCGAAGTTCTATCCTACTTCGATGAGGTTGTTCTACTTGCCAATGGTAGAACTTAGACACATCCCATGTAGGCACATGGTTAAGGAATATGAAGAGCTTAATAAATATTCAGTCTGTTCTTCCACTGAATCCACTTAACCCTACTCATACTCACTCGGTGCTAGCCTTCGTTCTCATAGATTAATTCACATTAAGGTTCATATAAATAGGTCCTTATCTAGTTCATGACCTCCTTTACATTCACCCTACCAAAGCAAGTTCCACTAGGGCATATCTCACTTTAGCGATAAGAAGCTCATAGCGACTTTCCTAAGGTATGATATGATGTCGTTCCAGCCAACCATCCTTAAGTCCATCACTCATAACATGAAGGATACCATTACGGCTAACTACTTCACAATTCATAACCTCGCCACTAAGTACAAGGTTCACGTAACATTGACCTTCTTATCATTAAGGTCTCACTTATATTATTATTCAAGACTCTTAACATACTAAGTCTAATCATCACATAATAATATTCATATAAGCATCAAGCAAGGGACATAAGTCTACCTAAACAAGACACCACATATTTTACTTTAACATACAATACAAGTCATTCTAGAAGATCTTAGGAATAACATCTTATATCATAACATTACTTCATATATGAACACATATACTTTCACATATAGATAGACACTATCCTACATCACATAATCATCATATACTTCAAGTAATTACCGACAAGGCCATGATCATCATATTACATAAAGTAACGCCGACAAGGCCACATCAATTCACATAACACCGCCACCATAAGTTGACTATACCAATCACATATAATTCAATAGCTAAATTACATTAACTATAAACAATAATAAAAGAGTTAGGGCAGCATACCACCAACTTGATCCCATCACTTCAATCCAAAGCCAAACCATTCAATTCAATACCATAAGGCCCTTACCCATGGCCATAAACAATAATACAAAGAATAAACCATAATACTCAATGAATCTAAGTCAATTCAATATAGATTTACCAATCTAAGACCAAATATACATCAATGGAATACAATACTTACATCAATAGAAAACCCATAGAAAACTACACTAGAATTTATAAGCCTTAAGTTCACATTGATTCAACAAGCTTAACATACAATAGATTTAAGAGTATTCATTACTCAATTAATCAAATTGAAACAGCCTATACATCATTCATACATAATATATACATGAATCAAAAGCCCATAGCAATATACACATGAATTCATCAATCTCAAGACATAATCACATAACCCATAATTTAGTGAAAATTAGAGATTTGAGAAGATCAAGGGTTCATGAAGAATTTCATTGAAAAACATCAATTAAACATCAATAATATCATATCTTAACAATTGAAAACGTTTCATGCAAGAACCCATGATTTAGAATAGAAATTGGACAATTCACTTTAGAAAAATTTTGAAGAACATCTTGAGAATTGGGCTCCTTGATGAAATAACTTTCAAGGATCAAAAGCCATACCTCAAGGAATCCTTCACTTTGATGAAGAATTTCCACACAAGAACCCCTCACCAAGCTGCCTCTTCAATGGAGTCTTCAATGGAGGTTTTGGGATTTCTAAGAGACTTTGGGGTTTTGATTTTAGAAGAATGAATTATTCTAAGTGTTAAACACTTATATATTCATCTAAAATACCCATAAGACTCTTAATAAATCGTCTAGACTCTTATTTAGACATGGGGTGAATTTACAAGTTCACCCTAACTTGGCAGAAAATTCTGCGCAGGAGACAAGGCCATGACGACCTGCCTGTGACGGACCATCACGGGTGAAACGGTCCGTCATGGACCTCCATTTCCAGCTCCTTTGGCTTGCCAAGGGTCCCCCCTACACCCTTGGACAAGACCCCCACGACGTAACCCTTGTGATGGGGCGTCACAGCCATGACTGGCCGTCGACAGCTCCGTCGCCAAGGCTGTCTGGGACAGCCTGCCAACAGGTTTTGGGTCATTTCCTCAAGGACCCTTTGATGGTCCTTGGGGATAATTTCCAGGACTTTTCCAACCCAAATATGATCATCTATAAGTTTAACACCTCTCACATGAATTTTATCCAAAACGAACACGTAAAACTCAACGAAACTCGCCTAGACGTACAACGTCGACTCAAGGCACATCTTTCGAATGCCTTGGACGTTCTTGATCGTTTGAACTCCAAACTTCACGGAACTTTAACCACTGCCTATATATGATATAATAACTCTATTAACAACCTTAAAACACCATGAAACACACATAAACACATAGAACCACATTTTAGACATTTAGGTGACTTAGTCGTCAAACGTCTTAGTCATCCCTTGACGTTTGACTTCCAACACCTCTAATACTTTAGCTACTGCCTCTATACTATATATTAAACATATTTAGGACCTTAGAACACTAAGACCAACATGTTAGGCTCTAGAGCACTTAAGCTATTTTCAAGGTCTTACACGATTTTACCGTTTTGATTAAAAAGTGTTTTGATATACCTTTTTGAAATTTTTATCAACTTTTTTACCTTTTAGGCTCCAATACCCGAAAAAAATACCTTTTTTCCGAGAAACACTGTCCATGGTGCTACCAATTTCCCATTAAATCAGTTTTTGACATACCAAAAGCCAAAGGATGAAATATAGATGAAGATAAAGTTCATGGAACAATTATGTGGTGGATTTTGAGTTAGATGACACGTTGCTGATATAATGAAAAGTCAAAATTATCCCTGAGTATGAATTTTAATAACAATAAGCTGACAGGTTGATATCATATTTTTAACTCGTATTTCTAATATAGTAAAAAAATACTAAAATGAATTTCACTGCTAAGTTATTTGATGTATTTTCCCAATAACAATGAGGTAATTTCTATTCTGTCAATGAAATTGTAATGACATGATGATTTTGATTAGTTTGGAACATGTCACCTATATTGAGTTAATCTCCATCGTACAATGTCTTTGATTTGAATAGGCATACTATGTCACTTTGACACGTGACACCATTTCTGTAGAATAAAATGACAACTTTTTAGTAATATGGTCCATCATGTGTAGCTAAATTGAACGAATTAATCTATTAAAAATTAATTTTAGTTATATTTCATATATTTATTTCACTCAAATAATTAAGGAAAACTCAACATGTAAGTCCTAGAAAATAAAAGTAACATAAATTTGGTCCTGCTTTTGAAAAAAATTACTTTCATACTCTCTTTATCCCTAATTACTTGTTCATATTTCAAATAACATATCTATTAATAAAATAATAATTGACATAGTAAATTTATCACTTTATTCCTATTAATTATGAAATGACTGAATTAAAAATTTACTTTTTTCAAAAAGTTTACCTTTTTCTAAATAATTAATTATGAGATACGAGGCACATAAGAGAGTGGTGAGCGAGATGAGAGAGGTGAGGGAAACGAGCGAGATCTATTATATATCACATATACATGCAAATTCATTTGGATATAATATATCTAGAACAAATTACACATAATTTTAACTTCGTATATTCCGAGATACACGTATCTATCTATATATGAATATATCTAAACACATCAAAATTAAAAAAAAAAATCATAGCGCAAATTAAATTTATCTATCATTTGATCTTAAAATTATATGTATAAAGTATAAAATATATATATACACTCGATGCAAATATTTGTGTTGACGTTTTCCGTTCTCCTTTTTTTTCCCTATTTCACCCATAAATCATGAAGATAAAAGAGAAGACCAGAAAACGAAAATAATGGATCAAACTTCTATACTTCTAATCTTCCATTATTCACGTACCACCTCTAATTCAAATCAAAATTAGAGAAAAGAAAATACATACAAAAAAATAAAACATTTCCTTGAATTATTATTTTTACAAGAAAAAAAGTAATGGGGAGTAAAGGGAAAACAATTGGTGTGGCATTGGATTTTTCAAAGAGTAGCAAAGAAGCATTGAAATGGACAGTTGAAAATTTGGCTGAAAAAGGTGACACAATTTACTTAATTCACATCAAAACTCACACACTCAGTGAGTCCCGTGACCAGCTCTGGGCAAAAACTGGTTCACGTAAGTTCCTTTATTATCAGTGTAATTTAATTGTTATATAAACATATATTAGCGAAAGAGTGTAATTGAATCCCTTTGCCCTAACATTAATAATGTGTTGCACAAATAGAGTACAAATTTATTACATATGAAATCTTGGAATTCGAATTCGAATATTAAAAAGTCTTTCCTCGTAAGTAGATACCCTAGACATCGGTGTCATAGTTATAATATTTTAGGTAACTAGTTTTATATTATGTGCTTGTAGTTATATTTAGGTGACTTTTTGTTTGTATCATTTAGGTGACATGATGGAGTGAATTTTTTTTTTATATTGTCGATTGATATTAAACTATTTTCTTTTTCTTTTTTCACTTTATGACGCGGTTTTAATTTATTTTGTTAGCTCTGATTCCATGGGTGGAGTTTAGAGATCCAGAAGTGATGAAGTATTATGATATCAAAAAGACTGATGTCCAAGTTGTTGATTTACTTGATGCAGCTACTAAACAGAAACAGGTACTAATTATTTTGCATTTATTAATTAGTTGTATATTTTTTTCTTATAACTCTAATACTATAAAGAAAGAAATTAATAACAGATAAAATCTCGTACCTAAATAATAAAAATCTCATGCTAATTCAATTTGCCGTACAGATAAACATTGTGGCAAAAGTGTATTGGGGAGATGCAAGAGAGAAAGTATGTGACTCTATTGAAGATCTCAGGTTGGATTCTTTGGTCATGGGTAGCAGAGGCCTAAGTACTATCCAAAGGTACTTATTTATTCCATCCTATTAAGTAATTTCGATAGTTAAATAATAAAATATATTACTAATTCTATTAGCAATAAATTACCAAAAATTGAAAATCATAGCAGATAGTTAATTACTACATGAATTTTCGCCTTATATAAAAAAAAAAGTTAGTTTCAAGCTACTTAGTGATAAAAAATATGTTATCCCTATGTTGTTTTTTATATTTATATTCATATAAGTACTTTATTAACTTTTGGATATTATTTTATGAAACAGGATAATGTTGGGAAGTGTAACAAATTATGTATTGAACAATGCAGCTTGTCCTGTGACTATAGTTAAGGATCCTGATTTCCACAAGCATTGATCACGACTAATTCCTCCAACATGTTCATTCAATAAGAATGTTTCTACACATCTTTTATAATTGGAGATTTAAGATCTATACATCGACATATAATATAAAGAACTTTTACATTATCGGAATAATATAATTGCTAATAGGTTATAGCAAGTTATTATATGTTTACTGATATTTAAATATATGGCAGGTAAAAAGAATTTCTTAGTAATTAATTCTATGCCGTGCGTAAATTACTTGCAAGATCTATTGTAGTGTCCCAACAATCCCTAACTTATCGATATCTCACTAGTTTAGGAACTAATTATTTAGATAAATATTAATTTGTAATATTATGAATTTTACTAGATTTTGGTGTGTCTAGATACACCCAATTACATGTATCTTGGGTAAATGGAGTGAAAATTAGATGTAAATTATTTTAGATAGATATAAGTGAATTCATATGCATCTTAAATACAAAAACAAATCTTGTTCGCGTCCCTTCCATCTCATTCTCCATTCTACGATGTATCTGGTATCATAAATACCTATGAATCACACTATATATATATATATATATATATATATATATATATATATATATATGTCGAACTCATAAACAGATCCCT
The DNA here is from genome assembly GCA_022817965.1 of Solanum lycopersicoides. Taxonomy (NCBI): domain Eukaryota; kingdom Viridiplantae; phylum Streptophyta; class Magnoliopsida; order Solanales; family Solanaceae; genus Solanum; species Solanum lycopersicoides. The sequence continues at coordinate 85,260,150 of CM040627.1, forward strand.
AAACTTGTTGAGTTTTTCCCCTTAGTTATCTCAACTACGTCATTATCCTATTGAATCATTGAACCACCCATAATTTGTTCCTTTTAAACATTGTTGGTTGATTTTGATCGGTTTTTCTATTGTAAATGTCTTTAATTGTGTTCGTATTGTAATGATTTTGATTGAAGGAATGAAGAAAAAACTGTGTGAATCTCATTTTTTTCTAATGTGTTCAAATGACTTGAAGTAAAACACAATTACTCTTCAACATTTTCACTATTAATTGGACTAATGAGTTCTGGAACAACATATGTATCCTCTATTAATACCCCTTACAATATTTGATTCCAGATCAGCCAAGTGTTTGTTAAAAAAGAACAAGTTATGAGTGGTTCAATGATTTAATAAGAAAATAGCATAGTTGAGGTACCTGAGGAGAAAAGCTCAACAAGCTTAGGGATCTGTTTATATATTTGACCTATATATATGTAACTAATGTATGTGATCATGAATCTGGATACATAGACAAATCTTGCTCACCTCCCTTCTATTCTCGCTCGCCTCTCTCTCCTATTTCAATGTGTCTGCATAAAGTATGTATTTAGGTGTATCTGGTATAAAATTATGGGTTAGTGATATAAAATATAATTATTTTAAATTATAGAAAGAATTAGTAAATATGATAGAAATATGTTTGTAATTAAAATGTTTCTCCTAAAACTAACACCACCTTTTGTCAGGGCTTAACCCATTCTGGTCTCAAAGGACATAAAGCGCAATACTTGTATGTCCAGCCTTATTATATATGTGGCCCAATACGATTTAGTTCGCAGTAAAAGCGCAAGCCACGTGATAAAACAAAGGGAAAATTATATGGGATGGCAAACATCCCTAAGTAATTATATAATAAGAGTATAATTTAATTTATTTATTTTCTATAATTATAGTTTTTTTTTTTTCTATAATTAATGGGGTCCACCACATATTCCTAAACCAATCGTATAAAAACTTTTTTTTTAATTTTGCATATAATTGTATACAAATCAATATTATCTCTCCTATTCATATTTCACCTTTTTCTCCTATAATCAATACTTCTATCCGATTTTGAATTTCAAATTTGCAAAAATTCAATTTTTTCCTCCCGAAATTGAATTCAACTTTCGCAGGTACTCCTAAAATTTAGTCGTGTACAAATTTTTTTTCCTTATTCAACAATTGTATATGTATTGTGTTTCTTACTTTTTTTCATATTTTTTTGGTGAAATAATCGATTGTTATTATTAGATTACAAATTATTCAAATTCAGAATGAATGAATCATCTTCATCTATGAGGATTACTAGAGGTATTCCATTGCATGTCAATTTTGTTGACAATTTACCCTCGTTTTCAATGGGTTTAACTCAAGATTTTGGTGTTGATGTAGGGTCTATGGTAAAATCCAAACAAGTTCAACATGAACAAACAATGAAAGAATTGAGATCAAAGAAAAAATATGACCCTACGGCAGTTTAAAAAGTTCTTTACAATGCCAAAGCTAGAGGCATTAAAATTGTACAAGGAGGAAGAAAGAGGAAAGCAGTAACCAGTGATTTAGAGGAGAGTGCATCTGAAATTGACGGATTTGAAAAACATCACAATCATGAGGTAGTGGCTTAAAACTTTAGATACAATATTTTTGTTACTTAGGTGTCAATATAAAAAAAATTATTTGTTTAAGTAATTTTTGTATGTTCACGTAATTGTATATAGTATATTGCATGTTTAGTACACACATATTTTAGTTATTTGTATATTTCTTTCATTATTTATTTGTATATTCCTTTAGTTATTGTACGTGTCTGTAGATTTGATTAGTTTATACATATTTTAAGTTATGTATAATTAATAATATAACTAAATTTTAATAGGTGTAGTAGTGGATTGTATATTAAAGGCTACATATTACTTTTGTTTTTGTATACATATACAAAAAGTAATTGTATTTAGTTATAGAGATGGGAAAATTTCATATATAATTATAATTTGTATATTTTAGTAGTTATATACAAATTATTGAAGTTAAGTATATATTAAGTTTATATATTATTGTAGTATATACAAAGTCATTTAGACAGTTGTATATATTGACATGTTTAAGTACCATATTCATGTACACATACTAATATACAAAAAAGTAAGTTTGTATATATATACAAAAGAAACGCAATTACAAATGTATATTTTATTTATACTTTTTTTTGTTATGTATACAAAAAATGTATTTACATGTAGTCCTTGATTGAAATAATGTAGCTTTTCCCTGTTTTTTTTAGGTAGTCAGATTTATTTGCAAGAACCGTGAAAAAGGGATAATTCACATGCAATGTTATACGCAAATCAATACATTGAATGAGCTTCAGAATAGACTGCCTCCAAATCAATATAATCGTATATACAATTAATACAACACTTTTATACAATCAGATTAATAAATAATGACAAACTTATGTTTACACTGATCTTCTTTCTAATATTCAAATACTACATCAAAAAAAGTATATAATTGTATCCTATGGGTTTTCATATTTAAAAAATTATATATTTTTTCAACATATACATTACTTCAGTATTTGATATGCAAAATTAGAAATCACACAACGTATACTACACAACTATATCACAGGTAATGCAAATAGATACAAAACTAAAATTTCATAATTATATACAATTAAATAACACGACCTTTGTATACAAAAAAACTTAATATACAACTGCAAATTGAAATTACTGCTACAACATACTGCCTTTTACGATAAACATTGAAACCAGTTTTCAAAAGAAAAACACTCCAACAAAAACTATATACAATTACGTTATGGACATATACAATTCTCAACACACTAATGAACGCACATACATCCAAATTTATAAATCCAATAGAACATTGTATAATTATTGCAATAATAAACATGAATTTTCATCCAATGAACCATTACCTGTATTCGAATATACAGAAAAATAAAAAAAATGGATGAAAAGATGCTTCGTCAAAGCGCAGAAACTTGTCTTTCAATTGCTGTATACTTCTTATTTTTTGAAAAAATATATGAATTTGAACGTTTACCTTAAATTATGGCATTATTTAAATTTATTGTTAGCTTATTTAACGCTTCAGTTACAAATCACTTTTTCTAAAATAATATTGTATAAATAAAAAATAAAAGAAACGTTATATACAAAATTAAAGATACCTAAATAACTAAACTATACCCATATAATGTTATTAATCAATTAAGTTTGCCATATATGAAATTTTCCCTAAAAGAAAATGACGAAAAATCTTCAATAAATACAATCTAAGAATTTAATATAATGTGTGATTTTGAAAATAAAAATCTCACAAAATAAATGATGAATTCAAAAATATCTTTATCAATTGAGAGATTTCTTGATTAATTGATAGATTTGAACAAATTATTACAAACTTGAATAATTAGTTCTTCTTCAACAAAGAGAGATAATAATGGTAAAATTTTGATGAAAGAAAAAAAATAAAAAATGTGAATGATAGGGATGGTGAAAATTAAAAAGTTGATGAAAGAGAAAAAAAATTGAAAAGTGAAAGATGAAAAATAAATTTAATGGTACTAAAGCATTAGAAGAAATGTAAATGGGTAATGGATGTATAATTTGATTCAAAGTTGGATTGTTTTGAGAAATAAAATTTGAATACAAATCACTTTCTAAAATATTGACATTTTGACATTTTCAATAATTATTTTAAAATATAGTGTTTTTACTAATTAAGTTAGGAATTGTGACTAATTTGCTAATTTTTTCCCAAAAAATAGATAATGCGTATATTAAATATTTTCAATAAATATATATATATATATATATATATATATATATATATATATATATATATATATATATATATATATGGGAAAATGGTCTGATATACCCATCAACTTTGTCATTTGGAGCTGATATATCCCTCGTTATGAAAGTGGCTCATATATACCCTTACCGTTATACAAACGGCTCACATATACCCCTGCCGTTACAAAATGAGCTCACATATACCCTTCATTTAACGGAAGTGAAAAAATTAGTTTTAAATTTATATTTTTTACTTTTAATTTTTTTTTAAAAATTGTTTAGGTGTATATATGATTCTTTTATCAAAGTTCAAGGTATATTTCAATTTTTTTCATACATAAATTATTTTTTGACTTCTTTTATTATAATTATTTGAGTTTCTTATTCTTATTTTTTTTTCTTTCATTCCTTAGTGTAAAGAAAAAATATTAAAACTCTTTTTATGTCTATATTGTAATTTAATTTTGTATTCGAAGAAAAAAAATTGGTCATCTACAATAAGTTTTACAAGAATATTAGTGAAACTTTAATAAATTTGATCATCAAAAATAATAATTCTAAATTAGTCATTAAAATAAAAAAAGTAAAAATAAAAGTATGTTTGACGAGAATTAAATCTACTCATATGGGATTATATTTTTTTTTAGAAAAAATAATAAAAAAATTAGATTAAAATTATTATTATTTTTATTTTCCGTTAGGAAAAGAGTATATGTGAGCCATTTGTTTATAAGTAGGGGTATATATGAGCCACTTTCATAACAAGGAGTATATCAGCTAAATGACAAAGTTGAGGGGTATATCAGATCTTTTCCATATATATATATATATATATATATATATATATATAAAGTTTAGTGCATCAAATTTTCTCACATTTTTTTTATATTTTAAGTTGAACAACCGAAATTATGATCTAGACCTTATTAAATGAAATGGAAAACTTTATACCTTCCAAGGTTAGCTACAAGAAAATAATGATGGTGTTTTTAAAGTGTTAGATGCATTGGGAGATACTATGATTAATAGTATCCCAAAGAAATAAATAGCAAATTAAATATTCAGCTCCCAAAATATATTACAATTATATCATTTTCAATAATGGCCCATTTATAGTCCTACTTATTCCTTTGTGAAAGTAAGGTCATATTCATAGCTCTCCCTCCATAGAACCTATATCATTTTCCTCAACACTTCTCTTAGCTTGCCATGTCTATCGTAAAAAAAGGAAAGACATATACAATTGAAATATATAAAAAGAATACATGTTCTCAGTGTTTCAAGTTTTAAGTAAGGTGAAACTTTAGATAATCAACCAAGTAAATTATTATAACTTCTGTCTTTATAAATGAATCCATACTAAAAACGCATGAAATCTCGATTTTCAGATCATAATTATATATTGATTAACAAATAACTAAATTGCCATTGAACTAAATCAGATTCTCTATCTATATTTATCCGTGTTTTTAATTCTAGAGATGAGTTTGCATTCGTTATTAGAAATTGTAAGTTTTTCAAACAATTTTATATTGAACTTGTTCATTCAGAGAGTATTCAATCACTATATATAACATTGTGCATATATAATTGTCCGTTATTTTGTACACAATTAAGTTACCTAAAATCCAATTATATAGCTTATTGATGAGTAAATTAATTATATACCCATTATTTTCTACTACGAGTATGAGTAAATAATTTGAAAATTGACTGATAGGTAATATTATTTTGATGGGTCAAAATGTAAATTAAACATGTCAAACTGTTTTACACAGTCGATTGACAAAAGCATCTTTAATTATTATTATTATTATTATTATTATTTATTATTATTATATATAAAAAGATATGAATATAAAAATATAAAAAAATAAAACAAAAAACAAAACAAAGATGCCCTAGGGTTGGGGGAGTTTGGAGCTAGGGAGCGGACCACTGACCAAACTTGACATTCCTGCAACTACAAGCATCTGCTTTGTGGGCCTCATCATTTGGTACTAGTATGCTCCGACTCAAAATAAGTGTTATCTTAATTTATTTTATGTTTGTTGAAAAAATAATAATAATTATAGATAGGTTAGAAGTATCTTTTTAAATACAACAGTATAATAATAGAAAGAAGATACTACTAGTTACTCCTTCCATTTACTTCTATTAATTGATATTTGATATCATATCTTATAAAATAATTTAAGAAATAATAGTTAATTCTAAAAGTAAAACATGAAAAGAAAATTGCCTTTACTAATATGTTAAAAATGATAAGAAAAAATGAAAAATTATTTATAAAATAATAATAAATAAATAAAAGTAAATAAAAAAAATATTAAATTTAATTTCGATGACACTTATTTTGAACGGAAGATATTTATTTGTTTCATTGTTTGGAAGTATTAAAAAGGACCCCTTTAATTTGTGAAGGAAGGGTTCTGATAAGACAAAAAAAACATCCTTTTTGATCACTTAACCTTAGTGCTGGCTGGTGGCCTTGGATTTGGTTGCATTTCAGTTTTGTTCTCATCTTTTTTTTTTTTTATATACACTTAATAATAGAAAATATGAAATTGACTATAAAATTTATTAGTAATTTCTATCTAGCTAATTCATTGCTAAATCAAATTATATATCATAATTTTTTTATTATTTAGCTATAAAATTATGTCTATTGCTAATTCATCATTTGCTTGATAGTAAAGAGTATCATATTCGAAGTTGAAATTGTAATTTCTTAAAAGAATTTATCTATCAATCTTAGTTGATAGTCGCTTAAAACGATTGTAATTTCTTCATCTTTTAATCAGTGATTTGATGAGTTTGAAGTCTAAAAAGTTATGAACATTTCGATAAATAAGCATTTTATCATTTTGTTATGTTAATACGTCGCGAATACAGATTAATAAGCAAGAATTAATAACTTGTATTCCTAAACTCCAAATTAGTAGTATTTGTCAACCTAGGCACTCTCCCATACGTAATTTTCTTGTATAACTTAGCTTTCATCATTTGTAAAATAAGCAATTCATTTATTTCTTTGCAACAATTATTACAGAAGTGCTATCTTCTCAAAAGCATCGTCTCTTCTATTTGTATCGATTGTTGACAAAGATTGAATTAATTTTCTTTTCTTTAAATTGAAATTTAAGTGTGTAAAATGGAAGTAGACGAAAATAACATTTGATGATTCAAAATTCTCAATATGATGGCACAGTCGAGTACTATAGTGATAGAGCTACGATATTTAAAATTAATTCTCTCTCTAAAGTTAATTTTACATATATTCCAGTGCAATCGACCCCGTATCATTCAAAATCTATTTATTTATTTTGTAAGGTAACCATAGTTTGATTGATCTTTCTTTACACGACTCCTATGACCCAAGTCATCTTAAAATTCAAAATGAACTTTGGAAGTTGAAATATTGTATTAGGCCACTGAAATAAGCAATAATTATGTAAGAGCCCTTGTTTAAGCAAAGCCCATCACAACAACAAATTGATAGTGACATGCCTAATCTATAATCATACATTTATATTTTCTTTATTAATGTTTATGGGATGCTGTTTAATTTAACAATAAAAGAGAGAATTTTGAAATTGTTGATCTAAAATAAGTAATAAATATAGTGTTGGTATAAATCATCTTATTAAAAATACAATGAATATATTAAAATTAAATTATTACTAAATAAAAAAATGTATCATTCTTTTTAAGACCGACTAAAATAATTTGTTTTATAAATTTAGTTAAAAGAAAATAGTTAATTTATCATTACATAGAATTGACTTTGAATTTGTTGTTTAATTACATAATTTAGTTGCTTTATTCCTATTTTTTAGTTATAATTTTGCCAAGGTAATTCAAACATTATCCAACTAAGAGAAGATCTCACTAAATATCACCAAACAAGAAAAATCTAAAAGCTTAGGTAGTGATATTATAGCTACGAAATTCTATTTAAGGCCTAAAGTTTATCCTGTTATGGAAGTTTTTCAAAACTTGGTGTGGTTATGTATAAATTTTTTGTACAAGTAATAGTATTTTGTTTGATAATGGATTGTGAGGTAAAATAATTTATATATAAAATTAATACAATATTTTGATTTATAAGTTTAAAATTTATATAGCTAATATACATATGAATAAGCGGGGTGGGCACACTTAGGCTAAATCGAAATCCAAACTTTTTTAATATTTAATTTTGGATTTTATTTTCATAATTTATGGATTTTAAATTGAATATCAAATTTAGTACTATAAATTTTCGAACATACAAATATCTGATTTTTCTACACAGTATATTCGATCTTACCTATACCATATGTGTCCATACTAATAACTACAATTTCCAAATGTTTCAATAGACTAGTAGCCTACGTTTCTATCCATTAATTTATAGTATTAAGTCGAATGTAAGAATTTTCTTCAAAATCGAAATACATATATTCTTCTTCTTCACATCTCACTCTCAATCACATCATAAGTAAGTAAAACTTAATACGTGATATGATCGGTATAATGACCTCAATCCTTATTAACCATAGAAAAATGCATAATCTAGAAAACAAAAGTGAATTGAGAGTGTTGATAGTTATGACTTATGATTCACCTTTAAATATTCGAATCAAAATTTTCATATTCCGATCAACTATCTATAGGCCTACCAAACCATCCATGTGGGTTGATCCGTCGCTTACACGACTCCCGTGACTATATCATATACACCAAACTATTATAATACTTTATATTTTTTCAAAACAAATTTGAAATATTATACTCAGCTAAACAATAATTATGTTTAAGAGCCCTTGTTTAAGCAAAGCCCAACAAAAGCAAATGTCACTATATTTGACATTGACAATGACAGTAAAGGCTCTTCATTTAAGCAAATGGCCATAGCCCACCAAAATACTTCTTGTGTTGTTTCTTTGTCTGCTTTTGTAGCCTCATTGCCATCATTGTTCTCATTATCTCACCTTCCTTTGCTTCACAACACTTGTATTTTTGCATTTAATCATTGCCCACCTTCACTCTTCTAATCAAGATTCTCTTTTTTTTAATCTTTTTGAAATAAAAAAAAATATTGACCCCATTTCTTGATTTGTTGTCTGTTTTTACCCCCATTTGAGAAGCAGACATGGTTGGAGTTGAAAACTTATGGATAGAGTTGAGTCACACCAGGACAAAAGGAGAGATTTTTCTCTGGAATTTCAGCCACAGCTCAAGCATTTTATTAAAATAGACCCTTGTGTAAGTTCCAAGAAAGAGAACCATTTTTCTGTATTGAAGTTTAAGGTTTCAAAATCCATCAAGAATTTGTATCAAAAAGCTAAAGTGTCAAAGGGGTTTGGAAGTAAAAGGTTTGATTTTGATGGCATTGTGATGACTAACTCTGTTTATTCTGCTTCTTCTCTTGATGATAAAATGGAGGTTTTGTCTGATAAGAGTGATAGGGCAGAAGGAGTAATGGAGGGTTATGGAGAAAATGCTGGAAAAATTGAGTCTTTGGATGAGAAAATTGGCATAGAGAGTAGTTCAAGTTCTGGTTTTGTAGTGTCAGAGGTAAATGTGAATGAAGAAAATAGTGGGTCTGAGGATTCTTGTTCTCCATCTTCAATTGCTTGGCATATTCAGGATGATGAGGTGCAGCATTGTGCAAATTCTGAAGAAGTAGAGAAGCCCTTTGTTGATAAAAGGAAGTTGGAGAAACAAGGGTCTTGTTTGTCTGGTAAGATTTTATATATATATATTCTTGTGCATATTTTTATGTTTTAGATAGTTGAGTGTTGTCTCGCTTATCCTTCCATACTATTTGTCATAGTATTGCTCTCGTAGTTTGTTGTCCGCTCTGAGTTTGATTATTATATGTTGTTTCTTATATTTCGATTATCATATTAACTTGTTGTGATTACTGTTCATTTTTGTTATCATATCATCTTTGGATTGTTTTCTCCTTGAGTCTATCAGAATTGCCTCTCTACCTCCAAGAGGTAGGGGTAAGTTTTGCGTACATTCTATCCTAAACCTCACTTTGTGGGATTACACTATTTTGTTGTATCAAGTCTGGTCATTAAGATTCTGTATTGTGATTGGACTTTTGGGGATTCTGTAGAGATTGAAATGATGAAGGAGAGATTCTCAAAATTGCTGCTGGGAGAAGACATGTCTGGTTGTGGAAATGGGGTTTGCACAGCACTAGCAATTTCTAATGCTATCACTAATCTATGTGGTAAGTTATTTTGTTGAGTATTGGATTCAGTTTGTAGCGAGTTTCGATTTTTCAGTTTACTAAGTATACATTCTTTTCCTTCATTTTCCCTTTTTTTTTTTTTTCCATTAGCTACTCTTTTTGGGCAAATTTGGAGATTAGAACCTTTAGCTCCAGAGAAAAAGTTAATGTGGCGGAGAGAAATGGAATGGCTTCTCTGTGTTAGTGATCACATTGTAGAACTCATACCCTCTTGGCAGACATTTCCAGATGGCAGCAAACTTGAGGTAAATGCGGTTTCTTTGGCATTGTTCCGGTGATTCAAGTTATCTATCTACCACTATAGAAAATGTCTGTAACTTGGATTGGTGTTTGCATCCTGAGAGCTGGACTCATGTTTTATATCAAACATTTATCATATGCTTAAAACTTGGAAAAATTCTTGCGTTTTGCCCTGTGATTTGGAAACAATCAGTTTATTGAGCTACGATAGGAAAAACAAATTGAATGAACATGTGTGTTAACTTATTCACTCTTCTGTTTTAGGTTATGACTTCTAGGCCACGGTCAGACCTTTACGTAAATCTTCCAGCTCTCCGTAAACTGGACAATATGCTCCTTGTAAGATAGCCTTTCCTTGCTCTTTGGGCATTCAGCCTTTATTTTTCAATGCTGAGAGCTATAGTGTAAAGTGTTTGCCTCTTTCACAGGAGATATTAGACAGTTTCCGAAGCACAGAATTCTGGTATGTTGACCAAGGAATCTTAGCTCCAGAATCCGATGGGTCGTCTTCATTCAGAAATCCTCTCCCTCGTCAAGAAGAGAAATGGTGGCTACCGGTTCCTAGAACTCCCCCTGGTGGTCTCAGTGAAAATGCAAGAAGGCAGTTGCAGCACAAACGTGATTGCACAAACCAAATCCTGAAAGCTGCAATGGCGATTAACAGCAACAGCTTAGCTGAAATGGAGGTGCCTGAATCATATTTTGAAGGCCTTCCTAAGGTACAGAGCTTTCCCGGAGAAACTAACTCGTGTTTTTATACTAAAACAGACCTGGAGATTACTCATTTTGCAGGTGTTCTATTTTTGATCTTGCAGAACGGAAAAGCTAGCTTAGGTGATCTCATCCACCGATATATCACTTCGGATCAATTTTCACCTGAATGTTTGCTTGACTGCCTTGATTTGTCTTCTGAGCATCAAGCATTTGAGATAGCAAACCGAGTGGAGTCTTCAATTTATGTGTGGCGCAGAAGAGCTCACTCAAAACCTTTAGGTAGTACGCACAGGTCCAATTCAAAATCCTCATGGGAAATGGTTAAGGATTTGATGGTTGATGGCGATAAGAGGGAGTTACTTGCTGATAGAGCTGAAAGCCTTTTGCTTTGCTTAAAGCAAAGGTTCCCTGGTCTTCCACAGACAACCTTAGACATGAGCAAAATTCAATATAACAAGGTTCGATATGAAATCCCACTAACGAGTTTTCATTTCTTCTTAAAGGAAAGAACTTTTCCTCTGTTGGCCAATCATGATTTATTGACTTAGTACTAATGAACTATATTTCTTCTTGTTCCTTTAGGATGTTGGCAAATCTATTTTGGAGAGCTACTCGAGAGTGCTTGAAAGCCTGGCATTCAATATTATTGCACGCGTTGATGACCTTCTTTATGCGGATGATTTGAATAAACACTCGGATCAATTTGTGCCAATCTCCAAAGTCGGTATCATTGCCCATAAGAGCATGGGGACTCCTCTCTCAGTACCTGTCAACGGCACCCCATATAAAACAGCTTTTACTACACCAAGCTTCTCCCCTTCCCAACATATTAGTCCTGCAAAGGGAGAAAGATCAAAAATGTTTGAAGGCAGCAAGCTTTCTACTCGAGGCTTTGGTGTGAAAAAGGTCTTAACTGATTATTTGAGCATCGATTCAAATGAAAGGACGATTTCAAACGATCAGATTCATGTTCAAGCACATCTCAAGATGTTTCAGCAACTGCGTCCTCACGGTCTTCAGAATGTTCAAGAGAAGTTGTCAGCCCATTGACACATGACTCAACTGCAAAAGAATAAGAACTCCTGTATATTTTGCTTCTCAAGAAGCTCCTTTTTGATGTATTTGAGTGTGAAATAGGTGTTTTAGCATATACCACTTCATTATCAAGTATCTTTTATGGTCATAAACTTGATATCCTCTCTTCCTTTAGCCAAGTTCTGATGGTAATGTTACATTGGATTGTACAGAAGAATGTTGTATGGTATTTTCCTCTACCATGTATAATTATCAGCCAGTTTTTTTTTTTCCAAGTAATAATACAAGTACTAAAGATTGTACTTCCTCCGTTCCTATTTACATATCGTACTTACTAAAATAGATGTTCATTATATGTCATTTTATAAAATTAATGCATAAATGACATAATTTTTTCTATTTTGTGAAATTTAAATACATATCGTACTTACTAAAAATAGATGTTCATTATATGTCATTTTATAAAATTAATGCATAAATGACATAATTTTTTCTATTTTGTGAAATTTAAAATGGTGACAACTAAGTAGGAACGGATACGTGAGAGTTCGGAAAAAAATAATAATAATCAAGCACAAATTTGATTTAGGATGGGGCATTCCGAGAATTGAACTCGGGACCACTCGCACCCTAAGCGAGAATCATACCACTAGACCAAATGCCCTGCTTGGTCCCATACTTTTACACTTACAAAATACAATAATGAAATACAACAACATACACGGTATAGTTGTACAAAGTTTAAGGAGGATAGAGAGTATGCAAACTTTATTCCTACCTCAAAGGTTGTTTTCGATAAATGCTTGACTCAAGAAAAAAAAATTAACAAACGTAAATGTTAATTGAAATACAATAAACAATAAAAATTAATTCAGAAAATTATTTCAAATAAAATTCACACTATACCAAATATTTTGCATATAATAATAGAATGTGACTGTTACATACATTGTTGAGTTTTCCAATGTCATTTCTTTTAATTTGAAAACTTACAAAATTCATAGAGAAATCAAAGTATTATTAAATATACTTATAACGATTTAACTATATAGTATTCTCGTTTAGAGTTAGTGCCTTTTCTTAAGATACTTTTTTAGAATAGCTCTTTGACTCTTTTCAATAAAAAAATGTTTATTTTGAAATTACGCTCATTTTATGCTAAAAGTTTTCAATTGCTTATATTATTAATGAAAATATCACAAAATTCCAAAGTTGATGATGACAAAATTGACTTTTCTTTCATTGATTTTTTCGAATTTTTTTTTAACTTTGTGTCCTAGGAAAGATGCGTATTAAAAATTTTTGCTATTTGTCTTTTATCTCTTTATTCCTGTCTCTACCTTTTATTCTTATTGAAATCATACATAAAAAAGTAGTCAATTTATTTATGACTAGTTTTGTAATGAATATTACAAACATACTTAATGCCCTTTTATTTGTTTGATATAAGATCGAAACAGGCCATTGGATTATTGGAATACTTTTTTATAAGCTACAATATTGATTCGATAGAATTCATTGATATGTTTAAATTCTATACGTATCATTTAGAAAATATTTAATGCGCAAAACTTATAAATATATAACACATCAATTTTTAAAGATTAAGATTTAAATTATTTTTTTTTCTTTTCAAAAATGGATCATAGGAGGGATACTGAATCTATGAATTCGTCAATTTTCGTGACCTAGCTCTCAATATTCACGACATCTCTTGCTTTTCGCTAGAACAATTTTTCAGCACAGAATTAGAAATTTTGGTCCTATTCCATCAACATAACTTGCTTATATGTGGGCGCCTGTGCGTTCACCTACCGAAAAGGTAAATTTTAAGTTTTTGATTTTTAATGTCGAAATCTTGAAAGTAAGAAAGAGATTCTTTTCATTCATAAAATCTTTTCTAAATCCATTCCGGTTTATCGGCTTTATAATATTTCTGCAATATTAATGGTTAGCTAAATCTCTTTCATTCCTTAAACTAATATTACTGAGAATTCATATTAATTATTCTTATGTCAAATTACATGTATACAACTCAACATGCCACAAAACAAAACATTAATGTGCATGTATTGTACGCACTTTTTGAAAAGATAGTACTTGTACTTCCTCCGTCCAAAATTGTTTGGCAGGCATACTAAAAATAAATATTTAAAATTAATTGTCAATTTAAATAATCAAGAAACAATTAGTCACCTTTTTCCAAATTTGCCCTTAATGATAATGTAATTCAATTGAAAAGTTATGTAGACTTTTGATTTTTTTGGTATATTAGGGATATATTAGTCAAATTACACCTTATATTAAATTTTGCTTGAGGAATGTGCATGATCTTAACATGACAAACAATTGTGGACGGAGGGAGTAGTTTGCAATAATGGTTACTGAAAGGCAGTGGCGGATTCAGGATTTCCATTAAGGGGGTTCGAAAAAAAAGAGAGTAATGATTTGAACCCCTAATCACTAAGCAACCTATAATCTTATATTCAGGAAGTTCAAATCAATATATAAACATAAAAATTCTTTAAAATACCTTAAATATACAACGTAATTTTCTGTCGAGGGATTCGGGTGAACCCCCTCGGCATACTCTAGGTCCACCCCTGCTAAAAGGAACTCATAATTTAGACTTAAATAAATAAAGGGAAAAGGGTCAAAAATGCCCTTGTACTATGTGAAAAGATCAAATATGCCCTTTGTTTATACTTTGGTTCATTTATGCCCTTATTGTTAGAGAAATGGGCCAAAAATGCCCTTAATGAAACGAAAGTAACGGCAGCTTCTTAAACACTTTAATTAGTCTTAATTAATATTTTTACTTATTAAATTTTAAATTTTAAATTATTTTTACCCTGACCCATTTACCATTTAACCCGACCCACCCTTTTATTTACTCTTCTTCCAATCAATTCTACATCAATTTCTCCTGCTTATAGTCCACATGAACACTATGCTTCTTATTAGGGTTTCTTATGGTGAGGATTTTACCAATCTTTGAAGCAAGACAATCAAGTTTCTCATAAAATACAAAGCTATAGATTCGAGGTGTGTTACTAATATTCATCACATTTTAATGTTGTATTAGGATGTTTTGGTCAGAATCAAATTGAGTTTGTGTGTTTTTGTCAAAATAAAATATTATCGGGTTATCTATAATATAATGTTGTTGTCAGTTAATATTCACATAAAAGAACTTAGTTTTAGAGAAAATTCAACTTTTTATGATTTTGTTGGGTGTTTTGTGGTCCCAAAATTTTTTATTATGTTATATGAGATTTTTCATGATTTTTTTGAACTAAAATTGTCATTGTGTAGTTACTGACATGTGCCCTTCTTTGTTACTTTTTGTTGGGTTGTAGTTGAAGATGATTGACAAAGTCGACTTGATTTTTCACTACGGAGGTACATGGGTAATTTCTCCCGAGCTATTATATAATCAGAATTCGGTGCATGTTTTGTCTGAGTATGAAGCCAATGATGTTAGATTTGCTGATGTTTGTGAAGAGTTCACAAAGAATCTAGGGTTCATTAAAGTAGATCAACTTGTAGTAACTGGACCTTCTGGAAGGTATTATTTGGTTACAGACGATGATGGCATGAGAACTTTGCAGTACTTATTCAGTAAGAAGTTTAGAGTGATAAATTTCTTTGCTGTAAATTCTTCTGATTTGAGTATTATTGCTCAAAACATCACATATCATACTGAGACATATACTGTGGATGTTGATGTAGCTTCTGACCAAGAAAGTAGTTCTAGTGAATTCGACGAATCAGATTCTAATGATTATAATGAGGAAGAACTTGAGGTCTTTAGCCAAGAAAAAAGAAGGGGTGTGACTAATACTTTGGAGAATTATAAAGTTTTGGAGAAAGGGCAAACATTTAAGGATATCCCGGAAGCTAGAAGAGTAATAAGCTTCTATGCAATGGCCAATCGTTATGGACTAAGAGTGAAGAAAACCGATACAACTAGGGTCTGGTATAAATGTGTTGAAGGTTGTCCCTTCACAGTTTTAGTATCAAAGGATACGAAAAGTAGTACTTGTTCCATCAAAACATTGAATGCAGTACATACATGTGATACTACTTTTAAAAATCTGAGGGCTAATGCTAACACACTAGCACATTTATTTAAGAGAAAAGTTCAGTATAATCCTCAATTCAAGGTAAAAGACATGCGTGAAGAGTTAGAGAATATTTTTAACATGAATGTGTCTACATCTAAGGTCAAAAGGGCTAAGAGGTTGGCTCTTGAAAAGCTTGAAGGGAGTTTTCTTGATGACTATAACAAACTTGAAGCATATGGACAAGAACTTAGAACTTCTAATCCGGGAAGTGATGTTGTTATCAATATATCAAAAGAAGCTCTTTTACAAGGAAAGAGGAAGTTCTTAAGGATGTACATTTGTTTCAAAGCATTGAAGGATGGATGGAAAAGTGGTTTGAGACCACTTATTGGGCTGGATGGTACTTTTTTGAAGGGAAGATATAAGGGGCAACTATTAGTTGCTATGGGTCAAGATTGTATGAACCATTTTTATCCTATTGCATGGACAGTGGTAGATAAGGAGACAGGCAAGACATGGGAAT
The DNA here is from genome assembly GCA_022817965.1 of Solanum lycopersicoides. Lineage (NCBI taxonomy): Eukaryota > Viridiplantae > Streptophyta > Magnoliopsida > Solanales > Solanaceae > Solanum > Solanum lycopersicoides. The sequence goes on from CM040627.1 coordinate 85,276,824, forward strand.
GGTTTTTGGAACTTTTGAAGTGTTCTTTGAATCTTAAAGATGGACATGGAGTAACATTCATCTGAGATATGCAAAAGGTAAAACTTACGTCTGTTCCTTATCGTTTTCTTTCAAGTTTTTTTTGTACTTAAGTATATTAATTGATAATGAAAATTGTCATCCTTGAGATAAACAAAAATATTGTTGTTTGTTTTCAATTTTAAAACTAATAATGATGTTGATTGTTTTTTAATTTCTTAGGGGCTAATTGATGCTAAGAAGAGTGTATATTCCGAAGCTAAGTACAGATATTGTGTAAGGCATATTGAAGCTAATTGGTGCAAAAGGTGGAGGAGTGGACAAGCCAAGAAACTAATGTGGTGGTGTGCATGGGCCACATATGTTGAAGACTTTGAAGATCAATTGAGAAAATTAGGAGATATAGATGAAAAAGCTCCTAAAGACCTGGTAAAATATACACCTCAAACTTGGTGTCGGGCGTACTTTGATACTCAATGTAAAAATATCATGGTTGACAATAATTTCACCGAGTCATTTAATGCGTGGATTTTGGAAGCAAGGCATATGCCTATCATCAAAATGTTGGAAGAAATAAGACTGAAGGTTATGAGAAGGTTGGTTTCTAATGAAGCAAAAGCTAGGAATTGGAAGGGAGATTTCAGTCCACCGTGCATGAAGCTATACAATGCTTATAGGGCAATTGCTCATGGATGCAAGGTTGAGTTCAATGGTGACTTTGGTTACGAAGTCACAGAAGGTGATGATAGACATACAATTAATCTGAAGGATAAAAGATGCACATGTAGGGCTTGGGACTTATCAGGAATACCATGCCCCCATGCTATCAAGGCCATGTTGTATGATAAGGTATTTTTTCCTCCATTTTAGCCTTTTCGACTTGTTGTCTTCATTTACTTATTCTAATGTTTAATTCATTTTTGGTTTGTTGGTTTTTAAGGTTGAACCAGTAACACAAATACACTGGTATTACTGTAAGGAGGCTTATTTGCTAACTTACAAAAACAAAATACAACCTGTTAGAGGAGTTAAATTTTGGAAAGTCGATCCGGCCCAAGCCATGGAACCACCCGAAGCTGTGAAAATTATAGGCAGGCCCAAACTTAAAAGAGATAGAGCACCAGATGAAGCAGGGAAAAGGAAGGGAGAGTGGAGTCAATCCAGAAAAGGATTAACTATGCATTGTAAAAAATGTGGTGAACCTAACCATAATGCAAGGGGTTGTTATAATGTAAGCATCTAATTTGTAACTCAACTATATTATAACGCTCTGAACTAAAGTAATATCTTTTTCCTTTGGTGACAGGACAATACTCAAGGAGCTAGTTCTAGTTCAAGAAATCGTAAAAAGAAATGCAATGATACAACCTCAACTCCGACGGTACATCATTCAGGTGGCACAAATGATGAAGCAGAAATAGAGTTTCAAACTGAAGTGGGGACACAACAGTCAGATTGTTCAACCACACAACCTTATGGTCCTGAAGTCGGTAATGAAGAAGACCCACCACTTAGGCCAATGGTTGTTTCTGAAGTCACAAGGCTGGAAGAGAGAAAGAAAAAACCTAAGCCAACAATTGGATCAAGGAGAATTGGATTTACTGGAGATGCTAGTGGAGCGTCAATACCGATAAATTTGCCTTATTCACCGACTAAAACTATTTGGAAAGGTAAGGCAGCAACTACACTTCATGAGCTACAAAATGAAGGAAAAAAGAAGTGATTCAAGATGATGGCTACAAAGGGACAAGGAATTCCAAATATAGATGACAATGATGTTAACTTCTAAATGCTAGGAATAGTACTTAATGTTTTGCTTGAATGCACTTGGTATATTACCTTAGAAAATATTTTGGTGGTTCTTTTTAAAATTCACATTTGTCTTGGTGATAGTTGACTACTAAAATTGGATGTGAATTTGATTGGATGGTGTAACTTGTCTTGTTGACAGTTGACACTAGAACCTGTTTTGTGATTGATAGTTTTTGGTGTTGGTGTGCAGTGAATCTGCATACTTTTGGTGCAATGGTTTTAAGTGAATACTTGTTTCTCTATTTAGATTAATAATTCACATTTGGTCTTGTTATTATTTGCTTCTTTTTGGTGTTGTGATGTGCAGTGAATCTTCCTTTTTAGTGGAATAATTTATTGTTAAAACTTATAATTCCTTTATTTGGTTGGATGTTGGGCACTGAATTTTCGTTTTTGAGTGTAATTATGGACCTCTACGCATAATATAAGGGCATATTTAATTCAAATACTCATGGATATATGGAGTTCTTTATTTTAGGAGGGCATTTATGCACTATTTGCATACTAGAAGAGTATATCATCACATTCAAAACCATTTTGAAAATTTGTAAGTGCAACTTGTGTTCTTAAAAGCTAACATAAATATAATTAAAGAATTTGCACATCTAAAATTTGTATCACCATAATCCGTTACCTACTTTATGACACTAATCAACAACAATTCCATTTGTTTGACATCATCCAAACAAATAAGAAACAAAACAATACCACTTGTTTTCCAACATCCAAACAAATAAGAAATCAACTTCTAAGTAGTACTAATATTTATTAATGAAAATTCATGAGACGATGATAATTTAATATTGGATAATTCATATTTTAGAGAGTAAATGAGATGTGTTTGTGAGAATTAAGGAAAATACAGTGAGAAGAGTTGTGTAAAGAAAAATTACAACAAAAATATGATTTTGTAGGTGAATTCATGGTGGCTAACTATTTATCTTATTCCATCTTTAACAATGTCGTAACGAAAAATTAAATTAAATTCATTAAAAAAAGATAAAATTAAGTTCATCATTCAATCTGCCATCAATTCTTTAAGTACATATAACATACTTTAACTTCATGGTACAATTGAAAACCAATTGAAAAGAAATCTACAGATTTCACAATATCTTTTTTTTTTCTACATCAGGCTTGGCAACCTGAAAAGACGTCTTCCTGAATTTGAAGGAATCCACGATATGAAATTGAGAACTGCTACAATTCCACAATAGCATATGCTCTTATATCTATATGAAAAATTAGAATGTTGAGATAAACAATGAAATGTCGGGAGCAAACTCGATATCATCTTAAACTAAGAAAAAGTTATACCCAAATAAGAATATTTGAAAAATCCAGAAGAGGGGCTAGGGTTTTGAAAGAGAAGAAAAAGATTTTGTGATAAAATGGAGTTGGGTTAGCGGGAGAGTTTGATGTAGAATTGATTGGAAGAAGAGTAAATAAAAGGGTGGGTCGGATTAAATGGTAAATGGGTCAGGGTAAAAATAATTTAAAATTTAAAATTTAATAAGTAAAAATATTAATTAAGACTAATTAAAGTGTTTAAGAAGTTGCCGTTACTTCCGTTTCATTAAGGGCATTTTTGGCCCATTTCTCTAACAATAAGGGCATAAATGAACCAAAGTATAAACAAAGGGCATATTTGATCTTTTCACATAGTACAAGGGCATTTTTGACCCTTTTCCCATAAATAAATTAAGGTTCCTGTTCACTGAAATTATGGATTTAAAAAGTATGATATGTTTTATAAATTTTCTAAAATTCTCGGGTTCAATAGAATTTGTATTCGCTTTTCATCTCTTAGAGTAGACACTAAGCTAGCGTTTGATTATACATTTCCAAATATTCTTGGCAAATATTATTTGAGTGAAAATTTGGGTAAAATTTAACCATGTGTTTGGCCGTAGTTTTGGGAAATATATTTCACTTTTTTAGAAAAATATGATTTATACCCATAAGTTTTAAGAATATCAAAACTAACCATAAGTCTGTGTTACAAGTCAATTGACTCTTTGTTATAATAATGACAAATAGTGTCCATGACACTAGAGCAATGTGGTAATTTGGAGTGAGTGTACAAGCATCATTTCATACATTGTGAAACATATAAAAACACATGACTTTGTTATCTTGAGCCGATTGTTCATCATTTTCATCAATAACCATATCATCATTTACCATTCACCGAATATTTCATCACTACTTTGAAATTAACGTAAAAAATTATATAATACAACGTAAGCAACAACTATAGATGATGTTTTTGTAAAAGATAAAAATTTGGGGTAAAATTCATTTTTTAAAAGATCCCAAATAATGAGATTTGGGCCAAATACTAGAAAAAACTAGTATTTGAAAATTTAGGATATTTGCCAAAAATATTTACCAAATAATAGCAAAGTGTATGGACAAACACTATATGCCAAGTTTTTCCCCAAATATTATTTGGGAAATTTATGACGAAACGGCCCTAAGATTAGGTAATAATTCAAACCTAAAACACTTATAAAGGCAATTTATGTTTACACTCAAAATTAAGGGTAAATTACATGAATTAGTATATTTTAATAAATAATTACTGATTTTAGCAATACTTTTTATTTATTATCATTTATAGCAATATTATGTTAAATCTGCAATATGTATTAAAAGTGAATTATGTATGCAATATATATGAATTATATACGCATTATAATTGTTTTTAAAAATGTATTATGTTTGTTTGATAAAAATTTAACACATTTTATTATAAGTGTATTAAAATGTGTGATAAATATCATTAAAACTTGTACTACATGTAAATAAAAAATTATTCTTTGTAATATGTATTAAACTTGTATTATAAATGAATTAAAAGTGATCATTAGAAAAAGAAATGTCATTGCTATAAATGGTGAATATTTTTTATTATAGTATATTTATGTAAGTTTTCCCTAAATTAATGATAGAACATCAAGTCGTTGTAGTATAGTGGTAAGTATTCCCGCCTGTCACGCGGGTGACCCGGGTTCGATCCCCGGCAACGGCGTTAAGTTTTTTCTTAAAAAATCAACTGAATAAAATAAGTTGAAAGTAATTAGATTTTAAGCATGTGCATAAACAAACAGGGCATTTGGTCTAGTGGTATGATTCTCGCTTAGGGTGCGAGAGGTCCCGAGTTCAATTCTCGGAATGCCCCCTTTAAGTTAATATTATTGTATAAACAACCTTCTTTTTTTTTTTTTCCGATTTACTCTAAACACATTTTATCCTCTCCAGAGCGCAACGGTAGAATTACACTAAATATATAGAAATGCAAATTCCAAAAATGAGTAATGGTATCTTTAAAATTTTCTACCAAAAGGGGAGTAGTAGTAAATCAATATATACATATATCATGTACTAAAACACAAATGAAATCATGATGCACTATGTCTCCTTCTAGTTACTCTAATGTAACAAACTATTGCCACTAAGAATATAGTGGCTAAGCCCCCTAGAATAACTCCCCCTCCACAAATTGACTTATCAATTGAATGATGATGCTTCTTCTCAATCTCAATCTCCTCTTCTTCAACAATCCCATAGTGTTGTTCTTCATCTGAACTACTCAAACCTTGAGCACTAGTAGAAGACTTAACTAATTCACGCTTGTGCTTTCCAAGTTTTCGAAACGAAGGCCATGGGCTAACAGCAGGGGAACTTGCAAAATTTGTTGCAATATCAGCCATGGTTAGATATACAAGGGAATTTATCAAGATTAAACAAAGAAGAATCTTTTTAGCCATTGTGATCAATTTCTTGATGACTTAAAAGATGTTTTTCTTTGAAGTCTTGAGACAATGCATTTGCTATAGAACAAAGCCTTTGCATTATTTGTATTTATAGTCATAAAGTGGAAGCTCTAACAAGGAAAGTTCCCTTTGTGTTTCATGAATAATTTTTAAGTGTTTCTTTGTTATGAAAGGCCACTTATCACTTTATTTTAGTTTAATGATATTTTTTACGAGAAATCTTCATTTTTACAGTTATGAGATGCGAAAAGATTTATATTTTATTCATTTTATAATTGGTGAAGCGATCTTAATTCCTCACAAATAGAGGCGAAGCCAGGATTAAGAGTTCGGAGCTTCTAAATTTCGTTAAAGAAATATAGGGCAACTGAATTCGTCCGAACCCATAAACCCCCACCTAGCTCCGTATCTGCTAGCAAGATGTACGTGCATGTAGAACCTATAGTATATTGGCATTACATATATTGACTTAATCAAAGTTGTTTAAACTATATATCTCCTAGAATTATGGCAGTTAAGAAATTTGAGTCCCCACCGACTTACAGCTGTGGTAACAGTTGAAAAAAGAATTTTTATTCTATTGGAAAATGGACACTTATCAATGAGAAACTGAATTCTAAAATTACAAGTAGCTAAACTCCTTGTAATGCGCCCTTTGAATTATTCGATCAGGCACTACTTATTGAGTATAAAGAACAAAATGCGTTAGTTATCAATTATTTATTTTGAATGTTACATTAAATTGAATTTGTTTTGGCTGAACAATTACTTTGGTGCTGGAAATTATGTGTCACATGAATCTAAAACTTCAAGTGGCATTTGTTTTAGAAAGCAATAGACATGAGTTATATTATTTTTAACATTGCCAAGCAAAAGCTGCTAACCCTTTTTTATTCATTTTAAATAAACTAGCCTGCCTCTCAAATGAGAAACAATACATATTTTAAAATAAACTTAGAATTTATTAATACTGTCTTAATTTGTATCACAATGAGGTTGTTGATTACCACATTGGCGGACATTACTATTCTTGATTACCTTATATGATTCTTCGTAAGCTAGTTTTTATGATTAAATTAGATATATTAATCAATATAAAACTCTATCCATTTCATTATTTCATATGATGTTGAGTCCGCATTGATTTTGAGTTAGATTCAAAAGCTATTTCTTTATACGACTTAATTGCATTCGATGTAGACAAAGATATTTGCAAATTGTGAATGCCAGCTTATGATTCTGAACAAGTCAAACACCAGCAGGGGTAGATGTGCTTGTTAGTTGCACACGTGCACAGTTGTGATTCTTGGACATCCCCCAACCGTGGACATTTTCATGTAGCCACTAGGAAAATACCTATTTAAACACAAAACAATTCATCCATTTCATATTATTTGACTTATCTTGACTTAAATGTCAATTTTTCTTATTTGACATCATCCTCATTTTATCTTTTATTAAATCTTACTTAACACTTCATTGTAAGGAAAAATCAATAAAAAGTAAGCACTAAAGAGATTTTAATAATAACAATTTAATAAACATAACTAGTGTTAATTTAAAGCAAACTAACAGTATAAAGATAAAGAAAAGGAGAATGTAAGACAAGAGATTTAGAAGATGAAAATAATAGAAATAGGAAGACAAGAAGATGAGAGCTTTTCTTATTCAAGTATTTACCAAACCTTCAAGTGTCAATAGGAACCCTTATACCTCTATTTATAGTGTAATATAGAGGCATACAAAAATTAGTTTATATAAAGAAGGAGGTTATGAAGGTGAAAGGTTACAAGAATAATTATCATAAAGGTGGAAGTTATCTTCATAATGGAGGGAAGTAATGTAGTAGCTTCTTGGTGTAGGGGATTATCTTCATAATGGAGGGAAGTAATGTAGTAGCTTCTTGGTGTAGTGGATTATCTTCATAATGGAGGGAAGTAATGTAGTAAATATTTTGTGTAGTGGACATCCACAATATATTATTTTATAACACTCTCTTTTGGATGTCCATAGATAATATGCCTCGTTAAAACCTTACTAGGAAAAAACTCAGTTGGAAAAAATCCTAGTGAAGGAAAAGAGTACACATATCTTTAATACGCTTTGAATGTTGCCTCGTTAAAAACCTTATCAGAAAAACACAATTGGGACAAAACCATGGTTAAGGAAAAGAGTACAACGCGTAGTTTTCTCCCCTTGATAAAAACTTTACTTGATATCTTGAAAACAGTGCATTCCAGTCTTGCATCACTCAAATGTTGATGTTGGCAATCTTTAGTCAATAAGTTTACAAGATTATTACTTGAACGGGTCTTTGAATATCAATCTCACCATTTTGTTGAACATCACGTGTGGAAAATACTTTTGGTGGAATATGCTTTGTCCTATCTTATTTGATTGTATCCTCCCTTCACTATTATTTTCGTATATAGTGGCAGGAATATCCTTTGCCAAAGGAAAATCACATATTGGTTTAGTATGACAAATCATGATTCCAACCAAACACATCCCTGACTTACTTATTGATCAGTATGATTTGAAGAAGTGGTTACCAATGTTTGTTGAATGCCAATATATTGTTGTGACTCCATATGTAAGCAAATAGTTCATTTGCGATCGAGCTTTATGTATATAAAATAAATATTTTGCATCTACATAATCAAATCATTTCTGACTCATGAGAGATTGATCAATTTCATTGAAGCTCGTCTTTTCTTCTCAAAGAAAGTCAAACATCTTCTAGCATTTGCATAACCAGCAATTTGTAAGTGCACCAATTGCACTAATACATAATATTTTAAATCATTTTCATGAGGTTGAAGAAATCCTTTATTTGTGTTAAGCAAGCTCAAAATCATTGAGTACTCAATAGAATTGCTTTAAGACCTTTTAAATCCTTCAAGAATTTTCATATAACCTTCATCGTCTAGTTAGACGTAATAATCAATCATTTTGTATATTCAAGTATCTCACCTATTGCCAGACTGAAACAAGTCTATTGCATCCATCACTAGAGAATATATCTCCATTTAATAATTTTAGAATTCTTACGAAAACTCTCCATGCCCCGAGACACAAATCGTACTTCATATCTTACGGTTATACTTTCGCATAATGATTCATTTGTACCCCACTGATGTATATTTTGATCTATGAACTATAAGTTCAAAAACATCACTTTTCTAAGTGAAACAAAATATACTTGAATAGTGCATTTTATTTGGCTAATCATTTATCTGTTCACACTATATGACAGATTCAAATTTAAAATCCTCGTAACGATTTATAGCATTAAGTGCTACTTCATATCAAGTATACCATTCACGGTCATTTTGATATCGATTCCAATATGACATAACTTATCGAGATCTCTTCATTTTTCATCAGTTTCAGGTACCTGAACCTTTGCCAAGGTTTTATGAAGTGTTATGTCATAGTGTTCTTTCAAAGCACTTGCCTCATTATCAGGACCATTTTGATAATTACTCCTCTCCTTCCTCAAGGAGCTTTACGATAGGAATTGATTGGTCTATCACGCTTCAGGCGTACCATAGACTTTGTCCTCCAAGGACTATTTATTCAAGCATTTGCAGCTTAATCAAAATATTGGGTCAGCAAATACATCTGACAAATTATTTGCAATATTTTGCATATGAATTATCTCTTGAACTTTGTTGACACCCAATTTTAACCCTCCCCGATATTAATTGATTAACGAGCTTCTCAATTCTATGCGATTTGAAACAATTAGATTTTATAAAGCTTAAAATGTTTTTAAAGTTATTTTTAAATTTAATCTTTGCACTTTTTATAATTTTGTTTTAGATCATATATATATGTTTACGTAACTATATATACTATTAAAGTATTTTATGTTTATTCGAAATTTCGTCTGAAAAGATTTTATTTTATTGAATATTTTACTAGTTAGTTTAGGTATAATAATTTACATTTTTTGAGTTAATCATAATTAGGTCATTTTTTTTTATTTTTATTTTTTATTTCGTTAAGATTAAGAAGCTCCTTAACTAATTTATATTAATTTATTTTATTTAGTCTTAGTCAAATTCACCGAGTAATTCGATTTGACTATTTTTTCTTTTATTTATTCTTGTTCAACTTTTGCTCCATATCAATTTGGGTTAAGTTTATTCAATTCCCAAGCCCCTTTTTCAATTCAATTCCCAGCCTTTATAGCATAAAACCCAACCAATAATAACAGTTTCCAGCAACCCTTTTTCAGAAATCCAGCCAAAATCCTTAACCCGGGCCCAATCCTTAATTCCTCCTAATACCCAACCCAGCCCATTTATTCTAACCTTGACCCGACCCAATACCTTTTCCCAAATGAAACCCAGCAGCATCGCTTCAGTTTTCCAACAACAATCAGAAACAACGAAAAAAAAGGGGCTCAACGCGTAGTACAACAACGGATCTGACCCCGCGCGTGTCGCCTTTGCCTTTTTTTTGCCTTCCCTAGCGCCTCTCTCAACCCGTCGCTTTCAGTAGTACGACTCCAGCAACGGCACGCGATTCGTCGTTGCTCGCGGCAGATCGCTTCACGTCGCTTGTCAAGGACAATCGTTCAATCTGGAGCGTCAATCCGCATTTTCTACTTCTGGAATGGTTTCAATTCGCAGAAAAGGTTGTTTCACCTTTTATGGTGACAATTTTTGAATCAAGATTGAGAGATAATTCCCGTTTCTACCCCTTTCAACCCTAATTTCCCCTCCTATATAACATCTCTTTCTGTTCTTGGATAAGGGGGGATTTTTTGGTTTTTTTTCCTTTCGAAATTTTCCTAAGAGCTAAGTAGTTGAGAGGATTTTTTTTGAGAAGAATATAATCATAACAACAATAAGTTCACAGAAAAGAGTCGTCGACTTATATATATATATCTTGGATATTAAAGTTCTTCTTGGAAGGGTGGAAATCGATCGTCTTCAGCTCTCCAGTCCCTGTTCGTTGCCTCGGAAAAGGTAACATTTTCTCGGATCGCTTTCCTTTTTGTTTCTTTCTACTTCTTGTTCTGTTAAAACGTTGAAGAAGTCGCTTTGTGTTGGCTATTCGTAGATTAGCTTTCGTTGGGTTGTTGTTGTTAGTGTAAATACTTGCTTTCCTTTATTCGCTGTTTTGGATTCGTCGCAATATAGTTAAAGGATCGACCAAACCTTGTATAGTATGGTAGCTTCTGTATTTCTTAGTTCAAATGCATTCTGATGTTTGGTTTCTTGAGTTTATTACCTGAATGTTATTAAAACGGTACTATGTCGTTTATATTGTCGTCATGTAAGGTGCACTAATCGTTTGGGCTGCTATTATTGAGCGGTGTTGCTCGCGTAAGTCTTAGTTAGTTATCAGTCGGAAGGGCCCTTTGCCTTTATGAAGTCACTAGCGTATCTGCAATGTTGCTGTCCGTCTTATGTCTGATTTCACTGTTTCTTTGTGCCTACCATGAGAACATATCTTTATGCCTACTTTAAAAATATTAAAATATGACTTAGCCATGTAGAAAATATGATTATAGCTTTGACAAAATAGGACAATCTTCTTCATATCTTTAATTTTATTATGTACTTATTCATTACTTTATTTTGGGATATGGTGTATATGTGGTTGTGGGATTTTACCTCAGTGTTGAAGAACTAGTTAGTTTACCAGTAGTAAGCATGCTTCCTTGATTTACTAGTCCTGTCTTTGCAAATGCATTGGTTACTCTGGATTTTACCCGAGGTTATGGCCTGCAAATTAATTCAAAAGAGGAGCTGATCTTTCTTTTCCTATTATTTAATTTCTTGGTATGCTAATAAAATTCCTATCGATTTGAATTAAAATACTAGTTTTTTTTTTATTGATGCCTTCTGTTTTGTCCCAAAAATCCGAACTAAATGAGTGCAACTTGGATTTATTTGTTTAAGTATATTTCAGCATGAAGTGACACATCTATTTGTGTTTCTCCAATATCCCCTCTTTGGCAGTCATGGTGCCACAATACCTTTTTCTTTATTTTATTTTTTTTAGTTTTTATCATTATTGCTTTATTTTGTATTTTGCCGAGTCGGATATGGTATTAATTTTTCCCTTTTTATTCACATGTGAATTGCCCTTCCTCTGTTTGTTTCAGCCTTTTTTTAAAAATGTTATTCTTTTAGTTGTCGATCGCATATGTTCTTTATACGGTAAGGCGTACTTAAGACGATAGTTAGATGTTTATAAATTCTAAGCTTCCCACGTTCAGCATTGTTTCAAAGGCTGACCTAAATTGGTTTTAAGATTGTTCACAGTTTTTTTTTTTATATATATCGAGTCTATTTTTAGCTTTCTTTATCTAAAATCAGATTGTGATGCTATGGTTTTGTTTGAAGTTTAGCCTCTTCTACTCTTCCTCCTTGTTCTTATTTCTGCCATAATTTCCTCCTTTTCTTTCTATTAAATGATTTAGTGTGGCTGTAGTCTTTCTAACTATGTGTTAAACATCTATATTGTTTTTGTCAAATAAGTAATAATTAAATAAATAAAAAATGGAGTACGATCGTTTTGTCACTTATGGGTTGAATGGTTTTATTTGGTATTTAATTGTCTTTAGATCTGGTTTCGGAACTTGTCAACTATTCGACCTAGTGTTCTATTCGTATAGCATCTCGATGGAAAAAATAGCAGTATGAATCTGCCTCATGTGCCAAATCCTAATTTTCTATGATGTGTTAATCATTTTTATTTATTCAATAGTTATCCTTAAGTCCTAATTTTGAAATGCTATCATCGGTTACTAATGTAGCACCCTCTCTTTATTTGCACGAAAAATCTATCTCGAGTTCACTGTAAATCCACCCTTTGCCTTTCTGAGAGCCACGAAGGCTCAAATTCTCCATCGAGTCAGCCCATTAAAATCGATGGACAGATTATGAAGTTTGAAAGATTGAAGAAAGTCGGAGAAGATGGATTAGAAGACCCATTTTATTTTTCGCATTTCGTATTGTATTTATTTTTTTTGGGCATAAGCCCTTGTCGTCTTTTACTTTATTTTATTTATTTTGTGTAAATTATTTGTTTAGTTTAGGACAGGTACGAAAGAAAATGGGCCGAAGACCCAAAAAGTCAAATGGGTCAAAAACCCAAAACAGGTGGGTCCAAAAACCGGTCAAGGCGAACAGAACCCGGATTTGGACCCAAATCTCTTTCCCTCTCTTTTATTTCTTTTTTTTATTTACTTGCTTTATGTGTTAGTTAATTTTAAGTTAAGAAAACTCTGAATTCCCCGCAAACGCCTTAAATGTTTTTATCAACATAAAACCAATAATTCTTCAAATAACTCATTTAGATAACAAGTTGATATTTTTACCCTTCTAGGTAATTTTTGAAAATCAAGTTAAGCGATTTTAGCCAAACTATATTAGTTGCCGGAAAACCGCGTGTTAGCGGACGTCTTAGGTGCTTTCAAAACCTTCCTAAGACGTTAATTTGAATCCCCGAACCCTTTAAATGTTTTCAAGCAATTTTCTCTGTTAAGTTATTTGAAAACAATAGTTTTCTTGATTTTTCTTCAAAAATTAAGTGGCGACTCTAAAAAGCCGAAAACCCTTATAAAAGGTTAAATTTTCGATAAAACAGAAATGGCGACCTCCGCTGGGGATTTGGAGGATTCTAACCTTAAAACTAACATTATTTGGCTATTTGTGTTAAATTGTTTAATTATTTAGTTTATTTTTTGAATTGTTGCACTTTCATGGCATTTTTCCGCCAAACGGCAAATAGTATGCATTAGGAAAACGAAAGTTACGTGGCTTTCCACGGCTTTCTTCAGAAAATACACAAGAGTTTCATTTGGAAGTATCAAACGAATAGTTGGAATGCGGTCATCCGACGTCGTTTGATAGCTTCACCCCGTTGTTTGTCCGATTCGGGTAACCGTCAACTTGAAAACTATTCTAGTAAGCCTAAGTTAGAGCGAAACCAAAACTGAAAATTAAGCATTAGCCTAAGACGGCTTAATACCCAAGGTGTATTAAGTCCATTTAGTAGAAAACCGCCAAAATCGTGTCTAAGGTCTTCGACCTCACGACACATCATGTTATGTGACATTTGAATGATGTACGTGTTGAAAACCAATTTGGGGTGGGTAAACCTAACTAGCTTCTGTTTTGTAGATATGGACCGTTTTCCGAAGTTTGACATGATCGTAGCGGCGCCACTCCAACTCAAAATGTGGCATGACAATCTCGACGGGGATCATAGAAGAACCCTCAACAAATATGTGGGTGCTCTGACAGAATTGATCAACATGAATGGTTGGCCTGAATTGGTTGAGGTCCTTACAGGCTATTGGGATAATCAACGAATGGTGTTTCGATTCGGAACCGCCGAAATTACCCCAACTTTGGAGGAAATCCGAGATTGCATAGACACGGTAGGCACTGGGATAGAAAGGAGAGCAAGAAAACAAGAAGACATTTTTATCCCTAACAAGCCTTCTGTAGAAAATATTGCGGACTGGCTCGGATTGGGGAAAGACTTCACTTACTGGTGTCAAGATTCCCATATAGCGTTTAGAGATCTGTACATCCGATTTGGACATGCAAGCTTCTACGCCACCTACAACCGAGAGTTCAAGATCTCCTACAGAGAATGGAACGACATTCGTCCCCTAGCATTTGCCGTAGCGTTGTTGGGAACGATGGTCTTTCCACATGGTCCAAGTCTGAGCATCAATACCCGAGTAATAACACTCGCGCACACTTTGTTCGAAGGGTATACGCACCAAGGAATAACGAAGTACTACCCTATAGCTCCGGTCATCTTGTCAGATATGTATCGAGCCTTAGGAAAATGCAAAGAAGGGCATCGATATTTCCAAGGATGCAACCTACTTCTTCAGTGGTGGATTCTCAGCCACTTGGCAAAGGGTGCTGGGACTCAGGAACTACACACGCTCGACAACAAAAACACCCTCAAAGACTTGAATGACATGCTTTATTGGCGGAATATGGGTAATCGGAGAACAAGGGGAGATGGGCTCAGATTTTCTCCGAATTGAGAGAAGAAGATCTCCAATGGATGCTGGACCGCTTCATCTCCAAAGAAGTCATTGTAGAGAGCCGCAGACAAATTGTATTCCCTCTGCCAGGTATTCGAGGAATTCGCCCTTACGCACCCTTTCGAGTCTTACGACAGTTTGGGAGGAGGCAAATGTGCCTAAAGATGCGTACTATGGCGTCTATGTATACGATATCGGAGACGATAGGGTGCATGACGCAACTGAATTGTTCAGAGAACGGAAAGGCGCCAAGTGGCTTGACAAAACTACCATCGCTCCAGATCGATTCAATGCTGGGTATGATGAGGGTTACAAAGAATGGCTGAAAAAAGACATACAAGGTATCTCCTTCTCAGCCCCGCGCAGCTTTCGCAGCGTGACTAACAAGGAAGGCAAGGCAGTGGCTGAGCTACGAGAGATAAAGAAAGAGGCTCAAGAAGTATACGCTAAATTAATCGAGAACCAGGATACTCTTGAGAGGACGACTCAAGAGGTAAAAAGTTTGAGGCGTAGTTATGATGATTTCGACACTTGGATCGAGGAGAAGATTGAGAAGATGCGATATAAAAGCTTGGAAGACAAGGGACGCCTGGGTGAAGGATTCTTGCTGATGCTAAAATACATGTTTCAGCAATACAAGACTCAAGGAGACGGTGACGGAGCAGGACCATCAGGCACAGCATAGAGGATTTCGCCCCTGTGTGGGTTTTTTATATCTGTATGTATGTTGTTTTTAGACCCTGCGTGGGCCTACCTTATCGCACTTTCAAATGGCCCCTGCGTGGGTTTGTTTTTAATGTTTTGTCCTTTTTTCCTTTGTGAACATTATTATTCGTTTGTGAATTTTATCTTGGGGGAATTGATTATTTGGTTCAACTTTACGCGTACATCATTCAAATGCGCTAGGCCTACCCTTGGCACAAAAGGGTCCCCCTGTATGTTTTAGGACGCGATATATGTGTTATTTAACTGCTTATGTGTTGTGTTGCTATGAATGAGGATATCGAAAACCCACTCTTTTTCAGAAATTTCCAAAAAATACAAACAAGTCACTGTTATAAAATGTCCGACCAAAATTTCCCGAGTCTTAAGTTTCTCACTCAAAAGACACCTCTCACACCCCAAATCCTAAAACAAGTACTTTACTGTCTCAGGAAAGGCAAAATCGCCGCTATGGACAAAGGAAAGAGTATTCAAGCTAAACCAAGTGAAGAAAAGAGGATCGAGATGCAAAAGCAGCGCGGAAAGCGTCTGTACGAATCACTATTTCCTCCTGAGAGCCCTGAAGAGGAAATCAACGAAGGAAATTATGAGAAGGAAAGTTATGAAGAGATACTTGCTCGCCCACCTTCTTTCGAGGGGCGTCTGGCAAATGGAGACAGCAAAATTTCTCTCGAGGCATATCCGCACGAAGGCCAGAAGAAGATAGAGGTCATCTCGTGTGCTCTCGTTTTTGAACATTATCGGTCTAGGGGCCTGCTGAGACCCGTTAAGAAAGCGTCCCCCCAAATAGGATTAGGAGATCTCCGCAAGACGTGTGAATGTCATCCAAGGGAGAAAGGACATACAATAGAAGAGTGTATTGGGTTTAAAAACGCAGTCCGTTGTTTATTCGGCATGGATAGTACTCCTAATACCTGGGGTGACGGCGTCATCCTTGCATGTGATGAAATACGTCTTGACATACCGGTCACAGAGAGAACTAGATTCTTTCGTTGTTCATTCACTCCTTTCAAGAAAACAATGAGGGAAATATACTCGGATTTAGTTCAGAATGGCATCTTCACCCATTACTACAAGAATGTGGACATGCAATATTCTCTTCAACACGAAATCCGAAAGCGTTGTCCCTATCATCATCACGCCACAGACCACAATATTGAAAAGTGTCTCGACTTTCGTCACGACCTCGAATCCCTCATTGGCGTGGGAAAGATTCAAGTTGAGACCGTTCCCCGTGGCTAAGATGATGAGGAGAAGGAAATGACCGATCTGGAGTCATTAATTTTATTTTTAAATTCTGATTGTCTTTAAGTTTCCTTGTAATCCCAAGCGGGTGAATGAATGAAAAATCAATGTCTTATTTTCTACTCGAACTACGTTGGGCCTGACTTCTCCTTGTGAGATACGTAGGCAGCCTTTCAAGGCCCGGCCCCTATCTTTTAAAAATTTTCATTCGTTCTTTTCATATTACAAGAGGATACAAAGATCAGATCAACGGACGTCAGAAAGCAACTGCAAGAAGACCTTAGCTCAACGCGATTTGGCCTTTCTGAGATAGTGTAAAACTAAAAGAGCAAGCAAATTCCTGCTTGTAAAAAATCTGTTTTCATCCTTACTCGTGGGTTGAAGATGTCCTCAAACATAGCAACCTGTGTGTTTACCTGCTCTATGTGTTATATTATCTGTTTTGTATTCTGAGTCCAAACTGACAAATTTGCCTTTGAGTTGTTTTCCTCCTCAGGTATTTTGAACTGATCTGTGTCGATTAAGCTGGCAGATCATCCTTACTTCACCAGATCAAAAGGTCCTGCAGATTCCTTCCCAGGGCAAAGTTCTGACAAAGGAAAGACAGTTATGGGAGATAATAGCGAGGAAGTTGGTCTTACTGATGTGGTGGTGGCTCAACCTACCATAGCAGACCAAAACGAGTTAATTCTGCAACTGATGCAGCAGATCGCGGAGATGAGGGTAGAATTGCAAAGAAGGTCGGATCTGCCTCCGCCAGGTTTTGCTACAGAAGGAAGGCCTCCTATCTACTTTCCTTCCTCGAACGTGGATCCATCTCAGACCGTGCCGCTCGCTCAGAATCCCCCTACTATAGACCTAACTACCCAAAACCCCCAATATGCTTCCGCATCTTATCAAACTCCACCACCTCCTCAGAATAACCACCCCCAAATGCCTTCTCATCTTCAAAATACCCAACCTCAATCCGCTCCACCACCGCAAAATCAAAGTCAAAATCTGAATCAGAACACTTCTAATCCTCAGGCATCCCACCATCATTTAAATCAAAACACCAACCCTCAGACTTACCCCCAAAATTACCAAGCTGCTCAAAACGCCCAGAGTCCTTCCATAGCTCCACCCTTGCCTAAAAGAACCACTTTCCAAATCCCTGTCCACGCTGAGCACGACGTGCACGGTTCTGAGTTGGACCACTATGAGGAACAGGAAAGAGAGTGGAGGGCGAAAAGAAGCAAAAGTAGACATAAAAGAGGAGATCAAGAAGGCCATGAAAGAGCTTCAATGCGTCCCCGATGCTACTGGACTTAACTACGAAGATTTATGCATTCACCCGAGTCTGGACCTTCCAGAAGGTTTCAAGATCCCGAAGTTTGATACCTTCGGAGGAGTGGGCAACCCTATGGCCCATCTAAGAGCCTACTGTGACCAGCTCGTGGGAGTTGGAAGGGACGAAGCTTTGCTGATGCGGCTTTTCAGCCGAAGTCTGTGTGGAGAAGCTCTTGAATGGTTCACTCGCACGAAACTCGACAATGGCCCAGCTGGAATGCTCTGGCAAAAGACTTCATCGAGCGATTTGCTTATAATGTAGAAATCGTTCCTGATCGCTACTCTTTGGAGAAGATGAAGCAGAAGTCTACTGAGAGCTACAGAGAATTCGCCTATAGATGGAGGAAGGAAGCGGCGAGGGTGAGACCGCCCATGTCTGAAAAGGAAATCGTTGAAGTGTTCGTGCGGGTGCAAGAACCCGAATATTATGACAAAATTATGTTGCTCGTTGGAGCGAGGTTTGCTGAAATAGTGAAGATCGGTGAGACTATTGAAGACGGTTTGAAAATAGGGAAAATAGCCCGTGTAGCCGCATCACCTGGGTCTTCAGGGTTGTTGAAGAAGAAAAGAGAGGAAGTTGCCGCTGTCTCGTATGGGGGAAGAAAACCCCCCAGAAACTCGTCACATTCCCAAGATCGTTCCAGGCCTTCCCCAAAATCTCACCAAGCCTACTACCCGCAATCCAATCATCCCAATAACCATAATACTACCCCCACCTATCCAAACGCTCAAGTTCCGTTGTACCAGAGTCCACCCCTTAATCTCCAAAATCTTTCCCCCATATACCCAAATTACCCTCAACCTTACGAGATTCCATCCCCTTATCAGAATATTGCTCCCAACTGTGCCAATGTACAGTCGATCTACCGAGCACCATCACCCGTTTATCAAGTCCAAGCTCCATTATATCAAAACCCTCTCCCGAATTACCAAGCTCCATCGCCAAATTATCAAACAAACCCTTATCCTAGAAGCCAAGCTCCTCGTCCGAATACCCGAAATTATCAGCAGGTGCCTCCCCCTCAGCAAAGTGGTTATGACCCTTCCCGACCCAGATTTGAAAAAAGGCCCCCAAGGAACTTCACTGCACTTGCTGAAAGCCGGACCAAACTATTTGAGAGACTAGCCGCGGCTGGATACATCCACCCTGTGGGGCCCAAGCCTGTGGATGTCAATTCAAAGTTCTACAAGCCAGATCAAAGATGTGCTTATCATTCCAACAGTATTGGGCATGACACAGAAGATTGTATCAACCTTAAGCACAAAATCCAGGATCTGATCGATCAGGAGGTAGTTTCTCTCCAACCGGCGGCGCTAAATGTCAATACAAACCCATTGCCGAATCATGGAAGTGGCAATGTTAATATGATTGAAATGGATGAAGACGGGTGTGGAACAAAGATGATTACCCCCATTGTGCATGAGGACTTGGAAAGGGATGTCGCTTCTTTAAGCGTCAAATAAAAGAGAGAGTTTGTTATTTTGACACCTACAAAGGTTGTTGCCTTGGTGCCATCAGAAACTCTCGTCAAGCCTAAGTTTGTTATTGAAACCGCTGCTGCTCAAGGCATGACCAGGTCTGGAAGGTGTTACACTCCTGACGAGCTTGATCTCGGAGGACAGAAGAAGGACCAGGCTAAGAGGCCGATAAGCGAAGGAGAAGCGGAAGAATTCTGGAGAAGGATGCAACCAAAGGATTATTCCATCGTCAAACATTTAGAGAAGACTCCGGCTCAGATCTCCGTGTGGGCCCTACTGATGAGTTCTCAATCCCATAGGCAGGCCTTAATGAGAGCTCTCGACGATACATACGTACCCTCAGGTACAAGTAGTGATAACGTGGCTGCCATGATTCATCAGGTTATCCGAGGGCACCGAATCAGCTTTTGTGACAATGAGCTGCCTGTTGAAGGGAGGTCACATAACAAGGCGCTACACATCACTGTGATATGTCGTGAGAAGGTCATAAATCGCGTCTTGGTAGATGACGGATCCGGCTTAAATATTTATCCATTGTCAACGTTGAAGCAGTTACGTTTTGACTTGGGGAAGATGGAGCAAAACCAAGTCAATGTAAGGGCTTTTGATAGGGTCCAAAGAGATACCTTGGGAGCGGTAAATCTGGTCATCCAAGTGGGTCCGGCAGAGTTCAGCACACAGTTCCAAGTCTTAGATATTGATACAAGTTACAACCTTCTTCTGGGAAGGCCTTTCATTCATATGGCTGGAGCTGTGCCTTCTACTTTGCATCAGATGATGAAGCTCGTTTGGAGAAATGAAGAGTTGGTTATTCATGGTGAAGGGAATCGCTCTGGTAGACAGACGCCGATTATTGATGAAGTGTCTCGGGGTACCGATTTCTATACAGTGGAGCTGGTAAATGCCACTGGTGAGGATTTGGCCCCACAGCCTCATATGCCTGCAGTGTATAAGATGATAGCCACTGTGATGTTGCAGAATGGTTTTGAATCGGGTGTTGGATTGGGAAGAAATTCCCAAGGAATTATTGAGCCTGTTCGGTCCCCGTCAAAGGAGCTAGATATGGTTTGGGGTACGTCCCCACAGATGATGATTTGAAGCTGAAAAAGAAGAATGATCAAGCATTAGCTAAACCAATCCCTCATCTATATCAATCATTCCCAGTTCGTGAGCATGCAGAGGAGGAGAACCTGGGGGAAGGAATCTGTGGCCTTTTTGAAGAGATAGATGCTATTATTGAAGAAGAGGTCGAGCTGACAGGATTCCGTGATGCTGAGCCCGGAGAGACGCTGCAGAACTGGACCTCCACGCCCATCATGGTCTCCCGAACTCCTTGGTAGAAGGGCATCGTTTTATGCATGTTTTAATCGGTGGTAGTCCGGAAGAGGCCCGAGACCCGCCATTTTGCATTTTAACTATTTGAACTTTAAATTCCCGTCGTGATATTCAAAAAGGCAATATGGCTCTGCCATGGCCAAAGTTTGCATTATTTTTCAATTTTTATGAAAGCCTCTTTTATTTTTTAATTTGGTTTATTTAATCATCTGTCATGCTTTGATTTTCTAACTTCGTTTATTTATGGTTTCAGTAAGGTAAATTTTAAACCTGCCAATGTCATGTCATGTCACGAGCTGAATAAACAAAATGAGGCAGGTGATGATGAGGTTGATGATTACGGAGAGGAAAGTGAGGAACCAGAGTATGTTGCCAAGGAATTTCGTCAGTTTGAAAATCAGTATAAACCAAATTTAGAAGAAACTGAAACGATAAACCTGGGCAACCAAGAGTGTGTCAAAGAGGTTAAAATCAGTATTCACTTGAGTGAGGATCAAAGGAAAGGACTGATTCACTTGCTTGATGAGTACATTAATGTGTTCGTTTGGGAAGTCAGTGACATGCAGGGGTTGAGTACCGATGTGGTGTCTCACAAATTAGCGATTAATCCAGGGTTTGAGCCGGTGAAGCAAAAAACTCAGAAGTTCAAGCCTGAGTTGAGTTTAAAGATTAAAGAAGAGATCACTAAGCAGATTGAGTCTCGGCTAGTAGAAAGTGACTCAAATACCCAACATGGTTGGCGAATGTTTTTCCGGTCGCCAAAAAAAGACGGGAAAATCAGAATTTGTGTCGACTTCAGAGATCTCAACAAAAGCTAGCCCTAAGGATAACTTCCCGTTGCCAAATATTCATATTTTGATCGATACTGTGCCAGGCATGAATGCAGTCATTTGTGGATTGTTATGCAGGTTATCATCAGATTTTGATGGATGAGGAAGATGCAGAAAAGACAGCTTTTATTACACACCGTGGGGTGTATATCACTACAGAGTGATGCCATTTGGCCTCAAGAATGCTGGTGCTACCTATATGAGGGCTATGACTACCATATTTCATGACATGATTCATAAGGAGATTGAAGTATATGTGGATGACGTCATAATCAAGTCCCGCGAGAGTTCGGACACTTGATGCATTTGAAGAAGTTCTTTGATCGTTTGCGTCGTTACAACTTGAAGTTAAATCCCGCGCCAAATGTGCTTTTAGGGTGCCAGCCGGCAAGTTGTGTTGGGGTTATAGTCAGCAGAAAGGGGTATCGAACTCGATCCTTCTAAGATTAAAGCAATTCAAGAGTTACCTCCGCCGAAGACGAGAAAAGAGGTGATGAGTTTCTTAGGTAGGTTGAACTACATTAGTCGATTCATAGCTCAATCAACCGTGGTGTGTGAGCCTATCTTCAAGCTGTTAAAGAAAGACGCTCCGACGAAGTGGACTAAAGAGTGTCAGAACTGCTTTTGATGCTATCAAGAACTACTTGTCAAATCCGCCAGTATTGGTCCTCCGCGAG
>CM040627.1:85300084-85396791 GCA_022817965.1 Solanum lycopersicoides
TTCGGAGGAGTGGGCAACCCTATGGCCCATCTAAGAGCCTACTGTGACCAGCTCGTGGGAGTTGGAAGGGACGAAGCTTTGCTGATGCGGCTTTTCAGCCGAAGTCTGTGTGGAGAAGCTCTTGAATGGTTCATCTCGCACGAAACTCGACAATGGCCCAGCTGGAATGCTCTGGCAAAAGACTTCATCGAGCGATTTGCTTATAATGTAGAAATCGTTCCTGATCGCTACCCTTTGGAGAAGATGAAGCAGAAGTCTACTGAGAGCTACAGAGAATTCGCCTATAGATGGAGGAAGGAAGCGGCGAGGGTGAGACCGCCCATGTCTGAAAAGGAAATCGTTGAAGTGTTCGTGCGGGTGCAAGAACCCGAATATTATGACAAAATTATGTTGCTCGTTGGAGCGAGGTTTGCTGAAATAGTGAAGATCGGTGAGACTATTGAAGACGGTTTGAAAATAGGGAAAATAGCCCGTGTAGCCGCATCACCTGGGTCTTCAGGGTTGTTGAAGAAGAAAAGAGAGGAAGTTGCCGCTGTCTCGTATGGGGGAAGAAAACCCCCCAGAAACTCGTCACATTCCCAAGATCGTTCCAGGCCTTCCCCAAAATCTCACCAAGCCTACTACCCGCAATCCAATCATCCCAATAACCATAATACTACCCCACCTATCCAAACGCTCAAGTTCCGTTGTACCAGAGTCCACCCCTTAATCTCCAAAATCTTTCCCCCATATACCCAAATTACCCTCAACCTTACCAGATTCCATCCCCTTATCAGAATATTGCTCCCAACTGTGCCAATGTACAGTCGAGCTACCGAGCACCATCACCCGTTTATCAAGTCCAAGCTCCATTATATCAAAACCCTCTCCCGAATTACCAAGCTCCATCGCCAAATTATCAAACAAACCCTTATCCTAGAAGCCAAGCTCCTCGTCCGAATACCCGAAATTATCAGCAGGTGCCTCCCCCTCAGCAAAGTGGTTATGACCCTTCCCGACCCAGATTTGAAAAAAGGCCCCCAAGGAACTTCACTGCACTTGCTGAAAGCCGGACCAAACTATTTGAGAGACTAGCCGCGGCTGGATACATCCACCCTGTGGGTCCCAAGCCCGTGGATGTCAATTCAAAGTTCTACAAGCCAGATCAAAGATGTGCTTATCATTCCAACAGTGTTGGACATGACACGGAAGATTGTATCAACCTTAAGCACAAAATCCAGGATCTGATCGATCAGGAGGTAGTTTCTCTCCAACCGGCGGCACCAAATGTCAACACAAACCCGTTGCCGAATCATGGAGGTGGCAATGTTAATATGATTGAAACGGACGAAGACGGGTGTGGCACAAAGATGATTACCCCCATTGTGCATGAGGACTTGGAAAGGGCTGTCGCTTCTTTAAGCGTCAAAGAAAGAGGAGAGTTCGTTATTTTGACACCTACAAAGGCTGTTGCCTTGGTGCCGTCAGAAACTCTCGTCAAACCTAAGTTTGTTATTGAAACCGCTGCTGCTCAAGGCATGACCAGGTCTGGAAGGTGTTACACTCCTGACGAGCTTGCTCTCGGAGGACAGAAGAAGGACCAGGCTAAGAGGCCGATAAGCGAGGAGAAGCGGAAGAATTCTGGAGAAGGATGCAACCAAAGGATTATTCCATCGTCAAACATTTAGAGAAGACCCGGCTCAGATCTCCGTGTGGGCCCTGTTGATGAGTTCTCAATCACATAGGCGGGCCTTAATGAAAGCTCTCGATGACACATACGTACCCTCAGGTACAAGTAGTGATAACGTGGCTGCCATGATTCATCAAGTTATTCGAGGGCACCGAATCAGCTTTTGTGACGATGAGCTGCCTATTGAAGGGAGGTCACATAACAAGGCGCTACACATCACTGTGATATGTCGTGAGAAGGTCATAAATCGTGTCTTGGTAGATGACGGATCCGGCTTAAATATTTGTCCATTGTCGACACTGAAGCAGTTACGTTTTGACTTGGGAAAGTTAGAGCAAAACCAAGTCAATGTAAGGGCTTTTGATGGGGTCCAAAGAGATACCTTGGGAGCGGTAAATCTGGTCATCCAAGTGGGTCCGGCAGAGTTCAGCACACAGTTCCAAGTCTTAGATATTGATACAAGTTACAACCTTCTTCTGGGAAGGCCTTTCATTCATATGGCTGGAGCTGTGCCTTCTACTTTGCATCAGATGATGAAGCTCGTTTGGAGAAATGAAGAGTTGGTTATTCATGGTGAAGGGAATCGCTCTGGTAGACAGGCGCCGATTATTGATGAAGTGTCTCGGGGTACCGATTTCTATACAGTGGAGCTGGTAAATGCCACTGGTGAGGATTTGGCCCCACAGCCTCATATGCCTGCCGTGTATAAGATGATAGCCACTGTGATGTTGCAGAATGGTTTTGAACCAGGTGTTGGATTGGGAAGAAATTCCCAAGGAATTATTGAGCCTGTTCTGGTCCCCGTCAAAGGAGCTAGATATGGTTTGGGGTACGTCCCCACAGATGATGATTTGAAGCTGAAAAAGAAGAATGATCAAGCATTAGCTAAACCAATCCCTCATCTATATCAATCATTCCCAGTTCGTGAGCATGCAGAGGAGGAGAACCTGGGGGAAGGAATCTGTGGCCTTTTTGAAGAGATAGATGCTATTATTGAAGAAGAGGTCGAGCTGACAGGATTCCGTGATGCTGAGCCCGGAGAGACGCTGCAGAACTGGACCTCCACGCCCATCCTGGTCTCCCGAACTCCTTGGTAGAAGGGCATCGTTTTATGCATGTTTTAATCGGTGGTAGTCCGGAAGAGGCCCGAGACCCGCCATTTTGCATTTTAACTATTTGAACTTTAAATTCCCGTCGTGATATTCAAAAAGGCAATATGGCTCTGCCATGGCCAAAGTTTGCATTATTTTTCAATTTTTATGAAAGCCTCTTTTATTTTTAATTTGGTTTATTTTATCATCTGTCATGCTTTGATTTTCTAACTTCGTTTATTTATGGTTTCAGTAAGGTAAATTTTAAACCTGCCAATGTCATGTCATGTCACGAGCTGAATGAACAAAATGAGGCAGGTGATGATGAGGTTGATGATTACGGAGAGGAAAGTGAGGAACCAGAGTATGTTGCCAAGGAATTTCGTCAGTTTGAAAATCAGTATAAACCAAATTTAGAAGAAACTGAAACGGTAAACCTGGGCAACCAAGAGTGTGTCAAAGAGGTTAAAATCAGTATTCACTTGAGTGAGGATCAAAGGAAAGGACTGATTCACTTGCTTGATGAGTACATTAATGTGTTCGTTTGGGAAGTCAGTGACATGCAAGGGTTGAGTACCGATGTGGTGTCTCACAAATTACCGATTAATCCAGGGTTTGAGCCGGTGAAGCAAAAAACTCAGAAGTTCAAGCCTGAGTTGAGTTTAAAGATTAAAGAAGAGATCACTAAGCAGATTGAGTCTCGGCTAGTAGAAGTGACTCAATACCCAACATGGTTGGCGAATGTTTTTCCGGTCGCCAAAAAAGACGGGAAAATCAGAATTTGTGTCGACTTCAGAGATCTCAACAAAGCTAGCCCTAAGGATAACTTCCCGTTGCCAAATATTCATATTTTGATCGATAACTGTGCCAGGCATGAAATGCAGTCATTTGTGGATTGTTATGCAGGTTATCATCAGATTTTGATGGATGAGGAAGATGCAGAAAAGACAGCTTTTATTACACCGTGGGGTGTATATCACTACAGAGTGATGCCATTTGGCCTCAAGAATGCTGGTGCTACCTATATGAGGGCTATGACTACCATATTTCATGACATGATTCATAAGGAGATTGAAGTATATGTGGATGACGTCATAATCAAGTCCCGCGAGAGTTCGGACCACTTGATGCATTTGAAGAAGTTCTTTGATCGTTTGCGTCGTTACAACTTGAAGTTAAATCCCGCCAAATGTGCTTTTAGGGTGCCAGCCGGCAAGTTGTTGGGGTTTATAGTCAGCAGAAGGGGTATCGAACTCGATCCTTCTAAGATTAAAGCAATTCAAGAGTTACCTCCGCCGAAGACGAGAAAAGAGGTGATGAGTTTCTTAGGTAGGTTGAACTACATTAGTCGATTCATAGCTCAATCAACCGTGGTGTGTGAGCCTATCTTCAAGCTGTTAAAGAAAGACGCTCCGACGAAGTGGACTAAAGAGTGTCAGACTGCTTTTGATGCTATCAAGAACTACTTGTCAAATCCGCCAGTATTGGTCCCTCCGCGAGAAGGGAGTCCTTTGTTGCTATATTTGTCCGTATCAGATAGTGCATTCGGATGCGTGCTCGGTCAACACGACGAGACAGGGAAGAAGGAAAGAGCTATCTCTTACATAAGAAAAAAGTTTACCCCATATGAGTCTCGTTACACTCTGTTGGAGAGAACATGCTGTGCTTTGACTTGGCTTGCTCAGAAATTGAGGCATTACTTGTCTTCTTATACTACATACCTCATTTCCAGAATGGACCCGTTGAAGTATATTTTTCAGAAGGCGATGCCAACCGGAAAATTAGCTAAATGGCAAATGTTGTTGAGTGAATTTGATATTGTGTATGTGACTCAAAAGGCGATAAAGGCACAGGCCTTGGCTGATCATCTTGCAGAGAATCCTGTTGACGAAGAATATGAACCGCTCAAGACTTATTTTCATGATGAAGAAGTGTCATTTGTAGGTGAAGATATTTCTGAAGCAAATCCTGGTTGGAGATTATTCTTTGATGGAGCAGCAAATCACCAGGGAAAAGGTATTGGGGCGGTTCTAGTGTCAGAATCTGGTCAACACTATCCCATGGCAGCTAAGCTTTGATTTAATTGCACGAACAACATGGCCGAATATGAAGCTTGTGTTCTTGGTTTGAAAATGGCCATCGACATGAACGTCTACGAGCTATTGGTTATTGGAGACTCAGATCTTTTGATTCATCAAGTTCAAGGAGAATGGGCTTTGAAGAACCCGAAGATCATACCTTACGTACAGTATGTACAGAAGTTATGCAAGAGATTTCGTAAGATCGAGTTCAGACATACTCCTAGGATACAAAATGAGTTGGCCGATGCTCTTGCCACCATTGCGTCAATGATCAAACATCCGGATACTGATTATATTGATCCTTTGGATATAGAGTTGAAAGAGCATCCAGTTCATTGTTCACATGTTGAGGCAGAACCTGACGGTTTACCATGGTATTTCGATATAAAGAAATATTTGGAGTCTGGTATTTATCCAGAAGATGCTACATCCAACCAAAGGAAGTCGATACGCCGCATGGCCCTCAATTTCTTTTTAAGTGGAGAAGTCCTTTATAAGAGGACTCCAGATTCGAGTCTTCTAAGATGTGTCGACGCTGTTGAAGCTGCGAAGCTGCGAAGCTTGTTGAACAGATACATGCCGGAGTTTGTGGGACACACATGAATGGGCTCACTTTGGCAAGGAAGATCCTTCGAGCCGGTTATTTCTGGATGACTATGGAAAATGATTGTTGTAAGTTCGTGCAGAAATGTCATAAATGTCAAGTGCATGGTGATTTGATCCGAGTGCCGCCTCACGAACTTAATGCTATGAGTTCACCCTGGCCATTCGTAGCTTGGGGTATGGATGTCATCGGTCCGATAGAGCCTGCTGCTTCTAATGGACACAGATTTATTTTGGTTGCCATTGATTATTTCACTAAGTGGGTGGAAGCAACTTCGTACAAGTCGGTCACCAAGAAAGTTGTAGCTGACTTTGTTCGCAACAATCTAATATGCAGATTTGGAGTGCCAAAATCCATCATTACAGATAACAGTGCAAATCTCAATAGTCACCTGATGAGAGAGATATGTGAGCAGTTTAAGATTACTCACCGAAACTCAACCGCTTATCGTCCGCAAATGAATGGAGTTGTAGAGGCTGCCAACAAGAACATCAAGAAGATTTTGAGAAAAATGATTGACAATCATCGAGGTTGGCATGAGATGTTGCCATATGCTTTGTTGGGTTACCGAACGACTGTCAGGACGTCGACTGGAGCTACTCCATACTTGTTAGTGTACGGAACAGAAGCAGTCATACCCGCCGAAGTTGAAATACCGTCCTTGAGAATTATCCAAGAAGCTGAGCTGAGTAATGCTGAATGGGTTAGCAAGAGAATTGATCAGTTAACTTTGATCGATGAAAAGAGAATGGTTGCCGTTTGTTATGGTCAACTATATCGACAGAGAATGATTTGAGCTTTCCACAAGAGAGTCAGAGCCAGAATTTTTGAAATTGGGCAGTTAGTACTTAAGCGCATTTTTCCTCATCAGGATGAGTACAAAGGAAAATTTGCACCAAATTGGCAAGGTCCTTACATGGTTCGCAAAGTATTATCTGGAGGTGCGTTGGTCCTGTCGGAGATGGATGGCACCGCGTGGCCAAAACCGATCAACTCAGATGCTGTCAAGAGATACTACGTGTGAACATTCGGTTTGCGTTTTTACTATTGTCTTGTAAATGTTCATTTGCTTGTATTTGCTTTGTTTAAAATTTTATCCCTCTTGTAATGAACTACGTCTGACCTGAATTCTCAAGATTGAGATACGTAGGCGGCCTATGTCGGCCTCGGTCACCCCTTTATTCCCTTTTAAATATTTCCTTGTATTTGAACTACGTTTGACCTGAATTCTCAAGAATGAGATACGTAGGAGGCCTATGTCGGCCTCGGTCGGTTTTCTTTGTAATTTTCTTATTTGTTGTTAACCCTGAAAGGGGAACTACGTTTGACCTGATTCCTGCCTCAACGGGATACGTAGGCGCCACAAGGGTTCGGTCATATCTCCCGTAAGATTTCTATTCCTCTTGTAATAGAAACTGGGACAGAATTTTTGAAAGGGACTCAAAAATTCTCGAAGAAGAAGATTTTTCCTCAGCAAGCCAAGACTGAAAATACTTCAAATTGCAACTGGGACAGAATTTTCGAGAGGACCTCGAAAATTCCATGATTTACTTACCGACAGTTGAAGATAAGCCATAACTTATAACTGGGACAGAATTCTGAGGATGGCCTCAAAATTTCAACATAGGTTTATCGACAGTCTGGAGTGATTGTAAATACTCCCCAGCGGGTAAACCTCCAAGCACCCAAACTCAAAGAAGTTCGCTAAGCCTGACGTGACATGACATTTGGCAGTGACCCTTTTCAAAATATTACTTCTCAAAAATTTATTTTCTTAAAATTTTTTCCTTTTATGTTTTATTTGTTTTGGCGTAAAATATTTTGTCTTATCTATCAAGAGTCGGGAGATCTGGAAAACAACCAGAGATAGCAGGACGAGGAGAGGACGATTGAAGAATCGACACAAATCAATTTGTTTTAAAACTAACAATTTTTCTGTGGATGTAGGTTTACATCTTTGCTTTGATATCAGCAGATTCCTCCGATCGATAAATATGGAGAAGTCAAGGGAGGAGAAAACTCTCCCAAAATTAATAGTTTTCCTGACGTCGAAGACTTGGAAACATGATTTGTTTATTTCGGTCAATTCCCAACAACATGAAGTTTATAAGGAACGTCAAGCTAGATTCGAAGGTGAATCAAGCGAGGAAGAGTTTACGGTTGCCATAAAAGACGTCATTTGCATCATAATGTCAGATATGATATGTACATTACCTGGAAGGTTTATTCACTTTATTGTCGATCAAGATTATACATTACCCGTAGGGGTAATTTATATTGTTGCCGATCAAGACGATATACTATCAGAAAGTCATTTACCATTAGCGTCAATTAGGATGACATGATTATCCAGAAGATACTCAAAAGATCGCTACGTTGCTCGATTTAAACACTATCTTCATTTGGTACCAAGGATGACATCAAGATTTAATCACAAGAGGATATTTATGCCCTGCAGAAGATCATGCATCGCGAGTCAATATTTATGCCCTGCAGAAGATCATGCATCGCGAGTCAATATTCATGCATTGCGGAAGATCATGCATCGCGAGTCAATATTCATGCATTGCGGAAGATCATGCATCGCGAGTCAATATTCATGCATCGCGGAAGAACATGCATCGTGAGTCAATATTCATTTATTGCGGAATATCATGCATCGCGAGTCAATATTCATGCATCGCGGAAGAACATGCATTGCGAGTCAATATTCATGCATCGCGGAAGAACATGCATCGCGAGTCAATATTCATGCATCGCGAAAGAACATGCATCGCGAGTCAATATTCATGCATCGCGGAAGAACATACATCACGAGTCAATATTCATGCATCGCGGAAGATCATGCATCGCGAGTCAATATCCAATCATCGCAAGAAGATTTCATGCCTCACAGAAATTTTATACATCGCAAGAAGATTTTATACCTTGCGGAATTTATGCATCGCGAGAAGATTTCATCCCTCGCAAAATTTTCTACATCGCAAGAAGATTTCATACCTTGCGGAATTTATGCATTGTGAGAAGATTCCATCCCTCGCAAAATTTTATACATCGCAAGAAGATTTCATACCTTGCGGAATTTATGCATCGCGAGAAGATTTCATCCCTCGCAAAAATTTATACATCGCAAGAAGATTTCATACCTTGCGGAATTTATGCATCGCGAGAAGATTTCATCCCTCGCAAAATTTTATACATCGCAAGAAGATTCCATACTTTGCGAAATTTATGCGTCGCGAGAAGACTTCATGCCTCGCAGAAATTTATGCATCGCAAGAAGATTTCATACCTTGCGGAATTTATACATCACGAGAAGATATGCATACACCGCAAGAAATCATGCACTGGCATGGTAAAAGCGTGCATCACAAAAGAAATATTTGCCCCTCAACATCAACTGCATTCTTTTATTTTGATAAAAGTAAACTGTCGAAGACGACAACGAAGAAATATCAACACCGCATCAGCATTTACTTATTTTGACATCAAATCAAGATGTACATTGAAGATTATATCGCAAGCGTAAGACATAAGCTTTATTTGCTTTACGTCAAACCGATCGAGTTGACGTCAAATGAAGAAGGAGAACAACTAAGTGTCAACACGGTAAAAGACATTATCTCCCATTTAAATTGCATTTTTTATGCTGACGAGTTTTATCTCAGTCTTTGTCGAGAGCATCCGAAATGATGAATTCTCCAAGAACAAACCACAAGTGCGGACGACATCAACAAGGATGCAGCACAACGTGGAACTTTTTCTTAGCAGCGAACTGGGACATAGTCCAAAGAGGATTGTCAAACTCTTAGGACGCGAGCAGAGGAGCGACTTCCACCACAATCAAACCACACCCCTATCTTAAGGCATGTGGTTTTTTTTTCGTTTTTGTCAGTTTCGGTTTTGCATCCGGAATTTCGGTAGTTGCCGGAAGCAAGTTTCCAATCTGAGTGACGATGCGCCAAGAGCTTTGGAAATTATGTCCGTGTAAGTTCTTACCTATGGATGTGAAGAGCTCCACCTTCATGGCTAAGAGGTTGCAAGCCTCTTTTTCTTACTCGACTTAATTTGTCACTCGTCCAGAACCAAAGGTTATCTAGCATAATAGGTTTTCTTTTCGACCGACCGAGTTGAACTACAAGCAGCCTGATTCCTAAGGTTTAAGGATATGTAGGCAGCTCAATGTTGAAAACTCGGCTGTATTCCAACATTCGCTCTCGAATCTTATTCTCGAGCATTTCGATCCCCTCATAATTCGATGTCGAGATGGCTTTTGATCCCTTTCAAAATCGTGCGTTAAATCAAGCGTATTGAACTACAAGTGGCCTGAATTCTCATATAGCCTGAGATATTTAGGAGACCCATTTTTGGGGTTCGGCCATAATTCCTAAAGTCCGTACCAAATCCCTTTCCTAAAGATGAATATGGGGAAGGTCAAAATTGGATTGGTCAATTTCATTTTCCTCAGATTCTTGCATCGATCCAAGTAAAATGAGAGACAGTTGTTGACACCCAATTTTAACCCTCCCCGACATTAATTGATTAACGAGCTTCTCAATTCTATGCGATTTGAAACAATTAGATTTTATAAAGCTTAAAATGTTTTTAAAGTTATTTTTAAATTTAACCTTTGCACTTTTTATAAAAAAAATTTAGATCATATATATATGTTTACGTAACTATATATACTATTAAAGTATTTTATGTTTATTCGAAATTTCGTCTGAAAATATTTTATTTTATTGAATATTTTACTAGTTAGTTTAGGTATAATAATTTACATTTTTTGAGTTAATCATAATTAGGTCATTTTTTTTATTTTTTATTTTATTTCGTTAAGATTAAGAAGCTCCTTAACTAATTTATATTAATTTATTTTATTTAGTCTTAGTCAAATTCACCGAGTAATTCGATTTGACTATTTTTGCTTTTATTTTTTCTTGTTCAACTTTTGCTCCATATCAATTTGGGTTAAGTTTATTCAATTCCCAAGCCCCTTTTCAATTCAATTCCCAGCCTTTATAGCATAAAACCCAGCCCAATAATAACAGTTTCCAGCAACCCTTTTTCAGAAATCCAGCCAAAATCCTTAACCCGGGCCCAATCCTTAATTCCTCCTAATACCCAACCCAGCCCATTTATTCTAACCTTGACCCGACCCAATACCTTTTCCCAAATGAAACCCAGCAGCATCGCTTCAGTTTTCCAACAACAATCAGAAACAACGAAAAAAAAAGGGGCTCAACGCGTAGTACAACAACGGATCTGACCCCGCGCGTGTCGCCTTCGCCTTTTTTTTGCCTTCCCTAGCGCCTCTCTCAACCCGTCGCTTTCAGTAGTACGACTCCAGCAACGGCACGCGATTCGTCCTTGCTCGTGGCAGATCGTTCCACGTCGCTTGTCAAGGACAATCGTTCAATCCGGAGCGTCAATCCGCATTTTCTACTTCTGGAATGGTTCCAATTCGCAGAAAAGGTTGTTTCACCTTTTATGGTGACAATTTTTGAATCAAGATTGAGAGATAATTCCCGTTTCTACCCCTTTCAACCCTAATTTCCCCTCCTATATAACATCTCTTTCTGTTCTTGGATAAGGGGGGATTTTTTGGTTTTTTTTCCTTTCGAAATTTTCCTAAGAGCTAAGTAGTTGAGAGGATTTTTTTTGAGAAGAATATAATCATAACAACAATAAGTTCACAGAAAAGAGTCGTCGACTTATATATATATATCTTGGATATTAAAGTTCTTCTTGGAAGGGTGGAAATCGATCGTCTTCAGCTCTCCAGTCCCTGTTCGTTGCCTCGGAAAAGGTAACATTTTCTCGGATCGCTTTCCTTTTTGTTTCTTTCTACTTCTTGTTCTGTTAAAACGTTGAAGAAGTCGCTTTGTGTTGGCTATTCGTAGATTAGCTTTCGTTGGGTTGTTGTTGTTAGTGTAAATACTTGCTTTCCTTTATTCGCTGTTTTGGATTCGTCGCAATATAGTTAAAGGATCGACCAAACCTTGTATAGTATGGTAGCTTCTGTATTTCTTAGTTCAAATGCATTCTGATGTTTGGTTTCTTGAGTTTATTACCTGAATGTTATTAAAACGGTACTATGTCGTTTATATTGTCGTCATGTAAGGTGCACTAATCGTTTGGGCTGCTATTATTGAGCGGTGTTGCTCGCGTAAGTCTTAGTTAGTTATCAGTCGGAAGGGCCCTTTGCCTTTATGAAGTCACTAGCGTATCTGCAATGTTGCTGTCCGTCTTATGTCTGATTTCACTGTTTCTTTGTGCCTACCATGAGAACATATCTTTATGCCTACTTTAAAAATATTAAAATATGACTTAGCCATGTAGAAAATATGATTATAGCTTTGACAAAATAGGACAATCTTCTTCATATCTTTAATTTTATTATGTACTTATTCATTACTTTATTTTGGGATATGGTGTATATGTGGTTGTGGGATTTTACCTCAGTGTTGAAGAACTAGTTAGTTTACCAGTAGTAAGCATGCTTCCTTGATTTACTAGTCCTGTCTTTGCAAATGCATTGGTTACTCTGGATTTTACCCGAGGTTATGGCCTGCAAATTAATTCAAAAGAGGAGCTGATCTTTCTTTTCCTATTATTTAATTTCTTGGTATGCTAATAAAATTCCTATCGATTTGAATTAAAATACTAGTTTTTTTTTTATTGATGCCTTCTGTTTTGTCCCAAAAATCCGAACTAAATGAGTGCAGCTTGGATTTATTTGTTTAAGTATATTTCAGCATGAAGTGACACATCTATTTGTGTTTCTCCAATATCCCCTCTTTGGCAGTCATGGTGCCACAATACATTTTTCTTTATTTTATTTTTTTTAGTTTTTATCATTATTGCTTTATTTTGTATTTTGCCGAGTCGGATATGGTATTAATTTTTCCCTTTTTATTCACATGTGAATTGCCCTTCCTCTGTTTGTTTCAGACTTTTTTTAAAAATGTTATTCTTTTAGTTGTCGATCGCATATGTTCTTTATACGGTAAGGCGTACTTAAGACGATAGTTAGATGTTTATAAATTCTAAGCTTCCCACGTTCAGCATTGTTTCAAAGGCTGACCTAAATTGGTTTTAAGATTGTTCACAATTTTTTTTTTTTATATATATCGAGTCTATTTTTAGCTTTCTTTATCTAAAATCAGATTGTGATGCTGTGGTTTTGTTTGAAGTTTAGCCTCTTCTACTCTTCCTCCTTGTTCTTATTTCTGCCATAATTTCCTCCTTTTCTTTCTATTAAATGATTTACTGTGGCTGTAGTCTTTCTAACTATGTGTTAAACATCTAATCTTGTTTTTGTCAAATAAGTAATAATTAAATAAATAAAAAATGGAGTACGATCGTTTTGTCACTTATGGGTTGAATGGTTTTATTTGGTATTTAATTGTCTTTAGATCTGGTTTCGGAACTTGTCAACTATTCGACCTAGTGTTCTATTCGTATAGCATCTCGATGGAAAAAATAGCAGTATGAATCTGCCTCATGTGCCAAATCCTAATTTTCTATGATGTGTTAATCATTTTTATTTATTCAATAGTTATCCTTAAGTCCTAATTTTGAAATGCTATCATCGGTTACTAATGTAGCACCCTCTCTTTATTTGCACGAAAAATCTATCTCGAGTTCACTGTAAATCCACCCTTTGCCTTTCTGAGAGCCACGAAGGCTCAAATTCTCCATCGAGTCAGCCCATTAAAATCGATGGACAGATTATGAAGTTTGAAAGATTGAAGAAAGTCGGAGAAGATGGATTAGAAGACCCATTTTATTTTTCGCATTTCGTATTGTATTTATTTTTTTTGGGCATAAGCCCTTGTCGTCTTTTACTTTATTTTATTTATTTTGTGTAAATTATTTGTTTAGTTTAGGACAGGTACGAAAGAAAATGGGCCGAAGACCCAAAAAGTCAAATGGGTCAAAAACCCAAAACAGGTGGGTCCAAAAACCGGTCAAGGCGAACAGAACCCGGATTTGGACCCAAATCTCTTTCCCTCTCTTTTATTTCTTTTTTTTATTTACTTGCTTTATGTGTTAGTTAATTTTAAGTTAAGAAAACTCTGAATTCCCCGCAAACGCCTTAAATGTTTTTATCAACATAAAACCAATAATTCTTCAAATAACTCATTTAGATAACAAGTTGATATTTTTACCCTTCTAGGTAATTTTTGAAAATCAAGTTAAGCGATTTTAGCCAAACTATATTAGTTGCCGGAAAACCGCGTGTTAGCGGACGTCTTAGGTGCTTTCAAAACCTTCCTAAGACGTTAATTTGAATCCCCGAACCCTTTAAATGTTTTCAAGCAATTTTCTCTGTTAAGTTATTTGAAAACAATAGTTTTCTTGATTTTTCTTCAAAAATTAAGTGGCGACTCTAAAAAAATGAAAACCCTTATAAAAGGTTAAATTTTCGATAAAACAAACTTCAAGTTTATTTTTTTAACGAGGATCGAGGATCCAGATAATTCATCCCACACAAAAATCTCAGCTGCTAAACATATCTCCCCCTAATGTTATGACATCTAACATTTACCCCCAACCTCATTTTGGGATCCATCTTTGTGCGTGGTGGAGTAATAAAATCATATATGCACACATCACATTTTTATATGGAAATTATTTGGTTCTTGACCATGAACCAATTGTGATGGGAGAACCTTGTTGGCTTGACGCATACATTTTAAATAAACTCATCTCATACCAAATTTTATTTGAGAGATTTGTTCTCATAATCAATGGTCTAACTATAATTTGAGGCAAACAATTTCTGCTAAACCAACCAGCATTATTAACATGACTTTATAGTTTGTAACTGTACTCTTAATTTAATAATTCGAGCAAACAACCTTACAAAAATCAATTTGTAAGTTGACACAAATGCACATGTGACCATACCATAGATGCATCTATTAAATCATAATAGTAAACGGTCCACATGGCAGGTGAACGGGCTCATATTCACCTTTTTATATGTTCCAAATAATTTTAGGGAATACAATCTCAACCTTAGCCGGTACATGATCATTTTATCACGAGAACAAACTACAAAAGAGAATTCTTGAAGAATCTTTTATTTCTTCAACATATAGCCATGTGAATTCTCATTTTATTTTGCATCACATATGAATCGAAATGGCCAACCAATTATGCCAACTGATATTTATTCTAGTAAACTTCTAGTTTACTTTTGCATGTGAATCCATCATCATGCCCATGTTTGTCTACAACAAACAAGAGGGAAAAAACTGGTGATCTTATACATAAATATTTATAACTCAATTTTGGTGTAATAATTTAAAGATATTAAATCTTCCCATAATTTATAATCTCAATATATTATTTTTTCTGTTCAATTCTTCCAAAACTTAAAAAGTTTCTTTTGAGACTCACTACAACCTCAATATTATGAACAATTCCATTCCTTCGGATTTGTGTACTACCACAAACTTCACAACGCCATTCTTATGGTGACCATCTCCTTCAAGGAGAATAATATTATTATTGTCATGGTTAAAATTATTACATGCAAGACTTATTTCTTGACAACCAATGACAAATTTGTTTGGTCATAACCACAACCTTTATAGGAAAGAACTATGTCTTTCTTTTGTCTTTTAATAGTTCATAATTTAACATATCACAATATTTGTGTAGTACAAAATGACCATTTATGTCAAAATATTTCTTTTCAATATCTCAAACCTCCCGTAAAGGCGAGATGTGACATTTATTCAACAATTCATGGATATGTTCTTATCTATAAGAACACGAGTCACATTTTCTTTAAGAAATGGACCATAACCATTTGTACATGCCTTATAAGTTTTTATTAGAAACTCATTGTCATACTTTCACATTCATCAAATTTATGTGACTCACCTCAACATCACTTTAAGAGATCAAATGTACTATCATTTTGTATTCTTTTATTTTCATGGAGGATTTAAAAAATATTCAAATTGGGTTGCATCAACTCAATATGACCAATAACTTTTCATACCACTTTGATGACAAAAACCTACCTTCACACTTGAAGGACCATCTTAAGAACCCAAAATGTTCTTCCTTTTAATTACCACCATTGTTTATTAACATTTTACCACACTTATATTCATACATTTAACCACTTGTCATTTTCAGACATATTATGTCTTGCTACCACATTCACATAAAAGAATGGAGCAAATCAATGGACAAATTTTATGACTTTTGTCAAGAGCATATCAATTTGTTCATCGTCTTTATATAATGTTGGGACTTGAACCCAACGTCTTACCCATAAGAAGACATTTTACGTCATTAGTTGTTGGGATCCAACCCAACATTTATCCTGATGCACCGAGACTCTCACCCGATGTATTGCCCTCTTGGTGCGATAAGACTTGAATCCTTCGTCTTACCCTCAATCAATGACATGATAAACCAAATATAACAGAATTCACCATTGAACCTTAAAAAAAAATTGTCACTTTGTGATTAACATGCACAAATAAATATAGAACAAAAGAAACACAGTAAAAATATTTTCAACAAAGTATGTATCAATATCTTAAACTTGTCAAAATCAAGAGTTACATATAACATTATATTATATTATGTTTGGTGCATAATTATTAAGGTAGTGAATTATCGTTATAAATCAAAGAATCAATTGCACACTAAGAAATAATAACTCCAATTACACTAAATAAAACTGCTCACAACCACCATTTCTTTTTCAAATTCTATGTGAATTCAAAATATTTCACACGCAAAATAAAATAATTTAAAAGCTTATGTAATAATCAAAACAGTGAGTATAATCATAAATAAAATATAAAACAAGTTTCACAAACAAAAGAAAGTATATATATAGTCATAGATGGAAAAAATGCACATTAACATTAATATGGATCATTCACCTTGTTCACAAGTAAAATATAAAATATATTTCAGAATAACTTACCTTGTTTCCGAGAGAAAATAAACACAATTATTTCTTATTTTGTTTACTTTGCTTCAATCTTTCAATGGTAGAACGTTCGTGCTGATAACGTATTGTAAAACTAAAGCAAACTAACAATATAAAGATAAACAAAAGAAGAATATAAGACAAGAGATATAGAAGATGAAAACAATAGAAATAGGGAGACAAGAAGATGAGAGCTTTTCTTATTTAAGTATTTACCAAACCTTCAAGTGTCTACAATAGGAACCCTTATGCCTCTATTTATAGTGTAACATAGAGGCATAAAAAAATTAGTCATAAACATGACATTAAACATGAATATAAAGAAGGAGGTTATGGTGGTGAAAGGTTACAAGAATAATTATCACAAAGATGGAGATTATTTTCATAATGGAGGGAGGTAATGTAGTAACTTCTTGGTGTAGTGGATTATCTTCATAATGGAGGGAAGTAATGTAGTAAACATTTTGTGTAGTGGACATCCACAATATATTATTTTATAATAATAACAAAGTATTTCATTATTTTTTAAACTTTGTATCCAATCAATTAATAGTGTCAGGTAAATTAAAATGAATGAAGTACTACTTTTGAATTTGTTGATGACTTCATCATACGAAGCATCATGACATACAAATCGGGACTTTAGATTCAGCCAAACAACCAAATATTCAAGGATATATACAGAGAACTCTTAGGTTTGTTTTGTGATTATAATATTAGAGAGAACTCAAACCACTCTTCAACCTAGGAGACAAGATCAAATGACTGAAGCTTTGTAGTTTATTTCTATGCTGAAACAAAATGTTCAACGAGGTGGGATACTTACAACCCACAATGAGGGACACATCCTACACGAAAAACTAAAAACCTTTACAATTTGCCTATAAAATCAACTACAGTTACTACCTCCCCATCATATTCTTTTACCCCCCCCCCAAAAAAATGAAAGGCTAAGACATTTCGTTTTGATCTTCTGTGCGTTGCAGCTTTTAGCTATACTTACACTACAAGAAAATTGTGAATTATATGGGGATTGGTATGAAAATTTGCAGGAAAATAACTTTCCTGTGGATTTTCATACAAATCTCTAAGAAAATCCCGATGTAATTCACACTTTGTTTTTATAGTGTTAGTACATATATATAGGATTTGACCTCGAAACGTAGTTCTCCAGAACGCAAACATATTATGGGATCCATCACTAGACAGAGATCTTTAGGTTAAAAAAAACAATCAACCTAAATATATGTACTAATTGTGGCTTAGGTCGCAGGTTCAAGCCTCACACCATGCAAACGAAGCCTGATATTTAAGTGGAGAAGGGTAGAGGGGCGGACCCATTATCCACCGAGTTTAGAAGGTTGTGATTGGTCTTAAGGGCGGGTCATTGACAGATTTCTCGGTTATCAAAAAAAATTGTAATATACCCACATCATAATACATAAGTTATAAGCCCATTCAAATATGCTCTAGCATTAAAGTCTTACACAAATCTTAGATGAATAATAACTTCAAGGTTACAAATAATAATAGGAACTAGGCGTGTTAGTTGGACATACAAATTTTCCAATTAGGGGTCGTTTGGTAGGCTGCATTAGAACAAAATAGTCCATGGATTATGGAAGGTATTATTTAGTACCATGTTTGGTAGGAATTTGAGTCTATGTATAACTAATCCATGGATTAGTTATACCTCCAACATGGTATTATAGGATGTATTACTAATACCTTCCATTTGGAGGTATTAGTAATACATAGGATATAATACCATGGGATAAGCTATGTAAAGACAAAAACATCCTCAATCATTTTAATTATTTTGTGTATTTTCTTGATTTTATTATTTATATTTGTACAAGTAAGTTTATTTAAATAAATTAGCTTACAAATTATTTAGAGAGAGTTGTTTATTACTAATAAATCCAATATAAATCAATACAAATTTGAAATGTGAGTTGTATATTTGTATATGAAGTTTGTGATCTAAATTTAATGTGTGTGTGTATATATATATTTGCTTGGTTTTTTAATTATTTGTATTTTAAATAATTTAAAAAATTTACATACATATTAAAACTAAAACTTGCAATTTTATGTGTACATGTAGATGGTTTATTCAATTTTATCATTGTTGATCATTTTTTCGATTTTAAATGTAGATGGTTTAAATTTTTTTAATTAAAAAATGACCTTTTGTGAGTGATCAATTTATTAAGATGACAATTATTTATCCTCAAATAATTCAAGTGAAAAAAATAACAAACAAGACAACTAAATTGTTCTTCCCATAGCTAGTTAGAAGGTTATAAAAAATATTATTGTCCAACAATTATCTACCTTGATCCAATTACATAATAATTCAAGGGTATAATTGGAAAGAAGCTTTTCATAGAGCTATAATCCAAACACAAGATGAGGTGGGGAAAAATGAACCAAACACTTGATAAAAATAAACCCTGCATTACTAATCCCTGCACTACTTATCCCTGCATTACTAATCCCTGCATTATGAATCTTTGTACCAAACGACCCCTTAGTACAATATAGTAATCACTTAAGAATAACCATCTAGGCATTCACATGATAGAATCAATTCGGAATCAGCAACCTATATTCTGAGATATGCAATTAATAATATAAATAATTTGAATCAAACTAAACACTCAAGTCAATGGTATAATGCTAAAATTTATAGTTTTAACTGTTGAAACCTAATTTTGGCCCTTCCCGACATAAATTAATTCACGAATTTTTTAATATTCGAACGACTTGAAATAAATAAATTTTACAATGTTTGAAATATCTTCCACATTATTTATATATATATATATATATATATATATATATATATATATATATAATTAGCTTATTGTATGAAATATTAAAAAATTCTCACAAAAGATTTTAGTTTTACTTAGCGCTTATTAAATTAGTCTTAGTGATTTGTTGTTCGGGTCCTTAGTATAGTTAAATTTACTAGTTTATCTTGATGATATAGTCTAAGTAATATATATGTTTTATAGTTTTATGTATATGTTTAGTTGTCTTATAAATATTCGTAAATCGTCTTAAAGGATTTCATTTCATTTAAATGTTTTACTATATAGTTTGGCTTTATAATAACTTGCATTTTGGATTAGTTTTTATAATTAAGTTAATCATTTTGCTTCGTTAAAATTAAGATCTTGTTAAATGATTTATTTCGTCTTTTATTGGCCACGTATTCACTCCTTTGGAGTGGGCCAAATTTTGGGCTCACTTTAAATTGCCAGCAGCCTACTCCTTAGCCTCAATTAAAATTCTCCAAAGTCCAATTTCCCTTACCATTGGCCCATCCCCTCTTTTATTCTTATCTCCAGTCGGATCCGGCAGCCCATCCCAGCCCACTTACTTCGTGACCCGACCCAGCCCAAATCTTTTTCCCAAAAGAGAACCTGCATATGTCCCCAGAACTTTCCCAACGTCTCCTTCAACCGGTAATACACGACGTCTTCGTAGCTTCTCCAAATGACACTAGCTATAGGAGCAAACAACAACCCTCCAACGTTCCCAAATTGACGGAATTCACACGGAAAGCAAAAGAAGCGAGGAGCAGTGAGCGTAAACTGCAAACTGTCTTCTTTCCTCAACGTCTCCCTCACCCGTATGATTTTTCAACAGCAGTGCCAGACGCTTTCGTCCGTGCCAAAGCAAGATAACTCCACGTCGCCTGCCCAGTACAAAGAATTGATCTGGTCCCTCCACCTCACTGGGAATTCGTTCAAAATGTTCGAATCGAAAGAATATTCTATCTGGGGATGAGATTTGAAGTTCTGAAAATTCAAATTTTCGTGGGCCTGAAAAGGAGTGGGGGCCCTTTTTCTCGCTCCGTCTCGAACCCTAATCTCCCTCTATAAATAATCTTTTTGTTTTTGTTCCAAAGGATTTTTTTTAGAGTGGATTTTCGGGGGTTTTAAAATCGAAATCCAGGGCTTCAAGAGTTTTGTTTTTCTTGAAATATTTGGAGTGAGAACAAAGATTTTTTTTTGGTCTTTGGGGTCGAAAATTTTTGTCTTCCTTTTGAAATTTGTCTAGAGCAAAGGTTTTTAGAGAGATTGAAATCTGACTCTAGGAGCCTTCTTTTGAAACATTTTCGACAATACAACAAAGACATCACCAAGGATTTTCCTGATCACTGCTCGAGTCGGAGTCCCTTTGATGGTCGTGGAAGTTCGTCTAGCTCGTCACTGTCCCGCTTCGCTGCACCAAGAGGAGGTAATATTTTCATTCTTTTATATGCTTGAAGTTTCTTAGCTTTTCCTTCGTTAAGTTTTCCTCGAATGTCTTTACTGTGGCCTATTTTTGTTTTCATTGTCATAGCTGAAGACATGGATTGTTTTTTTCTATTAGTCTTAGTTAGCTCGCACACATGTCCACTAGTTTTGTATATTTTTCATGTCTCTTCTCTTGTCCCCGTTTGTAGCCCGCAAATGATGCCTTTGTGTTTAGTTTCCCCTTTTTCATTGCTCATCTGTTATGTGTGATTTATTCACTGTCTGATATCAGCATTCTTGTAAGTTACGAATTTTCGAACAGATTTTTTCGGCTAGCAGATGCGATATAGCAGCATGTTTATTCTAATCATTTAATTTTTATCCATTTCCTGTATGCTTGTGTCGCCTTGCTGCTTTATGTAGCGTGTTTTAATCAAGTCATATCTTCATGCCATTCAATTTTCGATCAAAAGGAGGGAAAACACCACCTCTTAACCAGTTGTGTGATATCATCGATAAAAGCTCTGTAGGGTATAACATTTGTTAGTTGGATAATAAGATTTTCTCAGTTTATTTGGTGCATATAAAAAATATACTTACACTTTATATATAAAAGGGATTATCGTGTGAGACAACCCTTGCCTCAATTGAGTTGCGTTTCCTTCACTTTTATCGATTCTTGTTAGTGTTCTATATGTTCAAGCTTGATTTTGTTCTGTATATATATATATATATATATATATATATATATATATATATATATATATTTTAACAAGAAGCTATAGGTTTGACTTTGCTGGTTTGTGATCTATTATGCTCAAAATAAATTGTTCATCACTGTGATATGCGGTTTGAAATTATAGCCGAAATTTTGCTTTGATTACTCATTGAGACACGGTCTTAAATCCTTCTAATTTTAATCTTGCTATGCAGAAAATAAAATAAAGTTTTATTTATGCCATTAACTTCGATAGCTCACTCTATTTTTTTTCTTGTTGATAATCGCTTCCTCGTTATCATTTATGTCTAAGTAGTTATGCCTAAATCTACTCTCTCTAGTCACTATTGGCCTCATTGTTTAGTTATCGCTACAATTTGATGCTTTACATGAAGTTAGTTTAATTTAAGCACAATTCATTAAATATTGCATGGTTTACCCCTTTTCTTACAATTCGGCAGTAAACTAGTCGCGTGTTTTATTATCATTATTTTATTTTGTTTGGGTGTTGATTGCGTCATATAGAATCAA
This sequence comes from Solanum lycopersicoides, assembly GCA_022817965.1. Classification (NCBI taxonomy): domain Eukaryota; kingdom Viridiplantae; phylum Streptophyta; class Magnoliopsida; order Solanales; family Solanaceae; genus Solanum; species Solanum lycopersicoides. The sequence goes on from CM040627.1 coordinate 85,322,004, forward strand.
AGTATGCTATGTTACTAATCGCTATTTTATTTTATTCTCTTCTATGTTGGAACCGGTCCTCCCGAGTCTCTGGGGACTCTTTTCCTCGCATTTTGGAAGAATCATAAAGATTCACCTTACCCTTCATCGAGTCAAACCAAGGAATTGATGGACAAGTTTTGAAGTTGGAAAGATTAAAGAAAGTCGAAGAAGCGGAATGGGAAGACCCTTTATGTTTTATTTTTTGTATTTTATTTTGTAATGGGCTTAAGCCCTTGTCGTCTTTTACCTTTCTGTAATTACTTTGTATTATTATTTGCTTAGTTTAGGACATGTAAAAAATGGATCGAAACCCTGAAAGAAAATGGGTCAAAAACCCGAAATCAGGTGGGTCCAAAATTCGATCCAGGCGGACAGAACCCGGAGTTGGACCCAATATCTCTCTCCCTATCTCTCTTTACATGCTTTGAATTATTTGCCTTGTTTATTTGTCGTTAATTTTAAAGTTAGAAAATTCGAATTTCCGCAAGTGCCGTAAATGTTTTTATCGACTAAAAAATTAAAATAATTTTGCAAATGAAATGACCTAGAAAATAAGTTAGTATTTTAACTCTCTACTTCTAAATTTTTTAAGTCAAGTTAAAAACAATTTTTTAGCCAACTATGTTAGTTGCTGAAAAATCGTTTTAGACGGATGTTTTAGGTGCCTAACACCTTCCTAAAATATTAATTTGAATTCCCGAACCCTCTAAAGTTTTCAATTGATTTTTCTGTTATGTCTTTTGAAAACAAGTTTTCTTGATTTTCTTAAAAATTAAATGGCGACTCTAAAAAGTCGAAAATCTTACAAAATTTTCCTTTTTCGATAAAACATTAACATGTTTCAAATATTAAAGTGAGCAAACTTGATACTACGTCAAAATCTGCAAGCCCTGCATACATGTAAACTACTTTGAGAGGGCTTATTTCATGTATAAAGTTCATTCCGTACTTGACAGTATACACAACATAAATAAAGTTGTTAAAATTTTGAATTTTGACTACGTACTCTATTTTGATTGAAATATAGTTTATTAAAGAAGTAAATTGTCTGTACTTTATTTTAATATTTCTACACGTGTTAGTTTGATATAATTGAGACGTTTCTTCATTTTAATATTTCTACACGTGTTAGTTTGATATAATTGAGACGTTTCTTTTGTTGAAGAAGAAGGAAGCTAACGATTGTACACATGTCGAAGAAACAGGTCCAATGAAGATGACGGACGAGTTTACAACTCTAGAATTAGAGTCGCATTAGGATTAGACTAATTATATTTATTAGGATTATATTTCGTCCAGAATTATATTATGATTAAAATTATATTACGATTAGATTACTATTAGAATTGTAGTACAATTAGGATTTATATTATCTACAATTCTCTCCTATATAATATAAGGAGCTTGTAACTCAATATTATTTACATCAATATAATCAATACAAGATTTGATTTCTCTAATCCTAGATGTGAAATTTCTACATGAATTTCATGAAAAAGTCGAAATCATAATTCTTATTATATGAGTAGTATATATAAGTTGACGTTGGATGAATTATAATTATCTATATACTGAATTGTAAAACATCATAATCGAAACTATTGAACGAAAGTTTTCAATATCATATCATATGTACACCTAATGTTACATTTAGAGCATTTTATATCAAGATGACTTTTTTAAAAATATTAGCTTCAAATATAAAATAACAATATATACGAATTTAACATAATACATGGTAACAAAACATTTCAATGATTAAAATTTGTTTCACTTAAAATTATCGAAGCTAAATATCATATATTATAATGATCAAAACTAGGAAAGCAATCAAAAAATATTCTGTAAAATATTATATTTGCACCAGCCGGGAATCGAACCCGGGTCTGTACCGTGGCAGGGTACTATTCTACCACTAGACCACTGGTGCTTGTTATTGTAAAATTTAGCATCCAATAAAATAAATTATTGTTTCGTAGATTTTTAGGTGGTAATTCATTTGACAGATTCTAATTTCTTTCGTTTTCATTTTCATTTTCATTTCGTATGTTTTTTCTTTGGTCGCTTATAAGTTGCTCAAACTAATGAGAACACATGTTTAAAGTTGCTCAAACAAATGAGGATATATTTTCAGCTCTGAAAATAAATATTTTTTTCCTTCAAATTTTACAATAAAACATAGTTAAACGCCTGCATAATTTACTTGTAATACTTGTTTTTTGTTTTGCTTAGCTGTGGTGTATCATGTATGTGTTCACTTATCATATTGTCGTGTTGGTGGAAACAAATGCTGGCTTTATCATCCAAGATATTATGTAAAAATCACCATGGCGATGGAAGTTTCTCTTTCATTAATCATATGCCAAAGTAATTAATTAACTTTACAACGTTTGATGAATGTGCAAAAATTAGTACCCAAGGAGCACATAGTAAGAACAAAAAGTCTTATCTGAATAGTTGATAATAAAGGTGTGATGTTATTTCTTTCACTAAACAAGCGTCATGTTCGATCATAATCCTGACTCTGGCTACTCGTAAGCCTGGTCATAGGCAGCATGTTGACGTTATCCAACAATCACCATTCAATGGAACTGCCGACTGATTTAGACCCAACTAATTTGCAAGTAAGATATGGTGATATTATCCCTTGTAGAGTTGATTTGTAACCAATAACATGTTTGAAAAATCATTCACGTACTATGTTCTATTTAAAGATGAAAACACATTTTCTGTAAAATCCAAGTTAACAAACATTTCATTTGGATAAAATTAATAGTTGATCTGTATTAACTCAAATTAAATGTGGTCCTACTCTACTTCCAAGAATGTGCTAAGTAGGGCAGGTGCTAGCTCTAGCTAATTGCCATGATGAACATTGGCTTCAAATGGGACATGAGATATTAATACATAGCAATATCAAATATCAAAAGAAAGTACAAATTTAGCAATTAAAAGTCATGAAAGCTAAAGTTAAAAATGGTTAAAAAGGAAAGGTATCATTTTCTTCACATGGAAGTCATTACACAATAAAAGCACTAACATACATTCACATCTTCTTTCTTTTTTTCCTTCGGTGTTTGAAATCTGCATTAGAGATCTAACTAAATTTGAATCACACATTGCATGGTCTATATTTGAATATGATATTCCAAAAGGATTTGTTCCATTGTCAGGACTCAAACCTGAGACCTTTAATTAAGGTCGGATGAGTATCACCACAACTAATGTTGATATGATACATTGACATCTTTACTCCATTAAATAGAGTCCATTACTTTTACTTCATATCCTTTCTTTTTGGCCAAACATTGCATTACATAACAACATGCTACATTCCATGCTCTCTTATATAGTGTTCTTACAATTGCATAAAGAAAAATTCCCCTTTCTCCCCACCCCTATATGTGACATATTGAACATTAAAGCAAAAATCGTAAAACTTTTTCAGCTTTATTTGCCACACCTATGTGACCTCAATACATAGTCATTAGATGCCAAAGAATGTTAAGAGAATATCAATTATATTAAACATATTATATTAGTTCTTAAGAAAGTGCCTCCTTTTCTATAGACATTAAAAGTAAAGATATTGTTGAGTCACAATCAATGGTGGGATGTAGAGTATATTTCCTAGCTTATGAACTAATTTTTGAATCGAGTTGAATTTGATTCATTTGAGACCAAAACCTATCTCAATTTCTTGATTTAGCTAATGTTGGGCTTTTATCTTATACTATTTGTGATCTAATTAACAGGCCCGACAAAGTTGAATGTACAAACTAACAAATTTTATTAGCTTTAGCCATTTGATCTATTTCTATTAAAAATCAGCTTATGATTCGAATAAGTTATGAATAATTTTCTTAATGAAGAAAAAGTTACCGTTGATAATTATCCTTCAGTGGTGTATGTAAATTGCTTCAATGATGTTGTTGGAGAAGGAGCCTGAAAAATAGAGAGGAACAAAACTTGAAAGAATATTTTCTAAATTTTTTTTTTGGTAAGTAAGAAAGAATCCTAAACAAATTTATATAATTAATTTAGAAATCAAAGTTACCATTTAATGCTCTTCTTATATTTTTATTTAAATATGATCGGACTCATAAACAGATCTTTAAACTTATTGAGTTTTTCCTTTCCGTAATCTCAACTACGCCATTTTGCTATTAAATTATTTAACCACTCATAATTTGTTCTTTTTAAACATTGTTGGCTGATTTTGATCGACTTTTCTTCTGTGAGTGCCTTCAATTGTATTCGTTTTGTAATGATTTTAATTGAAGGAATGAAAACAAATTGTGTGTTAGTCTCATTTGTTTTCTAATGTGTTCAAATAACTTGAAGTAAAATAAAATTATTCTCGAACAGTATCAATTAGATTAATGAGTTCTAGAACAACATATGTATCCTCTATTAATACCCCTCGGAAAATCTGATTCCACATCAGTCAACGATGTTTAAAAGGAATAAATTATAGGTGATTCAATGATTTAATAGAAAAATAACATAGTTAAAATACCTGAGAAGAAAAACTTAACAAGTTTAGAAATCTGTTTATGTATTTGACGTTTGAATATTAACAACATATGAATATATTAAAAAGTATTTCCCATATAATTTTCTTGTCCAACATGGGTAGTAATTAATCTCTAACATAATCCAAACATCTAAATAAAGTAATATATACTTTATGACATATGCTCTGTTCTTTAGCAAACTCATAAAATCCTCATACTCTGTTTTTTTGGGTGTATTTAGACATTGACACCAACACTCTTTCAACTCCAACTCACTCACTCTAATGACGACTTCCAATTTCTTCTTCATCTTCATCTTCCTTATCCAATTCTTCACCATTCTCTCACGTGCTGACCTCCCCGGCACGTGGGAACTCCTCGTCCCTGACGCCGGAATTGCTTCCATGCACACGGCCGTCACCCATTACAACACCGTTGTACTCCTTGACCGCACCGACATCGGTCCTTCCCGGAAAAGACTCCCTCCCCATCATTGCCGTAACGATCCCAATGACCCCATTTTGAAAAAAGACTGTTATGCTCACTCTGTTCTTCTTGATTTGGAAACAAATTCAGTTCGACCTCTTATGATCCTCACCGACACTTGGTGTTCTTCCGGCCAATTTCTCCCCGACGGTACACTTCTTCATACCGGCGGTGATCTTGATGGGTTCCGCAAATTCAGAAAATTCACTCCTTGTGAATCTTCTAGCTCTGTTTGTGATTGGGAAGAACTTCAAAATGTTGAGCTTTCTCAAGGGAGATGGTATTCCACTAATCAGATATTACCCACCGGAGAAATCATAATTGTCGGTGGCCGTGCTGCTAGTAGTGTTGAGTTTTTTCCACCGAGAGAAACCGGAGCGGTTGAATTCCCTTTCTTAACACAAGCTGAAGATAAACAACATGATAATCTTTATCCTTATGTTCATTTGCTACCCAATGGAAATCTCTTCATTTTCGCTAACAATAAAGCCGTCATGTATGATTTTACGGCGGATAAAATAGTTAAAGATTACCCAATACTCGACGGTGGTCCAAGAAACTACCCATCAGCAGGATCATCAGCTATGTTGGCGCTAACAGAGGATTATTCCTCTGCCACCATTGTTATATGTGGTGGAGCTCAATTTGGGGCTTATTTACAGAGGAGCACAGATACCCCTGCACATGGGAGTTGTGGTAGAATTGAAGCCACCGGAGAAAGCCCAGTTTGGGAAATGGAAGATATGCCCTTTGCTAGAATCATGGGTGATATGGTGATGTTACCAACCGGAGAAATTCTTATCATCAATGGAGCTCAAGCAGGAACTCAAGGTTTTGAAATGGCGTCAAATCCATGTTTAAACCCAGTTTTATACAGACCAAACGAACCTTTAGGACTCCGGTTCATGACATTGAACCCCGGTACAGTTCCAAGAATGTATCACTCCACAGCCAATTTGCTTCCGGACGGTCGGATCTTGCTCGCCGGAAGCAACCCACATTTCTTTTACAAGTTTGGGGTGGAATTCCCGACGGAATTAAGAATCGAAGCGTTTTCTCCGGAGTATTTATCAGCAGACAGAGCAAATCTCCGACCAGTAATAGTGGAGTCGCCGGAAAAGCTTAAATACGGTGAGGATTTTGGGGTGGCTGTGACGGTAGAGCTGCCGGTGGTTGGGATTATTGAGGTGAATTTTGCGAGTGCTCCATTTTCAACACATTCGTTTTCACAAGGGCAAAGGCTTGTGAAATTGAAAGTAACGAGCGCGATTCCCGATGATGCCGGAAAATATAGAATCGGATGTACAGCACCGCCGGACGGGAAGGTGGCGCCGCCGGGATATTACATGGTATTTGCTGTAAACCAAGGAGTGCCAAGTGTGGCACGATGGGTCCAGCTAGTTGTTTGAAACTTTTTCGTATTTACAATTTTTATTTAGTTTATATACAAATATTAATATTTTATACTCTTTAAAGTCTGAATAAGACTACAAGAGTCTATTATTTTATTTTATCCTTTCAAATAAATTGGAAAGATAATATAAAGCACAAGTACTTTTTTCTCTTTTGTTTGTTTATGGTTTTCAATTTGGTATCTGATTTTTAGAGTCGGATCAAATTTAAATTTATATTAAGAAATTTTAGATTGGCGGTAGTATTTTTTTTTAACTAACGACTCCTGAAAACATTACATTAGGATAAAAACATTAATTAACAAAAATTACTCTGTATTTAAAGAACTTGATCACAAAATCTTGATTATATATGAAAGAATGCTTACATCTCTATCACAATTTTTGTTAGTGTTATCTTTTCTTTTTATTGCTAGTACTAGCTTGAATGAATTTAAAAATTCTAATAAAATAAAATGGTTATATTTTTGTTGTTTTATGAAATAAATGAAAACAATACTGAGGAAAGTCACAATAATATATTAAGAGATATATTGAAAATCGTTTGATATTTTCCTTCGACCTTCAAGCGTATATAACATGATTTATAATACTTTTATGGTTTACTTTTATTAATATTATAGATTAGCTAACATAGATATCATAGAGAAATGATAAAGTATATTTTTATTTCTAGTTAGAAATTTGAATTTAAGTCTTAAAAGTAGAAATAATTTTAATTTAAAGTTAAAGTGGATTTTTTCTGTTAGAAATTTGAATTTAAGTCTTAAAAGTAGAAATAATTTGATTTAATGTTAAAGTGGATTTTTTCTATATAAATTTAAATTAATCGTGATTCAAAATAGGTATCATATACATATGATTCTTTTTTAAAAAAAAAATTGAAAACATGCACCTTTAGAAACAATACGGAGAAGGTTAGTGGAAGTAGAAATTATTTAGAAAAAAGTAGTTTTATGATTATTATTATAAGAAAGAAATGAAAAGAATGTAATTGACACCCTGTTTGGATTTGGTTTTCTAGTTTATGGATTTTAACCTATATATTTTGTTTTTTTAACTTATAATTGAGTGTTTATAAGTATTTTTTTAAAAAGTTATTCAATACTACTATACAATCGTTTAAAAGTTATTTTAGCTTAAATATATTTAAAAATAATTTAATTCAAACATGCTTGAAAATTATATTTTTGAATTGTAATTCATTTGCTACAACGGCTAGTTGAAGTTTCAATAATTGTTTATAGGAAAGGCCAAATATATACTCAATCTCTTGTATTTAAATTTTGTTTAGGCATTTCAACCCACTTTATTCTATTTTAATTCTCCAAGTCGATTTCATGTTTCTTTAAATGACTCTATTTGTGTTTAAATGATATATAAAAAATAGAATTGATGTGTTAAAATGAAATAAGATTAAATTAGAGTGTCAAAATAAAATTTAGACTTAAATTAAAGGAGTTGTATATGTGCCTGGCCTATAGAAAATTAGCCTAAATCTTTATAATGAATGGTCTTTAATGTTTGGTTCCTACTTATTTTACGGACCAATCTTTAAAATCAAAAATATTATTCATAATACAAACATGTTCAAAAGTTTAACTTCATTCATTTTAAAGACCATTCTTATGAATCACATGATTATTTCCATTCTATTACATCGTTGTACTTCAATAATTATATACTCTTCTTAAAAGCTATAAATTTTTTCTATTTTTGGTTTTGTTTTTTTACTCTGATTTTAGAGTTGTCACTGAAGCTATAATTAAAGAAATAATTATATATAATAGCTAACTAATAATCTAAAATAAATGGAGTAGCTAGGGTTTGATTTAATTGTGCTCCTAGCAAATATTTGCCAAAATTTGCAGTCGCCTCTCTCCCAAAAATCTCGCTCGCCACTATCCCATTCTCGCTTCAATCTCTCGCTCTCTCTCTCACTTTTTATACAAACACAAGTGTATAAAAATTGTTTCTATTTGTATAAAGCAGAGGAAATTGTATAAATACATATATTTTTGTTCCCCTCTCTCCCCTCTTCCAGATCTCGCTCGCCACTCTCCCAAATCTCGCTCCCTAGTCCCTACCCTCGCCTTTCTCACTTATACAAATAGAAGCGAAATGTATAAATTGTTTTTCTGTTTGTATAAAGCGTGAGAAAATTGTATATACACATGCAAGTACATATATTTTCGTCCTATACACTTATAATTATACTATAAAAATACTCTCCTGCCCAGTTTCTTTTGCTTTTCTCTCTTTCTTGTTTTATACAAATTCAAATTGTATCTAATTTCTCTCTTTCTCGTTTTATACAATTCGATTCAATTGTATATTTCCTGCCCAAGTCTCTTTTGTCTTTCTCGCTTTCTCATTTTATACAAATTCAAATTGTATATAATCGTTCTATACACTTATAATCATACAATTCATTTTATACACTTCGTTTTTATATAATTCTCTGCCCAAGTGTCTTTCTCTTTCTCGTTTTATACACTTCATTTTATACAATTCGCTTCAATTGTATATGTATAGCGAATTATACAGTTTCTATGTTTGTTATGGAGCGCAATTATGCAAACTTTGCTATAGCAAACTTTGCTATAGCATACAAATATGTGAAAGTTGTCCATAATTAAATTAGGATTATACACTACAAGTGGATACATATTCAGGTTCAAATTCAAATTTTTTTTTATTAAAAGTGAAACAGTCTTACCGCTATATCACAATTATATGCATTGATAATCATACATTGTTAATACATTATATAATGGCTTTATTGAATAAATAAAATAGGTCACTTAAAAAAATTAAACCTAAATAGACGCCCACTCTGCTGTTGAAACTAAAATAATTAGTATGTATATAACTATTGTATATCGATTAGAAAACGTAAAATTATACGAGCAAAATTTTGTGTAAAATTGTTAAATTCTATGTGTAAAAAATCCAATCGATATACCTACATACAAACTAGCAGTATATGTTTACAGTCAAGCACAGTAAATTAGGGAGAGTTTATTTTTGTCCTTTGCGAAAACTAAGAGTATGTGATTTGCACAGACACGATATATAAAGTTTGAGGTCTTATTAATTGATATGTAACAATAATGTATTCAATAAAATTTCATAAGTAGAATCTGAAAAAGGATGTATTTATACATATGAACCTTTTTCTATTACCTCGTGAGATAAAGAGTTTATTTTTAGTGATAGATCATCGGCTCAAGTATAACAAATTAAAATATAAAAAACAAAAATACTGGTAAAATATAACAACTAACAAGAAAAGCAATGCAAAGCCTAAAAAAATTATGAATAAATAATTCTTTTCATTCTTTCCTCACGGTATTATTTTGCTATTTATAAATATTTAAATCTTTTAAGATGGTCCTATTCATTCATATTAGGTGATATGAATATATTTCTAATGTAAATATATGAATAAATATTTCATTTGGAGGCCATATGGTCAAACTCTCTCTCTTTGGTGTGGTAATGTGGATGTAATCAAACTTTGAAATATCAAACTTACTTAAACTCACTATTTTTTTTTTATATAAAGCATAAATTCTTACATATATAAGTTTATTATAATTATATTAAAGAAAGATTTGAATCTGTTAAAAAATTCATTCAAAATTTTTAAAAAATTAACTTACGAGGCAAAGATTTTTAATTGCCCCAAATAATAAGAGCCTAAAATATGTAGTTAGTTGGACAAAATAAACGAATGACTGAGATGTTTGTTATTAGTAAAAATATACCATGTACATTTAAGATGATTCTATTTTTTTCTCAAATAAAATTTTACTCAACTCGAATTTAAAATGAATGAATTTTAGTGTGATCATCGAAATTATACGAAAAGAAAAAGAGTAGATACTTCCATTTAATAAGGGCCAAAAAAACAAATAATATACATGCATATCACAAACATTAATAATTAGACAAAATAATATGTTGGTTAGGATGAAATACATAATCAATGAAACCCCTTTTGGCCTTTTTACATTATTGTCATGCTCATCATGTCCCAGCACCAAATTGATAGGTGGCTTTAGACTTTAGTGTTTTCTGTTTAGGCACATGAGAGTGCCCATTATCAACAACCTTTGCATATATTTATGTGTCTTATCTAGCATCTTTTGATACCTACTTTTTTTATTTAAAAAATAAAAATAAATTGAAAAGTATCTTTTTCATGCACTTTATAAACCAATCTTCTTTTTTTTATTGGATAAAAAAAACTAGGAATATTAAATTGAAATACTTAGACCTCCCGTATATTTGATTTTGTAAATGTGACCAATTGCAAACATGTGTAACATAGGATTAAATAAGTCTAAGTCAAAACATGCCTCAAGAAGTAACAGTGACAAATTCAAAATTTTTATTAAAAAGTATTAAAAAGACAAACAAAAAGATAGTGCTTAGAATTTAACTTTGTAACCTCAATGAATATTTAATCTCTTTAACCTCTACATCAACCTTTGATCAAGTAATTCAAAATCTCTATATATACTTCAAAAAATACATTATTTATATATCGTAATTTTTTATGATAAGATTTAGATATATGAATACACTGGCTTCCTTTTAGAGTTGTCCCTGCATAGAAGAAGGATTAATATTTAAAAGCAATACTTAAAGAGGCGATGCACGGATGTCATGAGCAGTGAGAGGTTGTATATAGTAAGATTGAAGGGAGGTAGATGTAGTCGAAGAAGTACTGGGAAGAGGTGATCGACTAGACATAATATGACGCTGCTTCAGTTTAACAAAGACATGGGACTTTTAAGAAAAATGACAATAAGGTTTCAAAATAAATGGGTGGTGACATAAGTCTTAAGTATTGGGTGTAGGTGACAATTATGTGATTAATAATTAAGGATTGTGGAGTTGCCCTCAAGTTCATAAGTTGACAGTTTGATTCATTGAATTAAATGAAGGGTAAAATAGTAAATTGACTAAAACACAATTTAACCAATCTTGTTGGGAATTAAAATTTAGGGAAGCCACCAGCAAGCTGTATCAAAAGGGGAAATAAAAAATTTACCCCCACCTCTCGTCATATATTTTTTCTTCCTCTTATTATTCTTCGTCGTTCTTGCTTGCTTGCTTGTCTTTCTTCTCGTTCTCTTTATCTTTTTCTTCTTCTTTTTTTGTACATTATTGGTCTTGGTTGCTAGTCCTTGAGCTTTCTTCTTTTCTTTTTCTTGAATCAGATTTAACTAATTTAATCAATGGATTAGATTTTGGTTGTTCTCAATTGAAATTACTTCATAAATGATTAGGGTCACACACCATTATTTTGATATGTAAAATTAATAGTTCTTTGAAATCATTCATCATCATTTGGGCACCTGTAATATTTTTAATAATTTGCATTCGCGTTTCCAATAGATTGTTATATGTTGCAACAACTGACTATTGAAACAAATTATAGCCATATGTAGCAACAAAAAGGTTATTTCCAGAATTGACAGATGTTGTAACATATAACTTACACAAGCTGCAACATATAAGCTAGACATGTAGCAACATATGACTTACATGTCTCAATCGACATTATAGTTATATAATACCATTGTAAATTATTTTTCAAGTGTTATATCATATTTTTATTGCTTAATTATGATTTAAAGTACTAAAATTTTGTCCAATTTGACATTTTTTCATCCCTAAATTGCTCAATTTATCGATTAAGTCATCCTTGAAGTGACATATATTGCCACATATGACATTTCTGTTGCAATTTTTCCAACAAAACATGCATATGTGGCAACATATGCACATTCTGTTGGGAAAATTACAACAGAAATGTCATATGTAGCAACATATGCACGTTATGTTGGGAAAATTACAACAGAAATGTCATGTGGCAACATATGCACGTTCTGTTGGGAAAATTACAACAGAATTATCATATGTAGCAACACATGTATATCATAAAATGATCTTTTGGGGGTTAACTCAATTAAATTGCCACCTAATTCAACATGGAACACTAATATATAGTCCTATAACATGTCTAAGTATAAAATTATGGTCTAATACAACAACCTTCATCAATTCTATCAATTATTTTTACAAAGACTATCATTTACCACTAGTTCATCATACAATGACCAAGTAACTACATATGATAGTTATATAATACCCTTGTAAATCATTGTTTCAAGTGTTATATCATATTCTTATTGCTTAATTATTTTTTAAAGTACTAAAATTTGTTCAAGTTGACATTTTTTCATTTCTAAATCGCTCAATTTATCGATTAAGTCATCCTTGAAGTGACATATGTGGCAACATATGCACGTTCTGTTGGAAAAATTACAACATAAATGTCATATGTGGCAACATATGTATATCATAAAATGATCTTTTGGGGTCAAGTCAATTAAATTGTCACCTAATTCAACATATAACACTAATATATAGTCCTATAACATGTCTAAGTACAAAATTATGGTCTAACACAACAACCTTAATCAATTCTATCAATTATTTTTACAAAGACTATCATTACCACTAGTTCATCATACAATGATCAAGTAACTACATATGCTAGTTGTATAACACCCTTATAAATCGTTATTTCAAGTGTTATAACATATTTTTATTGCTTAATTATATTCCAAAGTACTAAAATTTGGTCCAATTTGACATTTTTCATTCATAAATCGTTCAATTTATCGATTAATCCATTCTTAAAGTGACATATGTGGTAACATATGCATGTTTTGTTGGAAAAATTGCAACAGACATGTCATATGTGGCAACATATGTATATCATAAAATGGTCTTTGAGAGGTTAATTCAATTAAATTGTCACCTCATTCAACATGTAACACTAATATATAGTCCTACAACATGTTTAAGTACAAAATTATAGTATAATATAACAACCTTCCTCAATTCTATCAATTATTTTTACAAAGGTTATAGTATCACTAGTTCATCATACAATAATCAAGTAACTTCATATGATAGTTATATAACATCGTTGTAAATCGTTGTTCCAAGTGTTATAGCATATTTTTATTGCTTAATTATGGTCCAAAGTACCAAAATTTGATTCAATTTGACATTTTTTTATGCCTAAATCGCTCAATTATCGATTAAGTCAACCTTGAAGTGACATATTTGACAACATATGCACGTTTTGTTGGAAAAATTGCAACAGACATGTCATATGTGGCAACATATACATCTTAAAATGCACTTTTTTCGAGATAATATTTCAAAAGGAATAACAACCTAACCATCCTACAAACAAATAAGTGATAAAAACCACTAAAAAGTCTTGATTTAATACCAATAACTATTATATTCTATATTAGAAGATATCAACGATAAACTAGAAATGATGAGGGCAACAACACTTTGTTGTAGAAGAAAATCGCAACATATTATCACTGATGTTGTGAAAAACATAACAACAATTTGAATTATAAAGAAATAATGGAACGAGAGAAAGGAAAGAGAGAAAAGAAAACGAAAATTAGTAAAAATAAATTAAATTTGAAATATGAAACAAAACGATCTTTTTATACCTTTTTATTTTTATTTTTTAATTTTTTTTTTATAATTCATAGTGTGACATCTGTTGCCACATATATCCTTTCTGTTGAGGTAAATGCAGATAATTTTATAATTTTTTTACAACAAATGTTATATATGTTGTCACAGACACCACATTGGTAACAATGAAATGTTGCCACGTATCTCCTTTCTGTGACATATGTTGCCACATATCTTTTTTCTGTGACATATGTTGCCACATATCTTCTTTCTGTAACATATGTTGACACATATCTTCTTTTTATGACATATGTTGCCACATATCTTCTTTCTGTAACATATGTTGCCACATATCTTCTTTCTGTGACATATGTTGCCACATATATCCTTTCTGTTGGGGCACATGTAGATTGAGTTGTTGTCATGGATGAAATTTCTTGTATCATTTCATCTACAAGGTACATAAAAAAATATTGAGATTTCACAAATCATTATAAAATAATAATAGTAGTATGTTGCAATAGATGGATAGTCTGTTGTCATAAATTAACATTATGTTGTCACATATGTACCTGTTGTTGCAACACATAAAGTTTTTGTCGCAACATATAAATCGTATGTAGCAACAGATGAATCATATGTTGACACAAATGTACAGATTATTGCAACATTTGAATCTTATGTGGCAACAGATGACCATTTTGTTGACATAAAGTGAGATGTTACAACATATGGTAACTGTTTGAATATGCACCAACATATCACTAAAATGTTACAACATACGCTAAATATTTAACAAATGAAATATATTTTGGACGTCTGAATAACACTATATTTCTAAAATCATATCAACAAAATGGCCACAAAAAGAACAACAACAACAACAGAAAACGACTTTTCAATAAATGATAACAATACATATACATTTACTCAAAATAAGGATTTTTTGAGTTGACTGATTTTCTTTCAAAAATAATAAATAATACACACCATTAAGTCGATTATTCAATTTTTACATCTACAGAACGTTTTATTGTTCATTAATCCAAGAAAAAACTTCGAAAATTGTAAAATATTTCAAAAAAATAACTTACCCATTTCTAGTCGAACACGATTACAGTTCAGAAAGATGAGAGAGTAATGGAGGACTGGAGAGGAAGAGTAACGAATGGAGAGGAAGAGTAACGACGAATTTCCAAATTTCTAAGGAAGAAGAAGAACAATCCCCCAAGAAAGGAAGAAAAGAAGAGAGAGAAGAGAGGAGGGAAGATGAAAATATTTTTCTTTTTAAATGATTTGGTTTGAATTATAAAAGTGTGCTTTTTTGTATTTTATAAAAGACTAGAAAATTTTAAAAATATTAATTTAGTCCCATATTTACTTAATTACATTTTAAAGATGATTTGACCAACTCTTGGTCAATCTGTCACCAAAAACAAAAACGAGACTAATTTGACACCTTTCCCTTAATTTTCTCCAAAGACATAACCTTAAATAGGAAAATATGGAGGTCGCGAATAATGATAGACGGTTAGTAGATAGTTAGGGGTTATCACAATACTAGACTTTTCATATAATATTTGGCTTTTTGTTCCTGCTATCACTTGATATTATTAGATTTTACTTTTGATATTTCACATTATCAATTTGTTTACTGTGTTTCAATTATTTCATTATTATTGGTTTACCGTGTTAGTTGTTATGTTTTCTACATAATTTACTTCTGATTTCTACTTGAATTTACTACACTCGAGTCGAGAGTCTTTCATAAATATTCTTTCTACTTTTATGAGATAGTGAAAAAGTTTACATACACTTTGCCCTCAATATACCATGTTTTTGAAATTCTAGTGGTATGTTGTCATAGTAGTTTCAATGTTTATTTTTCATCCATCAATGCATTTCACTTTTAAAGTATTAGTTAACCTTTCTATATTAAAAAAAAGTATATCGAATCGAAAACCCCAAAAAAGGGTTATATCGATAACTATAGACTATAGGCAACCTTAAAAAGAGTAGATTCAATTAGATCGATTAAACTCAAATTGCAGTCTACTATGACTCAAAATGAATTTTTGTCATGAATATTTTATGATCTAATATTTTTTGTAATTTCAATAATGTATAATGTTTCTCTCCTATATGATTAATAATGAGTATCAATTCCCAAAAATGAAAAGTTTATTAGGAATTAGGAAGATTTAATAATGGAAAGTTCCCCCTTCCAACAAACAAAGGCAAAAATAATCACAATTTCGTTTGGTTAAAAGGGATGAACATTATTTAGCGTGGATTCTAAGTGGAAAAAAAAAGTTAGAAACTATTTAATAAAAAAGACAGCGATGCAAAAATCACTTTAAGAAAATATATATGATGATGCCTTCTGTTGGTATATAGAATCTTAATTAAATAACTAATCAAGCATAAGTTGGTATATTTTACAAGAAAAACATTCTTTCATTTTATTTAATCCTTACACTATTTTTTGATTATCCATTTTAACAAATTAAATGAAATTTATTACTCTTTCAATATTATTTTTTTACCATTAAATAAATACGTTGGATACTTTATTTAGATGATCAAAAGATGATTAATGAAGTAGTTTACTGAATTACACCATTAATAATATATATATATATATATATATATATATATATATATATATATATATATATATATATATATATATATATATATATATATATATATATATATATATAGACAACTAAGTTAAAATAGATCAAGTAAAATGAAACAAAGAGAGTGTATTATTTTTCTACAGAATTAAAATAGGAAAAACTACATCATTAAACAACCATAGCTATTATATATGCATAATCTAGCGGTACTTTTAAAAAATATTCTTATATAACCTAGTCAATATTTCTTTTTTTCTTTCATAAAATCCCTATCAAATCAACCACATCACATAAATTAGGTCGAATGAAGTAAACTCCCTTTGTTTTTTGCTACCAATAGAGCTTTTATTGAGGAACTTTCAAAAATAGACACTATAATAAACTTAATTATGCTTCATAGCAAACGTTTGCATATTTACGGGCTGTAGCTACAGTTTAAGCTGCTTCATTTGTATAATTTGCAGGTTTGTATAATTTCCGACTATATTTGTGTAATTCAGTTATTTTTTTATAAACTCGAAATAACAAATTTATACAAATACAAACATCAGAATTTGTAAATGGTTATACAAATTATATTATACAAATGTGCGAATTATACAAAATCAAAAAGTTGAGCCGCGTAATTACAGCTAAAAGTAGGTCACGAGTTATAATAAGGCAAAGCTATGTTAAGTAATTAACTAGTATATTTTTGCTTATACGCATAATTTTCCCTTATGAGAATACTAAGTAGCTCACCTCTTTTTGGGCCTAAAAGGAATACTTGGCCCATTTACTATTCTACCAGCCCAACTGGAGGATATGAATACAACCTCACAGGATGGGCTATTAAGCAAATATGGTACACAGGCCCACAGTTGAGCTAAGAATCTATTATCAAGTCGATGACAGTAACAAATCTAACCATGAATAGGCATACTATTAAAAAATCACGATTTTTTCACACATTTCTGTTTAAATACCCACGGAAAAATTTGTGATGGAAGGAAAAATTATACATAATAGCAAATATTTAAATCAAATTAAATGCTATAGCTATTGTTTTATCTAATTCTAGTTCGCAGCTAATGTTTTGCTTTTCTTGCCGTTTGGCTGGGATTTATATATTTGTATACATATACAATTGACAAGTGTAACATAGAGAACATGTACATATACAAATATACAAAACACAATTTTCACAGGCACAAACGAATTAGCCCACGGTTATACAATTTAGAGGCTCCATATATAGCAAATAAAATATAGCTATGGAGCGCAAATAACAAATCTACAACTATAGAACACTTATCTTTGTCATTATTAAATTTTTTATCTTTTAATAACTTTCTCAACGCAAGCCCACAACATACATGTAGAATTATCATTAAAGTAGGACAAAATATGCTTAGAATTTTATCATTTAAGGTTGTGTCACACTCTGACTGGGGTAGTATGAACTATGAAGTTAATCAAATGTTTTTGTTTTCACGAGTGCTGTCTGCAAATAGCCACTAAAGGAAATTCAAAACCTTTCAATATTTCAATCAACCCTAGTTGTTGGCTATCTGCATCAAACATTGCCTTTTGCAAACATTTTTGGCCCATTGTCTAGTCTTGTAATTGTGGGGACGATTCCGATATATACACCAGAGGCAGGATTAAGAGTTCGGGATTCTAAAGTTATAAATCCGCAACTCTAGCGTAAAAATCATTTCCATTGCCCCTTGCTTACCGTTGAGCCATCAGTTAATTTTGTTGGGGTTTACAAGTTAGTATACATATATATTTATTTACTTTTTATTATAAATGTAGGTTCTATATGAAAAAGACATTAAATTTGTCCAAATTCACAAACCCCTACCTATATCCGCCCTTTGTAACTTAGAATGCTAATTTTAATCAAACTTCTTGTCAAATTTTATGCCTTCAAAATTAAAAATCTTATCCAATATTCATCTAATCACTTAAAAAATCGCACCACATATCTCACAAGTCAAAAATGATATAAAAGAGCTACAAAAATAAAATCAAAACATGTAAAATACACCAAAGTACATAAAGAAACCATATTGCCTTTAGTTTTACATATATTCATATTTTTATATGATAATATTTCATAAATTATTATCGAAAAGCAATGCTAGTTTTGGTAAAAGTAGAAAGGACTGACACATAAGCGTTCGGCAAAGACGGGGGATTTATTTACTGCCAAAACTGTTTGCAGTATTTACAATTTTCCTCTTCTACAACAAGCAAAAGATCTCTGACCATACCACAGTACTCAGCATTTCCTTTTGACTCAAACATCTATAATGGAATTTCCATAACACATACCATTGTTATCTTATTAAAAATTCTGGCTCTATCACTAACATAAAGTCGAGAAAAATATTGAAAGCATCTCTAAATTTGATAAAGATTTAGTGGTATGGATATCACTCATAATGTAAGATCAGATGTGTATTTTAATTCAGTTAGTCAAATGAATATTTTAAAGGATATTTAGTTTAACCATGAAACTAATAGATGATTGTGTTAAATTTTGAAGTATTTTTTAAACTATTTTTTATTTTTAATTTATATTATATGAACTTTGAATTTCTTAAGTATAAGATTTCCAGTTCAAATTTAATTTTTTTTAACTAGATCAGAAATATGTTTAGATTACATCCTAACTCAATTAACAAAGCTATATTAATAAAAAAATAATGTACGTACGTAAGTTGATTTAAATATTAAAATTATAAAAATTTATTTAAATTGTATCATATAAATGGATGGACAACGTCGGAGTTGATATGTCTAGGGCTCCAGAGACAGCTAAGATAGTGCTCACTGCTCACCATCACATCATTTTACTATCTATTAAAGTCTTTTATTTTGCCCAAATATACTACAAGTGTATCTGTCTGTTACTTTTTCCTAATTTTTCTTTGTTATATTTAGATAAACAAATTGAGAATTTACAGTCACTTTTTATATTATTGATATCTATGGATTTAGAATTTAAATTTTATGCTGATAGAATACTTGAAAATCCCTTTAAATTTGATATGTATTAGTTTAATTTCTCTTAAACTAAACTTGGTCCAAATCCTTTTAATAATGGTCATCTACTCATATAGTAATTTGTCTTAATTACCAAGTGATTATAAATGACATTTGACGTGTGAAAGTGTAAAATAATAGCCACATCATATTAATTTGATGCATAAATTTTTTTCCTAAAATGCCGTTTTGTTTTATATTTTTATACTTGTGGTCATATCCTAGATAAGTTATGAATACGTTATATTTTTCCTAATAGTTTATGTTATGATAAGAATGATTTTTGTACGATTTGATAGAAATGTAAAGATATTAAATTTCTCTTGAATGTCTCATCAGAAGCCAACCAAGTGAACATAGATATCATGTCGATCACTTTCCTCTTTGTTTTCATCCTTCCTTCCAGATTCGAATACCTGCAAAATCGTTGGAGGAAGTTTCCCTTGTAAATTTACATCTTTATTGTGTTCTAAAGTGTACCTAATTTTGACAAATTAGGTTATATGATCCAAATAAATAATTTTTATCGGTAATAAATACATACATATTGATAAAGAGTATTAAAGTTTTTAATGATATTAGCGAAATTGGTGTTATTGGATTCAGGATCACTATATGCTTTGGGACATTTACATAAAATATTAATATATATTTAGCAGCGATTAAACTATTATAGTTATAACTTTATTTATTTAATCCAAACAAAAGGTACAAGTTCATTTTTTTCAATTTGTTTATCTACTTTTTCTATTAGTTTTTTTTTTTTAATTTCTTAAGTTTCATATATAGTTAAATTAAAATAAATAAATTGAAATCGAAAAAAAAAACATTAATTTGCTAGAAATAAAAGGTGGCCTCAATTGTCGTGGAGTGAATGAGTCAGATTGAAAAATTTGGAAAAGAGTCACGAGAATTTTTACATATAACACGCAAACGCAATTATATGCATGCAACTTTCCTTTTGTGAATTTTTACTGTTATTTTGGACAGTCCCACGCACCACCTTCGCTTTAATTAACTGCACATCCGTTTGGATTGAATTAAAAATCGGTCAAACCTCTTTTTTAAATTAATTTTTAACTTTTGGAAGTGTTAATTATAAAAAATAACTTCAAATAAGTTGTAAAATGTTTGACAAGGTAAAAATGACTTATAATAAGTTAAAACTGACTTAAAATAAGTCAGAAAGCAAAAGAGCAAAAGTAGGTTTCCCTCTAAAAAAAAATTTGACTTAAAAGTCATTCAATTTGACTTTTTATTTTTGACTTAAAAACTATTTTTTTAAGTCAATCCAAACGGCTTTAAATCAAAACATATTGTTACGTACTAATACGTGATCACGTAGAGAAGAGGCTATGAAGGATTAAAATTAGGGTTGAATTTTATAAATTGGTAGTCAGACTGCGTCTAATTTCTCTTTTTTTTTGGTACTATTATTATCTTATTTTTCAATTTTGTTGACAATGTCTGTTATATTTTTTATTTTTTTGAAAATATTTTGGTATTTGATGCTCACAACTCACAAACAGGACAAATCTAGGGTTTCAGTCAAACCTTTATGGCAAAAGATTTCTGGGCTAACGGGTTTGGTTTGTTTCTTTTTTTTTTTAAGGCAAAAATAAGTTTTCAATTTTAAATAAAAAAGAAAAAATTGCGTTTCTTTTGAGATCTTGAATTGCTGGATACGGAATTTTCGTAGTTGGCTAAGAGAGCGCAGCCTATAGAAAAAAAATACTCCCTCCGTTTCACAAAGAATGATCTAGTTTGACTTGACATGAAGTTTAAGAGTATAAAAAAGACTTTTGAATCTTGTGGTTCTAAATTAAAGTTAGGTTAAATGTACAAAATTACCCTTTGATTTTGTGGCCTTAAATATGCCACGTGAAAAATTGTTACAAAAAAAAAAACATTCTTTTTGAAACATACTAAAAAGGAAAGGAGGTCATTCTTTTTTAAACGGAGGGAGTAACTTAAACTTGGATATTTGCATGCATGACATTATTCCTTATATTTCTTTGTAATAGTACTTATGGACTTGCAATATATTGTATCATGAATAGTGAAATGTAATTTTATTAGCTACTATTATTAAAGTGATATACTAAGATTTACTCATCATTTTCCAACTAATTAAATAAATTCAAATTTTGATTTATGATATGAGTAATTAAAATATAATTTTCTCATTTGTTACCATGTCGTAGTCACACTATAGTTGAAAGTTAAAATTACAAGTCGTACTTATTTAATAGGGTATAGCTAAATTAAAAAGGTAATTAATTATTGGATTCTGTTGACGTAAAGTAGTGTTATGAGATATTTCCTTTTAACTGTTTCAACCACTAAAATTGTCAAATTAATGTACACCATATGCTTTACAAAACATGTAACCCTACCAAAAAATAAACATGATAAATTACAAAACACAGTGCGACCTAACAAATTGTGTTTTAAACGCATTGTTCATATTTAAATCTTGATTTTGAATAGTCATCTTTGCCACAAAACAAATAATTAAAGGGGTGAAGTTGGGCGAGTTGAATTTAATTTGAGCGGATGAGTTGAGACAATATCCAATCAAGACTCAAACTAATCCAAACTTGCTTGGTTCAAATTGGGTTGGATCAGAATGAGTTAGGTAATTGGTTACATTATCGGTCAAGACTCGGTGTGTGTTTGGTATGGAGGAAAATGTTTTTCATAGAAAATGTTTTCCTGGAAAACAAGTAAATTTTGGACTTATTTTCTCATGTTTGGTTGGTGAATAGAAAATATTTTTCGAAAATGATTTTTAGTGTTTGATTTATGAATAAAAAATATTTTTGAGAGACATCTTTTATTTTTACTAAAGTAAAAAATAATTTATAAAATTGAAAAAAAAAATTGATTTTTTTTTTTGGGGTGGTGGTGTTGGTGGGGTGGAGTGGGGTGGGTGGGGGAGGAGTGTGAAAAAATATATTTGAAGTTAATAGTATTTTTAAAAAATAAAATAAATTTTTTTGGGGGGTTGGGGGTTGGGGGGTAGGAGTTTAAAAATAAAAATTTTAAGTTGAAAATATTTTAATAAAGCAAAATTAATTTTATGGGGAGGGGCTGGGGTTGGGGGGCTGGCCGGTCGTGGGGGAGGGGGTTAGTGATCGGGTGAAAAAATAAAATTTTGAAATTGAAAATATTTTTTTAAAATTGATGTTTTCCCCCCAAAAAAATGTAATTTGAAATTGGAGGAGAGTTTTGGAAAATATTTTCCTTAATTTTTGAAGGGAAGTCATTTTCCTTAATTTTGAGGAAAATGAGTTGATTTGGAAAATATTTTCCAAAACTTTTGTCCCAACCAAACATGGGAAAATTGGAAAATATTTTCCATAAAATATTTTCCTTCATACCAAACACACTCTCAATTAGATTCAAGTTTTACTAAGTTTAATTGTTTTATTTGTTCTTTTAAATTATTTTAGTACCTAATAAATTTATTTATTTTCTTTATTATCAAATTGGAAAAAGAAAATATTTTTGACAAGATTTTTCATTAGTCAATTCGTGTTACATATAAATTCAATGTTTAATAGATTGAAATTGAGTTTGATTTTGAAATCCCTAATTACATAGATACTTACTATCTCAAACAATTATTACCACAGAAAAATTATAGCTGGTGACAATCCATTGACGAAACAAAAAATTAAAATGAATATATATATATATATATATATATATATATATATATATATATATATATATATATATATATATATATATCCCATTTTATATGGCACTGGTCATATAATCAATGTACCTTATTATAATTATAAATAATTTAATTTTAAGATTTTCTTTTTATTCTTAATATCATATTGGTGAAACTAAAAATTTTATTAAGAAAATTCAAAATTTTAGTATATATAAAATATTTTTATGAAGAATGTCTAACTAATTATCCTGAGCTATACGTTATTATTCAATAAAATAATTTATAACAATATGAATATCTAAATACCCTTTTAAATTACAAGTGTCAATTTTTATTTTTTTTTAATATCAAATCTAATTAAATGATGTCACTTAAAATGATACGGATGAATCGAGAATAAGAAAATATTTTGGGGGTTAACCTGAGGCAATAATTAGCAGGGAGAAAGAGGCTGCACATCCCCATGTAGTAAGTTTTGTTAAAGGAAGAGAAGACCCCACACTTGCATTTATTGATCAAGTGGAACTCTGAAAAAAAAAAAGTGACTTTGTAGTTATTAGTAAAGGAAAGGGAGAACATGTTAGTGTATGACTAGGTTTTATGATACTTATTTTACTATAATATCTATTCGATATATAAAAACAAATTTAATGAAATATGATTGGACAATTTTTACATATAATAAATAAAAAAATTATATTCGTATGTTATAGCAAAATTTACATAATTGCGCTCCATAGCAAGGATACAACTGTATAATTCGTTGGCCTAAATTGTATAATTTGCTGGCCTCGCTATATATATATAATTAATTGTATGATTCGCTAGCCTAAATTGTATAATTCGCTGACCTATTTCGATAAAATTGTATATTTCGCTGGCATATTTCACTACAATTGTATAATGCGCAATTGTATAATTCGCTGCCTATTTCGCTGCAATATCTGTAAAAAAAAATTGCTTTGCATATAATTGAATCAACGTAAAATATTTATATATTGTATAATTATAAGTGTATAGGAAGAAGATATATGTTTTTCTCTCGCCTTATACAAAAACAGAAACACTTTATACACTTCTGTTGTATAAAGCGAGAGAAAATTGTATTTCACTGCAATTGTATAATTCGTTGGCCTTTTTCGCTGCAATATTTGTATAAAATTTGCATTTGTCTACAATTGAATTGAAGTAAAATATTTGTAAATTGTATAATTAAGTGTATAGCACGAAGATATATGTTTTTGCATGTGTATATACAATTTTCTCTCGCTTTATACAAAACAGAAACACAATTTATACACTTCTGTGTATAAAGCGAGAGAGGCGAGCAGAGGGAGAGTGGCGAGCGAGATTTTTGGGAGAGAGACGACTGGCAGATTTTGGCAAACGTTTGCTATGGAGCACAATTAAATCAAACCGTAGCTACTCCATTTATTAGGTTATTAATTTGCTATTATATATAATTATCCCAATACAATTTCAATCAAAATTCTCTTAAATGATATATTATGTTAATAATGATTAAGTAATATAAAACAAAGGAAGTAATTTATAATGTAAGGTGTATTTTTGTGAGATGATTAAAACGTTATTTGACAGCTAATTAGAATTATACATATAGTTATTAGTTACTTTGTCTTTTAATTTACAAAAGATGATTTATATTTATATTATTTATGTGAATTTTGAAATTACAAATTTAATTTCATATTAATTTTATACGTAAACAACTTTTTTTAACTAACTCAGAAATAATATTATAACTTATACAAAAATTAATATATGAATAAAGTACTTTTGTACTAGCTATTAAATGACCCAAATTGTTATAAATTAACTAATAATAAGGAATCATTTGGTTGGTGGATAAACAAAAAATATCTCATAAATTATACAATATTATTTTCTTTCATTACTTATATGAAATAACCTGTTTTAGTCCAAATTTTCTATATTCTTTTTTTTCCCTTTCATGTCCGATATTTTATTTAAATTTCATTATTCTAAACTCATATAATGTAGAGCTCCATCGGAAAAAAATAATTCTTACTAAAATCTTCTTCATATCATAATTCAAATTCAAAATCTCTACTAAAAAAAATTAGTCCCATCCACTGCACCAAATCTCTCCACCAATATTTTGCATCTAAGAAGTGAAAGATATGATGAGGTAGCTACCTACCTTAGATAGTCATAATAATAATAGTCTTTCATTTCATTAATATCACATCACTCACACTCCCACCCACATCTCTCTTCCACTCTTCCCTCTCTCTCTCTCTCTCTCTCTCTCTCTCTCTCTCTCTCTCTCTCTAACTATCATAAAAAAAAATAGAGTAACTATATGTTCTTCTTCTCTTTCCCCTTATGGCTGCAGAAGGATTTGAAGCATATCATGTCCCACAACAAAGCAGAAGAGATAAACTTAGAGGTGATACTAATACTAATTTCCTCCCTAATTTTTACAATAACAATCCATCATTTCTCCTTAATCCTTCTGATAATTTCCTTCTAATTAAATCCATGGATCCACAAATATCTCCCTCTTTTCAACCAATTAACAATAACCCTTTCCTCTACAACACTAATCAAAATCATGATATTGATGT
Organism: Solanum lycopersicoides; assembly: GCA_022817965.1. NCBI lineage: Eukaryota > Viridiplantae > Streptophyta > Magnoliopsida > Solanales > Solanaceae > Solanum > Solanum lycopersicoides. The sequence continues at coordinate 85,347,942 of CM040627.1, forward strand.
TGTTTCATCATCAACTTATCATGACTCAAATAATAGTAAGAATAGTATAACTAATTATGTTACTCCAGCTCAAGGTTTGTCTTTATCTTTATCATCTCATAATCATTATCAGCGGAACAGTACTAGTACTAGTAATACTAGTACTGTTCCGCTGGAGCTGAATTTACAGAGATATGACTCATCATTATTTACAACAACGGTACAGGCCGCGGCTACCGCGGCCAATTGTTGTAATAATGAATTTTTGTCATCAAAGAGTGGTGGTAGTACTATTGTTGGGCCTTTTACTGGATATGCTTCAATTCTCAAGGGATCAAAATTCTTAAAACCTGCACAACAGTTGATGGAAGATATTTCTGGGATTTATGCTCAGAAATTATTAGAAAATGATGATTCTCTTGGAACTATGGATGATGTATCTAATGATGATGGAAGTGATGAGCACAGGAGGAAAAATTCCAAATTAATTTCAATGCTTGATGAGGTATTTTTTTTTAATTTTTTAATGTATAGTATTTTTACAATAATTTGTGTGGTTAAACCTATATATAGTGATTAATTACAATTTTAAACTATGAGATTTGATATCAAATTTTCGAAATAAGATTTTGTGCTTATTTCAAATGAGTAGTTTTACACATTGGTCCATTATTCAAGAAATAAAGAAATTGATTTTTCTTCTTCTTATGAGTGAAATAGGTAGCCTGATTAAATTTAGATTCGGAGTAAAAATTTAGATTAGGGATAAAGCTTTAGTAATAAAGACAGTTTTATATCAATACTTGACTTCAATAACTCTGATTAAGACGAAGAATTACTTATTACCGCACCATATGTTTGTTCATACCTTTCAATTTTAACCTCATTTTTTTTCTGACTCTAGCTCAAGTGATGTCTAATTTTGTGCTTTATTTTTCTTAAGTAAATTACTCCTATGATTAGAAATTAAATTCTTACCATTTTATGTACATGTCATGAAATTTTAATTTGTTTAATTTCTTCAGATTTGTGAGTTCTTTCTGTATATAACGATAATTCATTCTTTAGGGCTTAGAATTGTAATTCATTGTTTGTGTCAACATGCAGTATTCAATTTATATATGCTCTTAGCATACAGTATAAATTAAATTCTTTTGAGTCAAATTGGTTGTATTATTAGGTAACAAGATGCCTATGCTTTTTAGTCAATAGAAGTTCGATCACTAAATCATCTTTTTGAAAAGGAAAATAAAAGGTGATTGATAGAGAGAATATATGCACGAAGATTGGTGGCTTTAAAGGGTCGTTTGGTTGGACGTCTACGAATAACATTGAATATAGTGTATTAGTAATGCTGAGATTATTTATTAGATACGATTTGATTTTGTAATATGAATCGTATATTTGTAAATATAAAAGTACACATTTGGAGGAAAATTATATAACACCCTTGCATTGGATAGGTTAAAAAATTGTACCAAACAACGTATTTGTTACATACAAGTTACTTCATGCATTTTTTTAATTCCTCTTATCATACGGCCTCTAAATGGATGAAGGTATTAGGACTTCTAATAGGTATAATGAAACTTAATTTGGCTGTATTTTGTGGATAAAGAGATTAGGGGAAAATTTATAAGAAGAAATATTTATCACAAGGACAAATCATTCAATACCCTAGCTCTTTCCTCTATTTTTTTTTTTTAAAAAAAAATTCTATTTCATTTTACTCCTAAATACTCTTCATTTAAATCTTAATTTTTTTTAAATTTCCAAATACCATTATTCTTAAAATTAATTTTGACTTCTATTAATGTTTAGGCCGCACAGATTCCAAAAATAACCTTCTAATTGAGGGACTGTTGCCTACACAATCACCAAATAAGGGTAGGCACTTGAGGACAAAGGAGGTATTTCTAATTAGTTGTTATTGAGCCGAGAATTTTTTCTAGAAATATCTTTTTTAATTCAATGAAATATAGATAAAGTTTATGTATATTCTAATTATGAAAATACACTAGGTATGTTAACTTTATATTTTTTAATTTATGTGAAGGGTTTCAGAAAGGCATTGAAGTCCAATAGTGTGTGTGATAAAAAAAGTTTGTGTTTTAGTCCGACTAATTAAGACACCTAAAATGAAACGAAGAGTATGTATTTATGATATTAAGGATGATATATATATATTTGATTTCAGGTATATAGAAGGTATAAGCAATATCATCAACAACTACAAGGAGTAGTGGCATCATTTGAATCAGTTCCTGGACTTGGAAATGCAGCCCCATTTGCAAACCTATCTTTAAAAGCATTATCCAAACACTTTAGGTGCCTAAAAAGTGCCATTTGTGACCAAATGAAGAACACAATTAAATCTCAAACTCATAGTCATAATAGTCAAATAAATTGTGATGATTCTACAAGTACAAGATCTTTTGGAAAAGGCAACTTTAATTTCCAAAGAACAGGATTTGTTGAGCATCATCAGCCTGTTTGGAGACCACAAAGAGGCCTACCGGAGCGCGCTGTAACTGTTCTTAGGGCTTGGTTGTTTGACCATTTCTTGCACCCGTAAGTATTACTGGTGAATTTAAGATTTGAAATTTATGAATATGTGATATAGTTTGAATTGACACATCGTTTAAGAATGAAGCGAAAGATTTTGAAACTTGTGAGAAAACATGTACTAGTTGTATGACTAAATTTTTTTAGAAACTTGTTGATTTTAAAAATGTCATAACGTATGTCTCGTTATGATAGCCTCTCATTAAAGAGTAAAATAGAAAATGTATAGTTTATTTTTTTTTAAACCATATATATGTTTAATTTATTTGATTTGGGATTTGGGTTGAACTTTAATCAAATTTATTTATGTAAAATTTTAACTCGTTAGTATTGATGTTGTTGCAGTTATCCCACAGATTCTGACAAAGTAATGTTGGCCAAACAGACTGGCCTTTCAAGGAATCAGGTTTGCACATTTTCCAAATCGACTGATTTCTTTGATCCGTTTCTATCTATATATGTCAAATTCATTTCTTTTTTAGTTCATCTAAAATAAATGTTTTTGCACCGCTTTCCTTATTAGTTGTCAATACACTTTCGTTTTTCATTTTCATGATATGTTGATTGTTGCATTTGATCGATGGTTTTTCGAAGTATGTCTCTCTAGAGGTAGGCGTTAGGTTTACATACACTTAATTACCCTTTTCAGACTCTACTTATAGAATTTCACTGAATATGACCCCTTTTTTACTTTTAAAACATTTTAACTTTTCATTTTACATGCGATGAGATACCCACATTTTACTCGCACAAATATTTATTGCTCGTGTTACATCATAATAGGTTCTTTGTTTGTTAAACTTCGTGCCTAGTCAAACAGGTCTTTTTGTACATAATGTATGTCAATATTGTATTTCAGGTTTCTAATTGGTTTATCAATGCAAGAGTTAGGCTATGGAAGCCTATGGTTGAAGAAATACACATGCTTGAAACAAGACAAGCTAACAAATCTTCTTCACAAAGGATGCAAAGCCAAAACAACAACAATCCCATTGAAGTACATTTTCCCACAAGTGTTAATTCACTTCCATCAACATCATCAGCACAACAAGTTCCATCAAAGAGAACGCGAAATAATAATAATAATCCAGAAGATGAAATTAATTTATCATATTCTCGTATTGGAGTGATGACATCAGGTGGAAATGGTGGGGTGTCATTAACATTGGGACTTCATCATCAAAACAATAATGGTTTATCATCGGAGTCTTTCCCCAGAAATGCAGCACGACGTTTTGGTATCGATGAAAATAACGAGGGATTCATGTTTGGTGATGGATTTGAAGAACAAAATCATAATAATAGTAGTATTGGAGGGCAATTGTTGCATGATTTTGTTGGTTGAATATTAGTTTTTATGCATTTTGTAGCCTTGTATTGACAGATATAAATCAAGGATTTAAAACAAATATTGATCATGAATTCATTTTGTATATTACATGATTTTTTATTTTTTTTACGTGTGTATATTTTGAATCGACCAGTAATTAGTGGGTTGAGTTGAGACTAAAGTTTGCTCTAAAGTCGTGTATGTTTTGATTTTGGAGATTATAACTAAATGAACCCCTAAAAGTATACTTTTGAGCTGTTTATGTCATTAAATTTAGTGAATAGTGATTATTTTTTTTTTGATCAAATAATTCAAACAAATTTTGTTGATTGGATTCGATGATAACTCTGAAACAGTATGATAACTAGTGAAACAATATGATAATTAGTGATCGATTCCTTACATTTCGTAGATTGTAAAGTGAATTTTTTTTATGTCAATCACCATAACTGTGGTCTGCATAATACTCTTTGTATTTAATGACATATTAAGTAGGTGTCGAGATTCATCTTAGGAACTCTGTTATGAATAAATAGACTCTGTTTTTTCCCGCTTAGCATTCACTGTTCACTCTTTTTGCTGATTGTATAATCCGTCTCCTCACTCATGACCAAGAGTGAACGATATTTATCAATAAGATAACCAACGGAAAAGAAAGAGAGATCATGATCTAACTGCTAAATATCGTTCACTCTTGGTCATGAGTGAGGAGACGGATTATACAATCTTGGTTAAATCTCTTTGTTGATTGTATAATCATGTTTCTTTCTTTTCCGTTGGTTATCTTATTGCATCTCATTCTCTTATCTATGTCTTTTATCTTGAGTTCATTAGCTATACAACAGATTTAACCAAATCTTCATGCATTTAGCATTATTCTGTAAATTGCAACCTGTTGCTATTAACTATTCCTGAAATTTGTTGCCAACCAAAGATTGGTGTTTGGTAAGTATCGTTATCGTAGTGTATCTTCTTTCATTTGCATGTCTTTTTAGTCGTTCATTATTATTAGATTTACCATTATGCACTTACAGTACAAGAATTTAATTTAAGAACATTGTGAAAGAATGAGAAAAAAGTATCTAATAGATTACTTGCATTTTCCCCTCATCTAAATATATGTGCAACTCCGTTATCACTCATGTTACTTAATTATGCCAAGTTAAAGAATACTCATGAAAAAATAAGTAATAAAAAGTATGTTATTAGTGTTATGCAGCACTCAATTTGATTCACATGAAGAATTCAAACAACAAGACAATTGAAGAAACAAAGAACATGAAGAGTCGAACAACAGGACAATTCGCATTAATAATTCTTTGAGAAAGGTTGATGTTGGAGATATGGAAGAAGATGGTTGCTTGATTTTTGTTTACAAAAAATTATGAAAAGTTTTAGTACATATATATTGGATTCATGCGCGAGTTAATGGTTCTACGCCAGAAGATATAAATTTCCTATTTGATTTCTTTTCTGAAGTTTTAAGTGTCTCATGCAAGGCGTTTTTTTGTTCTGTTTTCCTTTGCTTGTATTTTGGGGTTTTCTGTTTCTTCTTCTAATATTGGTGGGTCGTTGTCTTTCATTTATTTATAAGTTGCATGTGTCTAATAAATCCATGTTGTATTTGCAGTAAATTTTCGCTCCATATGAGTGTATGATATTAGAACGTTTAAGCTTACGGGACCATATGATCTCACATGAAGTTTTGAAGCAACATCAATCTCAGCTTGATGTATTTTGCCTATGCACTATTTTTTGTAAAAGAAGTTCTAACAAGAATATCCATGACGCTTTAACCAGGCTAGCAACAACTAACCATGCTCCATTTTTACTACACTACACATCCATAACTTAAAACACAATAATCGTCGCTGTCACTATCTATTTTGCCTTATCAAAAAGTCAGCTTGATCTGTACACACATAAGCAGTACAACCACAAAATGTCTAAACAACGTGTATATGTATCACCATATGTGTATATGTATCACCAGCGCTTTACCAATGTTTTGTCGTGTGCCCGTGCACGCACGGGCAATCATAGTCTAGTTATAAAAAAAAAACTAAAAATATGGAGGGGGGGAGTACAATGAGAGGAATTGGTGGCGTGTTAAAAAATATTCTGTATTTTATTTTTTATTTTTTTCCCAGAAAATAGTACTCATACTTTAATCTTTAACTTTAACTAATTAATAATAATAATTTAGTTAATTTTTATCAAGGCGGAATAATATTTTATCAATGTGAAGGATGATGTGACAATTTTTTTAAAATAAAAGAGAGAAATATTAGAGACGCTATTATGAGAAGGTTACAAAAGAGAGATCTGTGTTTTTCAAACTAATAAGTTACAATTTAGATAAAAAAATTTAAAAGGAGATATATCAAATATGTTATTGACCCTTATCTCATAAATATAATTAGGTCATGCGAAACATTATGGAAAACTCAACTCGATGGAGTAATATAGATACTTATAAGACATGTCAAAAATTCTATGTTTATGTATCATATAAGCTATGTTGACCCTTTTTAGGAGAATATGTGATGTTGGATCGTGTCCGTAAAGAAGATTTTAGCTTTATATATATTTTCCTAATTTTTAGTTTATAGCTTTATATAGTTTTTTTTATTTTTAATTTATATCAAATCAGTACAATTTATTATAATTAAGTAATTTCATTAAAATATATATATTGATTAGTCATGATTAAATAAATTGAATTCTGTATTCAAACACATAACAAGCATATGGTTGACTTTGAGATAAACGCATCAAGTGAAGTTGTAATCTTGTATGAATTTACATTTTTAATTCAAGCTCTTGTTTTTCTTTTCTTTTTGGTATAAATTTTTTTTCTTCTTATTTCTAGCGTTGGTGACAAATATAATATTTTGACTATAGTTATACTTTTTGTTTTCTGTGGGTAGATTGTTTCCTTATTTAATTGACAACATGTTATTTCCTTAATTATTAGATATTAATTAAATCATATGATATATTTGAGCATATCAGTCTGGGTGGTGTAGTCGGTTATCACGCTAGTCTCACACACTAGAGGTCCCCGGTTCGAACCCGGGCTCAGACATTTTTATTTTATTAGTAAGCTTTTACGCGAATTATTAGTGCCTTAAAAACACTCTTTAATTTACTTGATTAATTGAACTTAAATACATTCTCGATCTTGCTATATGTGTGAAATACGCCCCTGAATTCTCGTCAAGTTTAGAAGTATTCAATATTTGTCTCGATTTTTTATTAAGAATCTCATGCTCCCATAAGAGTTCGAGACCACTCCCTACATCATATGACAGATTGGGAGAATCTGAGTTCAGTTAATTAAGTAGAGAGGCGTTTTAAAGACTATCAATAATTTGAGAATGAAACTAATAATTTCTGTCGAATTCAAAGATGTTTTTAACACTTCATTCTTATTATTCATATATTAATAAATAACACATTATCGTACCCCTTCCAGAATAAAATCAGACAGAAAATCACCTTCAATAAGTCCAATCAAGTGAACATTTTTTTTTTGCTTTTTTAAGTTATAACTCCATAAAGCAATTAGTACAATTATATCTTATGTAATGCAATCGAATTATATGATACCAAGCAGGCACTTTCTTACAACCATATATTAATATCATTATATAAACATGATTCGAATAGAGGAAAAGTATTAATTTAAATGTGGGACAAATAAATTAACAATTTATAAGAATAAAAGTTGCATGGGGAAAAAGAAAAAATTCCCGACCAAGAAAAAGTTTGCATGGGAATTACAGTACTAATTAAATAAAAAGGAATGATCATTGTTAGTATCATAAGTCGGAAAGTCTAAATTGTGTTATTATAATTTGCACTTATGTGTTTCTCTCTCCTAACAACGCGTTAATCACTATTTTTGAATTTATTAGATTTTGTTAAAGCTATTTACATTACGTATTATTTTATTTTATTTTACTTTTTCAATCGCATGAATAATTCATCATTTTCATATAGTGTTAATACAAATTAAATATAACTAGAAACATACATGCAAATTTAAATAAAATAATTTTCATACGAACTTATCATATAATTATTAAACAATTTGAATAAATATTTAGTACAATTCCAAAATAACTTTAAATTTCAACGACCTTTGACTTTTGACTGAACTTCTGTTCATAACTAGCGTAAATCATATCCAAACAACCCCATTGACACACAAAATTTCATAGTCAAACAACAAGTATCTCATGATAATCCATTTTAGCTATGAATTATAACAAAGTATTATTATTTTTGGAACATTTTAGTAATAGATTAGCCAAAGAGATCACCTATGAATTTCATAACTAATTAAATATAGTATCAGCAACTCGAAACAAAGTTCATTTGCGATATATTAATTTTTAAAATTTAAGCTTCAAGCTCCTTTAATGACCGACAATATTATTTTGACACATTCAATATATGAAATCTTTCAAAATTCTCATAGTATGAGGAAGAAATTAAAGGAGAAGGGGGATGCACACTTGCATACCTTTTTTTTTTTTTTTATAAAAAAAAGTGTGTTTTCCTTAGTACTAAAGACACCCTTTTAAAGTTGAAAATTATTTAGACCACATGATTTGTTTTCTCCATATTCCTCTCCAACTATACTAATGTAATTACTTTGTGTACAGTGTAACATTATCTTTTTGTACAAAAGATATACTATTGATGCATTCATATGTTTATCCTATTTAACAAGAGGAGATGATATCCCTTCTTAGTTTTGAGTAGGCGGAACCATTCTGTTTTGGTTGTTCGATCGATCTCCAACACAAATTTAAATTAAACAAAAATGGATACGAAGAATTGGGGTGAGAGTATAGCAATGGCAACAGGATTCATGGTATTGTTAGGACTAATTTGTTGCTGCCTTAGCTACAAGAAGATGTGGTCTCATGGTAAAAGAGATAAAAGAGGTTCTGGCAGTGCTTCTTGCACTTGTGATGCTGGATTTTGAGGTGTGTTATGGCTTATGATTGACAATTTTCTATTTATATAATAACTTGCACTTATATTTATTAAATATAGTAGGAGATTTTTGTTTACATACCAAGAGTTTTATTGTTAAAAACATATATAAAATCACATTTTGAATCTTGTTCTAAGGCTTAAAACTTTGGTCATATATGTTTTTGTGTATGAAAACTGCATCAAGTTGATGTAAAATATTTATATCGCGTTCAAGTCTTATAAGTTTGCTTACATTTACTGTATATGAACGAATCTCGTTTAAGGCTTAGAATTTTTCTGCTCTGTATGAAAATTGTATCGAATCGATATGAAGTATATATATTATGCTAGTGTTAGATTGTTAGTGTTTGGAATTTTTTAATACAAATACAACAATATTGTATACAACTGTCATACAAATTTGATACACCTAATAACATACATGCAAGCTTAAAAGTTATTTTTATACGAATTCAATATAATATACAATTATAATAATATAACTTCAATACATAGTTGATACAATTCCACGATAACATTGAACTTTAACAAACTAAGACTAAAATTGAGGCCACAACTAGCTAAAATCTTATCCAAATTAAACAATTCAAAATTTTAGGTTCGAAACCCCTTTGATGTACTAATTTTTTTGAGATATGCATCACCCACTCAAAACAAAGTTCGCTTATAGCAAATTGATTTTTAGAATTTAAGTTTCGAGCTCCTTTAATAGCTAACAATAGAGTTTTAATTTGACACATTCAATATAAATCCTTTCAAAATTCTCATAGTTAATTTGTTTTTGAGATGTATTTGTCACTTTTTATTTTAAATTAAGAAAGATGGAAATTTGTTGTTATAGAGTAAATTTTTCGTGGAACATTAAGTTCCTTTTGATATAATTTAGGAGAAAGCGGGTGCACGTGCGATCATTAATTTATATATATATATATATATATATATATATATATATATATATATATATATATGAGAAATTGATAAAAACTAGGATATAATGAACAGTGCACTAACGAGGAGCATATGAGTGTTTTTCTGCTGTTGGTATAAAGTAGAGGAACCACCCCTAAGACCCGTCTTAAAATTCAGCTAGAGCATTATTTCATTATTTTTATTTTAAATTTAGCTTAGAGATCATATTTGATGCACCCAAAGTGTTTAATCTCTAGTCCTTAATTGTCTTAAATTTGATGGACATAAACACTCCCCTTAAAGTTAAGCAATTTCGACCACATTGTTTTTTTCTCTCCATGTTCCTCTTGCACTACTAATGGTGTTTTATTAGTACAATCTTTTTTCTAGAAAAGACTTTGATTATTAGTGGGACACCGTTTGACTTCTGTATCATTTTTTCCATTTTAAAAAGTATGATGTATTGTCGATTATTATTTTTTCGTTTTAAAAAGAATTATGTATTGTATCGACTATGTTGCTTGCACTTGTGATGGTGCTTTTTAATCGAGTTTGCATTCATAATATAAGATTTTATATGGAAAAATGAGAAGAAAGAGGAGAATGTAGGTGTATGCTTAATATAGTAAAGTGCATGTCGTTTTAATTGTTTAAAAATGAAAATGATTGCTTGTACTAGTTATTACATTATAATTACTCAGAGATATATAATGAAATAAGTACTAAAGCATGTATACTGTTAAAAAATAAGGATTCATTTTTATGGGTCAGAAGAATATGAAGGAGAGTGGATGTATATATAAGTGACAAATTATTAGATAAGATAATTAAATAGTGTGCTAATAAATTAATAATAGACACAAAATTCTCAACACCATTAAAAAAATTCAGAAATTAGTTGAAGAGCACGAATTTGAATTAACGTTATTTTCGAAAGGCCAACAGACCTGCAAATAAATTGACAAGCATGAATCACATTTTTAATGCAATGGGAAAGGGCCAAATATACTCATATACTATAAGAAATAGTTTAAATATATTTCTAGTTTTATTTTCGGGCTGAATATACCTTTCTCGTTATACTTTTGACGTAAATATATTCTTATGAACGTGGACGGCCGAAATTAAATGAACAATTCAATTTAAAATAAATCAAATTCAAATACAATCTGCACCCGAACTAATATGTAATATTGACCCACCCAATTTCTTTTCTTCTTCAAACTTTATAGCCTGAGATTTTATAGTCTGTTTTTATTTTTGTATAACTTCTTTCCTTGTTTAGAGTTTCACAATCTAGTATTTTGGGTATGATTTTTCTTTTCTTGCTTTAAGTTTCATAGCCTAAGGTTTTGAATATATATGGTTTCTTTTCTTGCTTCAAGCTTCATATATTGCCTAGATTTTTGAGTATTGATTAAAATTCGAGATAATTTATTTTATATATATTATGTTGCTTACTGCCTTGATTTAGTGTCAGATTTATTTACACGGGCACTCTTGATTTGTGATCCTCAAATAATTTAGAAATTATTTTTAGTTGTGTATGAAAATATGCCAACTTTTATCTTCTTTATTCTTCAATAGTTAGTTTCTTTGACTCTTTCATAGTTATATATATTCTTCTACAATTATGAAATGTGGTCCCTTTTGTATTTTTTTGTTCTTCAACAATATGGTATCTTTCATGTTTTCTGTGCTTTTACAATTATGAAATGTTGTCCCTTTTTAACTTTTAATTCAATAACTATAAAGTACTCCATTTTTAAAAATTTAGTTTCTTTCACCTATTATGAGTAAATTTTAAGTATTTACACTGATGAGTTTACAAGAAGAAATCGTACAACTTATGGGAGAGGTATAATTCAAACCTTCTTTCTTTGTTTGATATCGTCAATGAGTACACTACTCGATTTGTATTTTAGGTGTGCAACAATAAATTGTAGGGATCCGTCTGGAAGATATTATGAAATAGAATATTGAAATTAGGAAACTATGATCTCTTGCGTCCAATGAGTTCTTTATAATGAATATGTTTGTTGTAGAAGAGTTTGAACTATTTATATGTTCCTAATATTGTTCAATATGGTAAATCACTTTTCTCAGTAGTTACTGAAATTGGTACTGATTGTAGTGAGACTCAAAGTGAAGTTGTGAATGATTCTTCAGAATATGATTCAGAAGAATTAGAGTTTATTGCTCCTGAAAAAAAATATCTAAAGACTTGCATGATTATTTAAAGTTGTATAAGAGTATGTGACATGTCCTTCAAGGATATACCAGAAGCTAGAAAATGCATCAGACTTTATGGACTAGGTAAGAAGATAAAGTTAACGATTAATTGTTAAAAGTGACAAGTCCAGATTGAAGTTTACATGTAGTGAAGGGTCGTGCATATTTGTATGTCATATTTATGGGGATGCTCATACTTTTGGAGTAAGGATTAACACTGTAACACCTCAAAAATCAGACTTGGACTTACAGCAGAAAAACAACAGAAATAGGTGAACCACGGCAGGACTCACGGACCGTGAAAGGAACCACGGTCCGTCTACTTATCCGTGGCTCATGCTCACATAAAAGAGGTGGACCACGGGACCTTCATAGACCGTGGACCAGCCCACGAGTTATGGGAAGGATTGTGTAAGCCAGGCAAAACCAACCAGGCATAAGACCAGGGATCCCTTTACGTGTCGTGGTCTCTATGACGGGCCATGATTGCATCCGTAGGCCTAAGCCAACAGACCCCAACCCAAGTGAAAGACCACCGTGACCTTCACGGTCCGTGGGAGGGCTTGTGAAAGCCATATTTTGTTTGTTCTTCGTGAGTATGTGGGGGTGGAGTGCTGATGGTTTTGAGTTGGTGTTTCTGAGAGTGTAGAGAATCATTTGTTATGGTAATGATTGATTAAGAAGGTTGAGGGAGGGACTTTGGTTGAGAAAAATGAAATTCGGATCATATCACAAAGTTCAAAATCAATCTGGACCATTTTATACAAGTCTTAAGGACAATTTTGAATATTTTTCCTTGTAAATAAGGCCCACCTTTTGAAATGCCTATACCGTTAGTCAATAAGGACCAATCTGATCCATATTTTTAATAACAAAGTTAAACCTAATTTCTATTATTAGCAAAGAGAAATTTGGACTTTTTACCCTTATCATAAAGGAATTAAAGAAGAAAGGAGAGGGAAAATGGGAATCGCGGTAACACTTTAGTTGTTTGTTTTCAGCTCCGCATAGGTTGAAGGATTTGTAACTTATGTCGCATGTCCGAGCCTTGCACCGCACAAGCTAAGCTTGGTGCTTAAGTGGAAAAGGGTGGAGGGAGTTCTCATTCCCCGAGTTTTGAAGGATTCAGGTGGACCTAAAGGTTTGCAGCAAATATTTGCTTGTTCACCATCTGCTTTAGAACTTTTGTTTTTAGACTGAGTAACTTAAGTTTGGAACTATTATTACTGTACAATAGTCAACTTTTCATGAAGCAGTTTGGATTGTTGCATTCATTGTTTAGAGAAGAAATCTGAAAACAGAGAATTCAATGAACATTCGAATATATAATAACTGTAGCATCTAATTTGTGGTCTAGCTTCTAAATTACGAACTTTTCTGCATACATTTAATATGTCATGTTTCATCTGGAGGATCTATTCTAATTTCCTTTATTTTTCCTGACAAAGACAGAACCTATCTAATGTCAAACTGCTAGATAAAGAGAGGTGTGCTTATTTAGCTTTGGCATCTTCTTTACATTCAACTTAAACAAACATGTGAGAGCATACAATTACAGTACTCGATAAGACCACTACATAATTGTCAGTTGAGAAAAGTTTGAAGAACTTCCCTTCTGTCATTACTCAATTACAGTACAGCTAATCTCATCACTGGGCTAAATGACAATTCATTAAATCAAATTCATATTATCTGGTTACTGTTTGTTTATGACTCATATAATGAAATCTTCCTCTACTAACACTAATCTCTGATATTTAGAGTATATGATTTAAACAACATGGCCCATTAGCTCAGTTGGTTAGAGCGTCGTGCTAATAACGCGAAGGTCGCATGTTCGAGACCTGCATGGGCCATTATATTTTTTTTTATCGTATCTGTTTCAATTTCTCTTTTTCTTTCTTTCTAGATTAATGAACTAGCTAGAGGAACAAATTTTATAAATAGTCACATAATTATATATTCAAGATTCAGTATTAAAAATATATATTACTCATAAAGAGATAAATAATACTCCTAAAATATTCCTTATAGTAATATTTTCTCAAAGATGCGTATAGACAGACACTAGTCCTATCATGGAATTAATCATGAGTTCATTCACTTGTTAAAGTCAGAAGTAGAAGCTTCTGTGTTTTTTTTTGTTTTTTTGGACTATTATGGTTCATCATTATCTTATAAAAGACATTTTATTTAATAACAAAAATCAAATGAACAGTACTAATTATGTCAATATATCCTTCATACATACACAAAATAACGTGACCAAACCAATATATACACACCTTCAAATGTTTACACATAGAAAAGCAAAAGTTTGAGTTGCCTTTTGGTTATCCTCAAACAAGAAACCATCAAAGTAAGTAAAAGTCTGAAGTCCCTTTGGTTAATCCTCAAACTTACACCAAACTAAAAACCATAAAACAAAAGAAAAAATAATAATAATACTAGTAGAAAAAGAAAGAAGCTTATATCACACGTAACAACAATTACGCCCTTAATCCCAAACAAGTCTGACGTCCTTTTTGCTATTGATTTTCCTTTAGCAAAAGTTATTATTTGTTGAACTTTAACTTCAACTTCAAGAGATCATCGATCACTTCATAGCACGAGAAGAAATCCGATGGCACCTAGCCGCGGGTGACTGAACTCCACCTGACACTACTCTTTTGGTGACAGTACTCGCAGAAGGTGAGGAGGATGAAGTAGTTGAAAACATAGTATCAACATGACCAAAAATTTGTAAATCGGACGTTTCATAACGTCCTGAATCGCCTGGAAGTTTCATATAAGAAGTCGAAGGAGATTCAGACATCCCATTTTTGTAACCAACTATTGCTTTGTAAACAAATGGTATCAACCCCTCCATTTTAATTTTTTTTTGGTTGCAAAGTTTAGAAGAAATTGTTTTTTGAGTGATGGAGAAGACTTTTTGGAAGGGGGAATATATATATATAGTAAGGTGTGATTTATTGGATAGGATAGTCTTAGCTGTAAATACTAAGGAAAAATATAATATAAAGAATCTTCTAAGCAAAAAACTTCCACACGTGAAAGCTACATTTAAACTACATTACTTTTACATTTCACCAAATTTCAATTTATAATTATTTCTCTTGATCTGACTTTAATAAATTTTTAGTTATTAAAATATTTTAGTTTGGTAGGTAGTTTCATTTAACATCTATTAATTCTAAATAAAAAATAAAGTATGGGATTATGCATTTTATAATGCTATATATATTATATATATATATATATATATATATATATATATATATATATATATATATATATATATTAGTAATAGTAGTAATATATAATGTGTGGTAGTTAGGCTTTGGTGGCTTAAATTAATTTATATTATGGTTCATCTAAAGTAAGTAATTTTGACTTAGATTTTATATGTGTATTTAAAAAATTTAGTTGATAAGTATATATATTTATTCCGTCTTAATTTATATAATTTTCGAGAGTTAATTTTTTAATGAGCTCTGTATATCATTTTAAATAAAATCTGCATATTTGAATACTACATATTGGAAAAATCCATCTAACTCTTGAAATTGAAACAACACTACAACAATAGTGATGGAAGAAGGCCTAATATCGAATTATATGGTAAATTAATTTTGAACTCAAAAATTTATAATATTCAAATCCTAAAGATTTTATGATTGTTACGTATTATTTTATAATATTGCATTGTATTATTTTAACAAATACAATATTTAAATAGATTGCGTTATTCTCCCGTAGTTATATAATATTAGGCATCTAACAATGATAAACCTAAAAAAAACTTTAGTAAAAAACGTGGTTATTATAAAAAAAAGGTTGGACAAAGGATAAAAAAGAATTACTTTTAAATAATACTAGTAAAGACAAAATAAGAAAATAATTTTAAGGCAATTATGCTATCACATCAAATACCAAATATCTTTTTCATCGTTATTTAATAATAAATTTAAATAATTATAATATGATAAATTTAAGTAACATTGACAATGTGATACAAACGATCCAAACAAGGTGCTGCTAGATAATGGATTTATATCAGGTTAGCAGTGTAAATGCGGCAGATGATTATGTCAATAATTATACTCTATTTCATTGGTTAGTTAATATGTAGTTTTTCATTATTTGGTGACTATACCATATCTTTTAATTACTTGCTCCGTTTAAAAAAGGATGACCTAGTTTAACTTGAAATAAAGTTTAAAAAAAGAAAGAAGACTTTTTAATCTTGTGGTTATAAATTAAAGTTATGTCAAATGTATCAAAATATCCTTTAATCTTGTGGTCTTAAACATGCCACGTGGAAAATTAAAGTAAAGTGTTACCAAAAAAGAAAAGGAGTCATTCTTTTTAAAACAAACTAAAAAGAAAATAGGGATATTCTTTTTAAAACGGAGGAAACGGAGGGAGTATAAGATATGGTGAGTCATTTGCTATTAACAGAACTATATACTTGAGGCGCCTATTAAATATTAACATGCCTCACAGTTAAGTTACTTTATCACGTAATCTTACTCCTTATATTATTTATTCTAAATAAATGCAATTTTTATTTATTTTTTCTCAAGATTGCCCATTTTTTCCCCTAGTTTTTTTTTTTCAAATAAAAATTATAAAGACTCTGAATTGTATTAATTTTTATTTCTTTTATTGGATAACCTTCCCATGCATTTTACTTAAGTCTCTCTCATCTTCTACCCTTCTTGATAACTTTTAACCTAATACTATAATTGGAAAAAATAATAATCAAGTTGCATAACTAATATTAATTAAAGAGAAATTTAATTATTATTGGCATACTATATTAAGCAATTAGGAGAGTTGTGTATCCATGGCGAAGTCTCTATATTTTAACTAATTATTAGGGGTTAATATAATTCTAACTAATTTTCCCCCTAAATATCACTATTTGAATGTAACTAGCCACCAACTTTCTTCTGATTCGTCAATAATATTTGCTAATTAAAAACTAAAATGTCTTCGTAATTAATTAAGAACTTATTCTATCCAACATTTGTATTCAATCAATATTTCTAAAACCTTAGGTTTTAGTCCACAACTTTCATTAAAAGCTTATTGCTAGTAGATTGAAATAAATAAAAAACTATTTATGTGTATGAAAAAATATCAATTTTTAATATGGTCGATCGTACTAGCCTATAATCATATTAGTATTATATTTATATTACTATGTGCGAATTTATTCAATGAAATACTCACATATGACTTTTTGTTAGACATCTAATTTAATTTTGTTGCTTTTTAGACCAAATAATTAAGATAGACTCCACTTGAGATGAAATCATAACTTGCATCACTAATTAATCAATTAGTCCACTAATTAATTATCTTTTAAGTCAATTTCTTTTTTTATGATTAAAAAAGAGTTAGCTTCAAAGTAGGAATCAAGGTGTCTTACTCCTAATGCCATTAAGGATAAAACTATGTGCGCCTTTGGGTGTTAGGTAAAGAGAGAGGATTTAGCTCTTTTCACATATCTCAGTCTGAAGTCATAAATTTATATATATATATATATATATATATATATATATATATATATATATATTAGTCTAAGGTCATAAAGAATATCTTTTGAATAGTGTTAAAATGAACGGATTTGAATGAAATTAAACATATTTAAATAAATTGATGGAAAAGGGTCAGAAAAATATTTTAATTTTGGTCGAAATTGATGTTACGATATTAAATTTTATGAAGGACCTTTTACCTTTGTACTATTTAATAGTGAATTTTAAAGGTGTATATGTGCTCACGTGGACACATTATTATTTATTATTATGCAATACTTTTTATATTTACTGTACACATATATACCTTTAAAATACATTATTAAATAGTGCATAGGGTAAAAGATCATTTCCAAAGTTTGATATCATTACAATAATTTCGATCGAAGTTCGAATATATTTCAGATATTTTCCCCTAAATTGATTAATAAGAGTGAGTTATTTATATGAATTGAAATATACAAAAACGAGTTTTAGTTTTTTGTCTTCTTAAAAATCTATATATGTACCTAATTATTTTGGAGGGCTGTGACTATTCGATGAGATGTGGTTTTTCGAAAGATTAGACTTTTCTAAAGGGTTTTACTTTTTTAATGAGTTATGATTTTTCTAATAAGACATAATAAGCTCATGTTTATACTAGCTATTTTTTGTTGGCTATAAATAGAGATGTTTGTTCTCATTTAAATTTTTCGAAATTTTAAAGTGTTTTACTTTCTTTCCCTGAAAAACTCAAGTGTGATTTATATTTCGTTGAATATATTCGAAGTTTTATTAAATTTGAGGTACTACTATTATTCTTTGATATACACGTGAAGAAACATTTTTATATGTTTCTACTATCTAATTTTGTAAACTAAGATAGATGAAACTATACTATATATTCTTCACTATTAAAACTATACTACATAATATATTTAATGTCTATTACGTCCTCACCGGAATTGTTAAAGATATCTCGAAGGCGAATTGGAAGATTTTCTTCTTTTTACGATGACAAAGTTTGACTTAAATGTGGTAGACTAATGCAGTTTCATGATTTAAGATTTATAAATTTTTATAATGATTTTAAATAATATTTTTTTATTGTTTTATTGAATATATAAATTTAAGCAAATTATATCTAATTTTCACTTGTTTAATAGCTAATTACTTAAATATACGAGATTTTGTTATATTAAAACTTTTACCAGATTTTGATGTGTCGTGAAATGTCCATATATATGTATCTCAGGATATAAGAGGTCAAAATTAGGTATAATTTGTTCAAGATTATACATAGAGAAATCTCACTCGCCTTCCCCCTTTATCGCTCGCCACTCTCCTATCTCGCTCGTGTTTGTGGTATACCAAATACATGTGAATCACACAAGATATATTTATCTAGCCTGTATCTAGTGTGGTTCACATGTATCTAAGATGCATAGACAAATGTCGCTCGCCTCCCTACTATTTTCACCTAACTATCTCCCTATTTTATTGTATCTGATAACAAAAAATATGTATGAAACTTTAAATTAGTGAAATAAATTAAAATAAGTTCAAACTACAGAGAGAATTAGTAAATATGGTAAGAATGTTTGTGTAGTTAAGTAGTTTTCCAATCGGGCAAATGACAGTAATTACATACTTTTAAGGCAATATTACCATTTGTCCCTTATAAGTTTATAATTACAGAAATCCCTCAAACTGATACAATAATATAAGCGATGATGCATTAATTTGATGCGCGAGAAACATTAATCGTTAAATAAGATACATTACAACTAATATGATGCGCGAGATACATTAATCTGATGCGTGAAAATGAGGAATTTTAGGAATTTATAAAACTAATAGGAGATAATTATAATAATAAGAGAACTTAAATATAGGATTTCTGTCATTTTCCCAACATCCATAAGAACTTAGTTATTCACTACTGTTGTCTCTAATGGGCCGTGGACTAAGCCCAACGGCTGAAATAGTTTGGGCTTGGGCTGCATGTTGGAGGATGAGTAAGGCCTCCAAGACATTCTCTAACTTGCTCAAGAGATGAACAACATTTTTTAGGGATCAATGAAAGAATGTAATATCAACAAGCAGTGAAAAATATTAAAGTTAGAATAAATATGATTAACTGATGAATACATATATGAATTATTTCTACTATTTTGCAATATACCATTAATTTGATATAAATATCGATTACAAATATCAATTGATACAGAACACATGAATATATGGATGGACTTGCCTACCATGTGAAACAACACACAGTATAGGATCCTGCTTGAGTTGGGCTTTGTACAACTTAATAGCCTAATTTGATGGGCTCACGTGAAATCGTAAGTTAGTAAGCTAGCTTCGCCCCTGCGTATGATATGTAATTAACCCACATGAACTTTTATGTTAAACTTGAAATCTATTAATCGAAAAATCTTTGCAGGGGCGAAAAGTTTTGCAAGATCTATAGCTGACTTTGAAGTTCATATGCAATTTTATAAAGTGTCTTGATCATGTTTACTCATGAGTCATGAGATAATTCGTATGATTATTCACATCGATTAATAAGAGATGGAATTTGGAAATAACCTAACTCTAAAAGCTTGACCATAAGGTAAAAGATATATCCAAGACCATATAATAAGGTAAACAATTCATCCGTCAACTAATTGTTTGTATGAAAATAATTTTTATATTAAAAAATATGGGCATGGCTGATATATATATAAAATACTCGAAATAATAAAATATGATAATAATGACATATTTGTTAAAGTCCATATCCACCAACTGAATTGAGGAACTTTAAAAGCGACTGCTGAGCACACTAGTTATTAATATTCGATTTCTAAACCAAATTTAATGTTGTCATCACCAGACCATGCATGTGGGATCCTTCATTGCTGGTGCTAATAATATTGTATATTTTTGTAAAATATTTTTTTTTGGTATTCGATATTTTGAAATAATTCTGATTAATTCTATTTTTTTTCATGTGAAGCCTGTTAGAGGAGGATTAACACTTTCTATCGAGATTTTTTATTTTATTTTTAAGATTTAAATATAATACTTCTGAATAAAAATGAAAATTTTAGCCGTCTCATGCATTATTTGGTGGTTCTATTTTTATAAGTAGATATATATAGTGAGGCCAGCTCATGGACGACTAGGAATAACAATTGGTATAACTATTTATGATGCTTGTCTTTTGTCAAGGAAACAATATTAAATCAAGAAATTATTGTAATTATGAGATGATTTTTAAATTAAGGGTGGGAATTGGAGTGGTTTAGTGTTTGGACGTGTTAGCAATAGGAAATATAAATTAAATTAAACAGGCTAAGTCTATAATGAGCTACGGGTCATTGTTTTGTTTCGAGTATGAGATAGAGAATATATAAACATATACCTTTACTATTTTATTTTGAAAGATTATTTAATAGATCTTATTCTTTATTGCGCTTTATTAAATTTTACTATAATATACTTAACATAATCTCATAAGTTAGATCTGAAAAGTGTATTGATCATATGTATGCAACGCTATACTACATACTTAAAGAAGTAGACATCAAATTATTTATGATAGATTCCCAATTTAAATAAAACATATAAAAAATCAAAAATATATTCAAAACAAATGAAAAATACTAAAGAATCTATAACGGAGAAAAAAATAGAAGCAATAACTGAGCAAAGGAGACATTAAAATTGAAGAATAAAATAATATAAGAGTAATAAAACAATACTAATGAAAAAATTAGATAACGCTAGATCATCTACTAACCTTCTATTCTAATCGTCGACTTTTAAATTATCCTATTTAAATTTATATCTCCATTATAACTAAGTTTCAAGCGTGTTTATCTTGTCTAGCCCTTTTTTTCTAATTTTTTTCGACCAACATCTATCTCTCCTTATATCCGCTATAGCTAACGCAAAGAAGCGATCTCTAATATCTCTTGAAATAAGTTTGTTGAGCTAAACTTTTGTCGTACCACTAGCCGACAAATAAATTAAAGGTATATTCCAATTTGAGGGGAATTAAGAATAATTTTTTTAACTTGAAACACGTGAAAGTTATGCTTCAAATTAAAAGTTGATCCATTATAATTAATTAATTAACTATGTACCAGATTATTGGCTACTAATAACTTATGTATGGGTGTGGTATTGAGTGTTAAATTTCAAATTTGAAACTTATAGTGAAAAGAATAAATTAAGCATGTATACATATAGTTTAAGTTTCAAGCCATCATTTGGGAGGGCTAAAGCAAAACCATATGGACTCCTTCATATGCTCAAATATTTCTACTTTTCCCCCCAAATCCTTACACTTTACCTTGTTTTGTTGGTTCCTTTTCCCTTTAAAATTGTTGCACGTGTTATGAAATTCCTCCCTAAATTACTCATATTTTTAAAAAAAATTATTTATCACTAAATATGATTAACAATGAATTCTAATGTCTAGCTATAGAGAATCTTCATCATTAATTCATATTCTTTTAGTTGTTTTTCACTTTCTTTTTCGCATAAGGTAGTACGTATTTGAAACTTTTACTTCCACAATTAATATGAATTGTATTAAAAGAATAATGCATGTACTAATTAAGAATACTTTAGTCTCATATTCAAACTCTAGTATCTGATTAAGCATGAAAAGATCTGATCCTAATATATATAAACATTGTTATAGTTTTTGGTACGTTGTTTTATTAATTATAGAGATAAAGTCAAAATTTTATATTTATATAAGTTTTAAAAATTTACTAAATTTTTAATGAATCATTTTTATATATATATATATATATATATATATATTATAATTTTTTAACGCCGTGCCGGCCGACAACGTCATAGAGTTTGGCTATTTTGGCTATGGAAGATGGATTTTGTCTATTGTACTTTGTTTCACTTTCTTGGGGAGAAGATCATGGGTTATATTTGTCCACAAGTTTTTTGTTTAACAATTATGACTATTTTAGTATATATATTTTTTAATTTATTGGGTTTGAGTAAAGCCAACCAAACACTCCACATTCCAATTTGTGGCTTTGTGCTACGTAATTTAACCCCTCCAAGAAAAGGATCATGGTGCTTTTGCTTTAATATTGTTTGTATTTATTAATATTACTTCATTATATAAAGCATTGTTAATGTTTGCATTTGATCATGTTAAACATTTTTGTATAATAATAATGTAGAATCATAAGTGCAATTTAGAAGATTGGAAGAGGGTTATGTACACAATTTTTTTTTTTTTTAAAGTAGAAAAACTATCTCTAATGCTAGACCCTCGGGGCTCAAGTAAAACATATTAAAAAAAAGTATTGGAAAAAAATATAGCAGTGAAGAAATTTCACTAAAAACAAACAAAAAAAGAATAATGACAATGATCGATAAATAATACATCAACCAAAGCAAAGTAAACAACAGATATAAAAAAAAGAATAAAAAAAAATAAAATAATAGAAAAGTAATAATAACAATATTAATAAGAAAAACTAAATAATACTCGACTACCTAATATCTTTCTTCCCTAATCTTTAACCTTTCTTCTTTGAGGGAAAAGAAAAACAATACATTCCCTTTGAGTTGTTTGCAAAATTTTTTTAAAGAAATAATTCTAGGTTATAAAATTTTGTAGCAAGTGTGATTACATAATTCACATATAGTTTTGAATTATTTTATTTTAGTTGCTTTATAAATTGACTATACATATTAAATAGACGTTTGGAGATGAATTAGTCGATAGTCAATAGAAGAATTGATGAAAGTCACATCTATATCTCAAGCATGTTCAAGACCAGTATTCACGTCATATCCAACAACGAAATTGACAAAAAGAAAAAGTGAAAATTGATAGTAATTCCTGATTATCTTCTACGTAATCATAGTCCTAAATCCTAATAACTCGTTGATTATTAAAGAGAAAATGACACAACTGTCACTTAGATAAGTATATATATTAATTAGACCATCACTCAACAAATTATTGTTCTATTTGAACTTCAGAATATTGTAAAACAATTAACAAAACTAAGTAGGGGGTTGAGCTTAGATTTCAAATATTTTTAATTTTTCAATTCATTAAGAATTTTTTAAATTCAAATTGTACTTTGATAGTATTTTTCAAAAAGAATATTTGGAAGAGCTAATAGTAAAAGAATACATTTAAACTCTCACTTTTTCGCGATCGAGTTTCATATCTTTAACAATCCAGTGCTCTATATACTTACCAAATTCATCACATATTCACAAATTTCTAACCTTAATTATCATTCTCTTTATATCAAAACACACCTCGATATTGAATTGATTTGCACACGCTTGTTATTAATTGGGAGCAAACATTTGACCAACTTAACATCCAGGAGTGTTTTATTAAAAAAGAGAGTAATATTTTAAGAAGGTAACAAGAACAATGAATAATAAAAGTATGAAATTCGCAAAAATTGATGATTTAAATGTGTTTTTGATCATTAATGCCTATGTTGAGTATAACATATTTTTCATAACAACCTCAAGGTAGTGTTTAACATGCCAAACACTAATTTTTTTTTAATAAAAAAAGTGAATAATTTTTATGATCAAACATGACTTACAATATCGCGAAAAGATAGATCCACCCTTAGCTTACAAGAACAATATTGTTCATATGAAAAAGCAATTTACCAACCCATATTGTATTTTTCTTTCTATTTTTTGATATTTAATTAATTAAGACTGAAATTTGAAACTACCAGCTGAAAATCCACCATCAACAAGAATGATCTGACCAGTAATATGTGAAGCAGCAGGGAGACAAAGAAATGCAACCAATGGAGATATCTCATCAGGTTCTGCTATTGGTTTCAATGGTGTTCTACACATCAATTCTGAATAATTCCCCACCAATGACGGGTCAATATCCTCCTGTCAGAATTTCAATTTTATGAATTTTGATTTTAAAAAAAATAAATAACGAGTTTAAATGTTAATAATATAGTATTGGATTAGGGACATTACCGCTTTCAAAATGCTAGTTTTGACAGCGAATGGAGAGACTGTATTAACGCGAATTCCATCATTAGCCCATTCGCATGCCAAAAACTTGGTAAGTTGGTTGATTGCACCTATTCAAAATTCATAAAATTAAAATTAAAAATCATTTATTCGTCAAAATGATATTAATGAATATAATTTTACCTTTAGAGGCTCCGTAGACGGACAGAGCAGGGAGTGCTAGAGAACCAGCAAGTGAGGAAATGAAAACAATGCTAGCAGTATTTCCACATGCTTTCAAAAGAGGATAAGCAATTTGAGTGATGTGGAAAGGTGACTCTACATTGGTTCCCATAATTTTTGAATAATCTTCCACACTTATATCTGCTGTTCTTTTTATCAAACTTATTGCTGCATTATTCACCTACAATAAAAAAAAATATCTATTCTTTTTTAAAATTGATTAAAAAAACGTATTATATAAATTGAGGCAGAGCGTGTCATTCTTAAGGTGAAATATTCAAATTCAAATTTAATCAGATATCAAATATATTTTGGACTATATAAATTAGGGTGACCCTATATGTCAGTAAGTAGTTACAAGAGATGGGAATTAGCTATAAATACAAGAAAGTGACGTTGAGAATTATATTATAACATTTTTGTCTTTTATCATTTATGTTGTTGGAAATTTGTCACCTAAATTTGGCTTTATGCCATCCATAGTCCTATTCTTATTTCACATTACATCTTCCTTGTCTCCAAATGACCACTTTGTTTACGTATATATGTCTGCAAAATTCAGCATACTACTTTTGACGTCCTTTTAATACATTTATTTAATTAATTCTACATATGATTTTACTATTTAAAGAATTAAAAACGTTAAAAGTACTTCTTTACATATATTTAATACACATATGCTTTTAATTCTCAAAGTAATAAAGATTTATAAAAGATGTGGCTTTTAATTAACTTTTATGTACTTCAAGAGCTCCTTCCTCAATTTAACCAACTTCTAAGTTTTTAAATAATCATGTATAATATTCATATTTGTCGGGAGACAAACACGGTGACAAACTCTTTAACTAACAATGTAAACAAAGGCTTCGCATGATTAAAGTTACTTGAATTTTTCAAAAATATTATTATAATCGTGTCAGATTCTTTACAAATGCATTGTTGAAGGATTTGATATATCATATGTTTAAAGAATTTGAGCAATAATGTAACATAAGACATGATGAAAGATGTTGTATTTTGGAGTGACCATTATTTTTATGCTTTATTTACTTTCCGCTAAGATTATTATGATTTTGAGCCAACAAGATCAGTTCCTTTAGGCTTTATGTTCTAGTAAAACTTTTTAATTTGTACTTAATATAATACCTTGCTTTTCTTGAACAAGAATAAAGAAAAAAGATTTATCAAAATATGTATCGAATATTAGAACGTATCGATATGATCTTTTCACTCACGAATTAGAAATTTCAAATTTGAACTCTGAAAACTAAAAGAAATTCTTAATAGTCCTACACTACATAATCCAATTTAATCTGGCCGGTGGGTATGGTTTGATACCAACAAACAAAAGAATGACTTCTTTTATAATAGAACAATTAAATCGAACATTACTCTCAATTCATTAATTTTTTTTTCTTTCTTCTAAAGAAAAATACTATTTAATCAAAAATCATCTAAAGATATGATAATAGTAGTAGATATGTCAGCTCCTTGTTACACTATAAGAAAACTGTGAATTAACATGAGGATTTTCCTGGAAATTAGTATGAAAATTTATAGGAAAATAAGTTTCCTTCGAATTTAAATTCTAATTCCTAAGAAAATGCCCATGTAATTTAAAATTTTCTTGTAGTGTTAAATTAAAATTCTCCGTTTCAAATTTTGGGTATGAAAAACTTCTTAATTGACCGATAGTGTTACTCTCAAATGCATCCTAACTCTCTCGAATCTAAAATACGAGTACTAAACATCGAACGATGAAAACAAATGAAAGAAATATTTAGTTAGAAGAGTTACCAGTATATTGAGCTTGCCCTCAAAAACAGAGGAAACAGTGTGAATAAGGTCTTCTCTCTGTTCTTTATAAAATAAATCACAAACAGAGCCAGTCACCTTAAATCCTTTTGCTTCCCATTCTTTAATCTTCTCATCAAGCTCTTTCTTATTTCTTGAACATGTATGAACACTAGCTCCAAATCCTGCCAATTCCTCCACTATTGCACTCCTAACAAAAAAAACATCATTAAAAACAGAGAACCAACATCAGTCAGTTGTAGACACGTAATTTTTGACCTCTCAACTTTTGGTTCAACCAATAACGAGGGGAGTTGTAGACACGTAATTTTTGACTATTTTGAACTTACCCGATACCTCTAGTTCCACCAGTCACTAGAGCTGTTTTCCCATGAAGGGACCATTTCTGGACTCTGTTACTACTGCTACTCTGTTCTTCCCTTGTCGCCATCGTAGCCATCTTTGATTTTCTCAAGAATACAAATTTTCAAGATCCAACACTCTCACTATTTTACTGCAGGAATGATAATTAAATACAAGAAAGGGCTTTAGTATTTATAAATGTAAGTTCTTCCCATCCTAAGATTTAATAGAAGATCACAAGACAAAGTCAATGCAAATTGATCAACGGATAGAAATGATGGAGGGGATTTTAATAGAGATTAACGGTTGTAAAATATGCATCTATTTATTTGTTTATTATTTTCTTAGTTTCCTAGATACTTACAATAACTCAATAATTAAGCGTAGTGTAATGGTAAGACTATTTTATTATATTAGTAATCAAGATTTTTGTATTCGAACTTAGATATGAAAAAAATCATATTGAAAGTGTCATCCTAAATGGATTCTACAATGCGTAATTCTGATATAGTAAGAATTTTAATACAATCTTCAAACACTGAGAACTCAAATATTAAAAAAAATCATATTGAAGTGTCACCCTAAATGAATCATGCTATGAGTAATTATGATATAGTCAAAATTTTAATACAATCTTCAAACACCGAAAATATGACCCCAAACACCGAAAGGAAAAAAAAGCAAGAAGGTGTTGAGTGGTTGGATTATGGACCAATTATCTTGATTATGTTATACTTTTTATGTGTAAAACTAACAAATTTTCAACCATAATAAATGAAGATCTTGAAAGGGGATCATAGGCATAAAATTACTTTTGAAGGAAGTTGTCTCAAAAAGACTATAATATCTTGTTATCAAATATCAATCTACGTTTAGCAAAATAACAATAATAATAAAGCACAATGAAAAAAAATATTTATACAGATGATACCAATTAATTAAAAATTGTTTAATTATCTTAATATGTTCATTTAGGTCTAATAGTTTCATGGAGTCTTGTTAGTCTACTAGAATTCATATTGACAATTGGAAATATATAAACACTAGAACTTTTCATTTTTACTTTGTAAATTATTGAAATTAAATGAATTTGAGCAAATAGTATAATCAATAAGAATTCATATGGTTAAATATAATTGTTTTGGGACTAAGGTATAAGGTATAACTTATTTTGTTAAATTCAATAAAATAATACGTGTATTTAGTTGAAGTTCAATTGATTGACAAACAGTTTTAATCTTATTGATAAGAATTAATTTTCCACCTTATAATTCCCTCTCTCGAGTTTCCATCTCCTAACCCCAAATTTCAACACTTATTCATTGGCATATATAACAAAGAACGGCTGCAATTTATATTCCCATCCATATACCAATTGCTTTCAATCATTTAGAGGTGGCAAAGGGATCAAATAAATAATTGGATCATATTCAATTAGTCAAAATTTACTTGGATCAAAATAGATCGGATCAAGATGAGTTAAACTACTCGCTGATAAGAGCTCATGACCCAACGGTGAGATCACTCGAAGATATCTATGCAGAATAAGTCGAGATTATCGCCTTGATTATGAGATAATAAGCTCAGGGCGTGTGTATATATATATATATATATATACGAAATAATATTTTAATTTGAATGACAGCAAACAACACCGGTTTGATACTTCCTAAAAACGTGATTTACAATTTTTTAGGCCTCACTAGTCACTACTTGCCAATAATATAGAGGTTGTAGAGTAAGAAATCAGTGACTTCTACTGAATATTTCAAACTTCAATAGTGATATTTTAGAATATGATGGTAATTTCTCAAGAGCTATATTTATATTTATAAAGATTTTTAAAGATAAAGACAATTTTTATTAGTGACTTAAAAATAAGACATTTTCATAAGTCGGTTTAATATTAAAGAGAAGTATTGAAATATTCCTGAACCTGAGGCAAGTCATTAATTTCTTTTTTTAAACTATTGACTGTCTTAAAAACACACCTCTAATTGATCAACTAAACTTAGATACATCCCCAAAGTGCAAGATGACATTGCAAGTGATCTCAAACTCTTGTAGGATCATGAGACTCTAAATAAAAAAATCGAGAGAAGTGTTGGAAACACCCCAAAGGTGTACGTATTTCACTCATATTGCAAGATAGAGGTGTATTTTTGTTCAGTTAGTCAAGTAAAGTGGTGTTAGTAAGGTTGTCATTAGTTCGATAATAAAACTAATAATTATACACAGTTTATGAATACTTTTAATACTTCTCTCTTAATATAACAAATTGGAAGATTGGACGGGAGAGTTGGAGAAAACCAAGATAAAAGAATTAGTATATATATATTAGGCTTGAGTTAGGTTAAAAGCATAGAATGTATTCACATTATCATCGTCTTCAATTGGATTTGGAACCTAGTACTTTTGTGCAAATTTTGTATTTGTATTAAAAATTTTGATAATAGATAAGAAATACGATTTAATTTGAAAATTCATTAATAGAGAGTGTTGTTGATCCAATATAAAAAAATTGAAACTTCTTTAGCTTTGTTACCCTTCTGTCTCTTGTTATTTTTAAATTTAAGATAGCATGAAAATCATAAATTTTAAATTTTGAATACCGGTACATGTGAATTTCATCTATGTCTAGCAAAGTAGTTGAAACATGCAAAAGCTTGATACAAACAAACAAATTTTGAGCCAAGAAATTTGGCAGCAACTTGAAATTAAATTAAAACCAAACTACTTGTCTGAGTGACTTGAAAAAGGAAACAACAGCAGCACAATTGGGAGCACTGTGTTTGGCAGCAAAGAAACATAATTAACAAGAAGATACTCAAAGTAACAATATGCGGGGTCGTTTGGTTGAGAATAAGTTATCTCATGATTAATTACTTCGGGATAAGTTATCTCCAAATAAATTACTTCATTATGTACGTGGGATAACTTATCTCATCACGAAAATATATAGTGAGAAAAATAATCTCAAAACTATCTACTAGCTCCAACCAAACGCACGATAAAATAATCCTACATTTAATATCTCACACCGAACGACATTATTTTGAACTTTTCTCTATGTTCAATTATCACCTCTCATTGTTGACTTAACACTTAGCAGTAGCACTCTATCAATTTGAACAAAAAAAGAAAACAGAAACATAGATGTTAAGAAATCAACAAACTGTCTAATCAAAAATGAAATAGTAACATAAAAGTTAGGTGTCCATTTTTCCCCCTTAATCCCGACAAGGTGACCACCTAATAATATTGGTTATATTATGGTGATTTTTTTCAAATCACTAGTGCATCCTTGGGGGGGCAACTCTATTAATATGCACATAACATGTTTTTACTTTGACACTTATTTGTTTGAATCATAAAATGTAGACTAGACAATCTAGTGATCAATAAAGACATTAGTACAAAATTGAATCGAAAATCGAATCAAATCGTAAATTGAGTTAAACTGGAAAAAAAATTAACTAGTGATTTGGTTTGACTTGGTTGATGTTAGGAAAAAACCCCAACTATATTTGGGTTGGGTTGGTTTCAACTTAAAAAAACCAACCCGAGACCAAACCAACCCGACATTATATATATAATTTTAAAATTTAATTTTATACGTAAAAATACTTATTTTGATATAATTTTTAAATATCTCTTATACTTTTTCATAGTTTTATCTTTTAATATATTTATTTCATGTTTGAAAGTTAGAATTTTTAATGATCTAATAAAGATTATAGTTCATAGTGATTCATACATGTTGGTAATTATAATAAAGTTTAAATAAAAATCAAATGAATACTAATGCAAAAAGAAAATCAATGTAACACTAAGAATGACAATAATATCGAATATTAGTTTTTTAGTTTTACATAGATTTAGACAATTAAAATACATGATCTAATTTTACTTTCTTTTAATGTTTAGTCATGTAACTAATTCTTACTAAACTTATTTTAGCATGATTTAATACATTAAATAATGATCAATTTCATTATGACTTATTAATTTGCAATATTTTTTTACGCGATTTTATTATTATTTTTTGTTGGATATTTAGTGTCATTAATCATATCATATTTTTTGTTATTTTCTTGAGAAATAACTTGGATAGTTGCATTTTGATAGGACTAAAGAAATATTTGAAGTACAAGTAAATTATATATTTGTATGAAAACTTTATCAAAAAAATCCGAAAATTCGAAAAAACTCAAAAAATCCCGAAGTTGAAAAATTTGATTTTTATTGTTTTGGTTTGATTTATAAATTTAAAAATCCGACATAAATGATTTAGTTTGATATTTAAAAAACTCGAATCAACCGGTCATATACAACCCTAAAAGACCCTTATGTCAATGTGTGGCAATAAGGAACCACCCAATGGGGAAATAGAATAAGTGTTATTTTATAAATTCAAAATAAAATTTAGTACATCTTATCAATTACTACTTTAAAATATCTATTACTTCTTATTAATAAAATGTTCAATTCTAAAAAATATATCATAAATAGAGATGAACTTATTAGTATGTACACTATACCTTCGATTTTTTTAAAATGACGATAGTGAGCTAAAGTAACGCTTATTTTGACGTAGATGAAATAATGCAAATACACATGATTCAAGACAAGACAGAACCAATATAAAGCATGAGTAATTTTAAGAGCAACAACCTTTCTCTTTCTCATTCATTTTTGCACTTAACCTTGCACTATTGAGAAGTTCTCGCAAAATCAAACTCAATCTATCCAATTTGTTCAGGTTTAGGCGGGTTGTAGATCCGCCCATTTATTACCTCAACACATTTCAATTCATTATAAATTGGGTTGATATGTAATCTGAATTGGCTCATGGTAAATTTTGTCAAAATATTTTTTTAAAAAACTTTTTTTTTTTTCAATTTGATATGTTATATATAGTCATAATAAAGAAAAAATAATTTTATTAGGTAATAAAATCATTTAAAAGAACAAATAAAATAATTAAGCTAAGTAAAAATTGGATTTGGATTGAGTCTTGATCAACTATATAATCAATTACCTAACCCGATTTGACCCAGAAAATAAATTATGTGACCCTAAAAAGAAAGGCAAATCTTGCTAACTTCCTTACATTTTGTTAACTTATAAGAGAGAATTGTCTTTGGAATTGATTCTAAAGAGAGATTAATATTATGTATATATGTATCCATTCCATAAGGAAACAATTTTATGTAAAATGAAAATAATAAGGGAAACATATAAGATTTCAACCATAGCAATCCTATAATATAATATAATCATTTAAATAGTTGAGGTGACTAGACAAGATTAGTGCCAAAATGCGAATAATTTAGATATCTAAGGACTAAGCTCATTATTTTTAGAGATGATAAAATTAATCATACTCATAGAACAATTAAGAAATAATTGCTACTCCACCCGCCACCCTCATCCAAAAATTTTTGAAAATAACTAGCATGATTTTGCAACTTTTATACTTTATTATATCTTGTTTTCATTATATTGAAGATAAATTTCAAGTATTAAACCCATTGACTTGATGCAAGACAAAGTGTTTGTTAAATCCTCTTTTAGATAAATTGTATACAAAAGATAAATTGTATAAATCTGCGTATGTATGAAACGCAAAAGAGAGAAAGCCAAAAGAAAATTGGGCAGTGGAATACTTTTATTTGTATTGTATAATTATAAATGTATAGGACGAAGATATAAGTATTTGCATGTGTATATACAAATTTCTCTCGCTTTATACAAACAAAAACACAATTTATACATTTCGTTTTGTTTGTATAAGCGAGAGAGGCGAGGGTGGCGAGTGAGATCTGAGAGAGGGGAGAGAGGGGAACGAAAATATATGTATATATACAATTTCCTCTCGCTTTATACAAACACAAACACATTTTATACATTTGTGTTTATATAAAAGAGAGAGAGGCGAGTGAGACTGCCACCAAAGTGAGAGTGGCGAGCGAGATTCCACCAAGGAGAGAGACGAAAATAACAATTGTTTGCTATAGGGTACAATTAAATCAAAGTATATTTATAACATTTTATTTGAATTAATAGTTTGCTATTATATATAATTTTTCCCTAAAAGATTGAGTTGGAAGATTTTGATATTATCCTAGTCTATGGCAAAACATAATCAAACATGTCTCGGCAAAAATATGAAACTAATCTATATTATTATCCAAATTTGAAATTAATGTAGATGCAACATTTTGTTAATTACCATGAGTGTTCCTTATAAAATCTACCATCTTGACGACGTCCAAAATAAAATCCATCTTCTTGCACCTTCCAATAACATCCATAGACAAAAGGGCCAACATATCCACAACCTCTAGATATCTCTTCATTAATAACATCGAAAAAACTACTTTCTCCATTCCAATAATAAAAACAATAATACGATTTAACACCAATAGAAGTAAATGTATACTCTTCAGCCACATTCATTATGTGAGTTCCTAATTCATGATTTTCATAATCTTCACAACGAAGGGTCAAAGGTGAAGTACCATTTGGAAGGGCATTAACAATGTGTACTTGATAACTACTAGGGTTCAATTTTGAACTTTTCACTAGTGCAAGGCTAAGTGCAAATATGAATGACAAGAAAACAATATTATTGTTCATGTTTGATACTTGAAGTGATTATATTTCATGTTCAAAATATGTGCTTCTATTTATATAATACATGAGAGGAAAGGTGAAAATCTTATTATTAATCATGACACTCAATTGTATTAAAGTGTGTTAGTTGCCATTAATTACGATGCACTTAAATTTAGAAAACGAAATATTTTTTTTTAATAAGGAAAATTTCCTTGACACTCAATATTATATTGATTGTGATTGGAAATTAATATCAATGGGATTAAGGTTACAAAAATATCTTCTTCTTTTTTTAATAATCAATTAGTACTGAAATTGTGTGAACATAGACCGACCATGTGAAAGTGAATATTTCCTATTTTAATGCAGCACATTTATTGTCCAAAAATTATTGGTCCAATAATACTTGTTTAACCAAATTATAAATAAAAAAATAATTTTATTATATCACCCTTTAAATATATTACTCTATGTCTTTAATTATTTCTTTATTTTTTTTAAAATTATCCCTAATTATTTGTCTATTTTGACAAATCAAGAAAAAACAATTTTATTTACTTGTTATTCCCTTAACATTTATTATTTTGATTATGGTAGAACTTTTTGAAAATCTTAAGTTCTTAATTCATTCACTTCATAATTAATAGAGATAAAATGGTAAACTCACTATGTCAATTATTGTTTAGGGGTGTACAAAACTGAACCGAAAATCAAACTAAATCGTAAACCGAGTCAATGCGAAAAATAAACCCGACTAGCGCTTTGGTTTGACTTGATTTGGTATTAAAAAAAAACCCGACTATATTTGGGTTGGTTTGGTTTTAACTAAAAAAAACCAACCAAAGACCAAACCAACCCGACAATATATGTTATTTTAAAATTTATTTTATACATAAAAATATTTACTTTAATATGATTTTAAAATATTTCTTATACTATTTCATAGTTCTATTTTTTAATATATTATTTCAAGTTTAAAACTTAGAATTCGGAATGGTCCTATAAAGATTTTAATTCATAGATGTTGATTATTTAATAAAACTTAAATCAAAATCACATTAATACTAATGCAAAAAGAAAATCAATTCAACACTAATAATGACAATAATATTGAACATTTGTTCTTTAGTTTTACATTAGTTTAGAATTTTAATTTTACTTAAATATTTAGTAATGTAACAAATACTTATTAAACATATTTTAGCATAATTTAGTACTTTTAAATTATGATCATTTTCATTATGACTTTACAATATTTATTTTATATGATGATTTCATTATATTTTCAATTGAATATTTTTGTGTCATCAATACTCATCTCATATTTTGTGTTATTTTTTAAAGAAACATCTTAGATAATTGTGTTTTGATTGGACTAAAAAAATATTTGAAGTACAAGTTAATTATATGTTTGTATGCAAACTTTATCGAAAAAGTCCAAAGATCTTAAAAATTTGAGGTTTATTATTTGGTTTGATTTATAAATTTAAAATTTGAAACAATGGTTTGGTTTGGTATTTGAAAAACCCGAACCAACCCGAGGTTGAAAAACCCGAAAAAATCAAAATTTTATTAGTTTGGTTTGATTTATAAATTTAAAAAATTTATACAAATAGTTTGCTTTGATATTTGAAAAACTCGAACCAACTCAATCATGTACACCCCTACTATTGTTTTCTTAATAGGTGTGTCAATTTAAAAGTAAATAAGTACTTATGGACATTAAGAACTAAATGTAAAAGTATTCATTGATTTCATAAAATAAACAAGTATTGTTGGACATTCCAAAATAACATTATCTGTCCAACAATAGTTGTTCATTATTGATTTGACACACCTATTAAGAAACAATAAATAATAGGGGTAATATCACCATACTATCCTCTGACTTTATTAAATTTAATGTTTTGAAAAATGTGTTAGATAAATTATCTCTTGATTTTCTAATTGGACAAATATTGTTGGACAATTATTTTTTGTGTAGTCGACAACTATTATTGAATTGAGAGAATATAATGGACGATTATTGTTTAACAGGTCGAGGGAGTATATATTTTCCCTATTTGAAGCGATTATATTTAATGTTGAAGATATGTATATTATTTCGTGCTGTATATGTATTTATGCCTGAGAAGAAATGTGAAAATCTTGCTAATTAACTTTCATAATCTTGACACTCAATAATACTATAATGTTATTTACCATAAATTCCGATCCTATTAATTTTTTTTTAAAAATCTTTTTTTAGTAAGTGAAGATTTCACTGACACTCAATATTATAATGTTATTTACCATAGTATCAATGGTATTAATTTTACCAAAAAAATATCCTTTTTAATAATCAATAGTATTAAAACAATGTAAACAGAGCTGATAGCCCGGCCATATGATAGGAATATCCTATTTTAGTGCAGCAAAATAATTGTCCAAACATTATATATTTCCCCTTTTTTAAGTCTTCTCTTTTTTCGCCTTTCTTATTTCCAAAATATATATATAACCACATGAAAAATATTATAAAACAATTTTTTTATTTGGTATGATAAGTAATGCTATATTCAAATTAGGAGAAGTATTTATTAAATATGATAGGAGGGTAATCACATATATCTAAGAACTACTATCAATTTACAATTAACAGTGGAATAACCTGAATTTTAAAGCATCATTTGTTGATGGTATGCACTGGAAGTTGGAACAACATCTGATTGATTATAGAAAGTCTTTTGATACATAGAAAAATATCATAGTCCAGGTTCAATCAATGTAATCATCAATTATTAAATCGTTCATATTTTCTTATGTCATAGGTAGTTTTGATAATATTAAATTCAGCCATATATAATTTGTACATATCTCTTGTGTGTCATAAGTACAAATTATATAGTGGCAGAACCTAGTATCATAAAAACTAATTTTCAGAACATGTTTAATTTTTGTCCAAGTCATTTGGTCAAAAGCTTATTCATAACTAGTTATCATTTTTCATACTTATGTGTATTTTACCCATATTTATTGTGTGTTAGTGTAATATTTTTACAAGCTATTTTGTTTTTAAGTCAACAACAAGAATTTGATAGAAATAATGTTATTAAGGTTATTTCAAGTCAATAAGTTAGCCATTTATATCTAATACATTACCTTAGATCTCCTTGCATAAGAAATTTTATCTAATAATATGAATATTTATGTACTCTAATTCATGATTTAAAATATTTTTACCATTGAAAAATAGACAATCTTACTTTCCTTATATGTTTATAAAGATTGTGCACTCTTCTTTCCTTCAAATTTCAATATTTTAAAGTAAAAGTAAATTGATAAACCATTATTACAAAATTTTTAGGACCCCAAAATGTATTTTAGGTTTAAATCAAAAGCTTTACTAGCCTCCATTTTGATTCGTATTTGTATCACATAATTTAATATGATGTCATTGTATATATATAAAGGAATTAGAGTTTGAAATTTGATTCATACAACGATGTTAAATTAATTTAAACGACAGAAAAGATTCAAAAATATCCCTAATGTATGAAAAAATGACATACTTAATGTTTTCCAAATTTTAGATCTAAAAATATCCACACCTTTAATTTTTTATTTAGATTTCCCGATCCTTCATCCTCGTTAGAATAAAACATTCAGCCTTGGCAATAATTGATCAAACACTTTCGGTTAAATTTTTGTAAGAAAATTTGTGAATGTTTTCAAAGGCTCATTGCATAGATAATTTAACCACTTAAAATATGTCATTTCTTTTAATTATATAAATTAGCATCAATAAGCCGTAAAAGCTCATGTTTTCTCAATTGATAATTGTGTAAAAATAAAGAGATAACAATTTTTATATGGTTAACTTATTTATGTAATTATAAGCACTTGAGAACAAGCACAAACATATTTTCAAAACTTGAATTTATAATGTCTATAGGAGATATTCAATTGAGACAAATTGCAGTTCGAATGTCTAAATGAAATTAGTTGACATTTAAGGAGTTATCGATACATTAAACCTTATTAAAATACAGGTGGAGATAAAAATAGCTTACGGAACAAATATTTAGAGGATATAATAAAGGAAAACATTCACACATATACAATCACTCAAAAATAACTTAATTATACTTCATAGCTATACTTTGTCAATTACAATTCGCAGCTTCATGTTATAGGGAGGAGAGTTGTAATGACCCGAGAAACTATTTTCTTGAAAACTTTTATGAAATTATTGTTTTACCCCTCTTGATAGTTATTTTGAATCAGTGGTTGAAAATGGGTTTGAAAATTTAAACTATTTATTTAGCTATAGTTATTTAATTAACGAATATTCATTAATTATTTTTAATTAGTTTAATTAATGGGTGATTTTAAGAATTATTTTTAGTTGGTGGCTAATGGCTAAAAGTCCATAAAAAGGGTTTAAAAACTGAATTTAAGTAAGAGGGTTTAATATTTGTAAACGATAAATTAGTGAGAACAAAAGTATTAGTAAGGAATTAATGTTCTTTGTAAGTATAACTTGATTGTAGCAAGTATTAAGCAATTATTACTTTTTGTAGTTTAAGTTACGTAAGCGGTAAAGTGCATGTATTTTGAGGTTATTTCTTTTTAGATTTTGATTTTAGTAATGGTTTATAAGCGGCTAGTTCTCAAGTTTTGCTTAATTGAGATATTTAACCAAATATTGGGTGCATGATATCATATGAATATCATTATATATATGATATTTGGAGAAATTGGAACTAATCTCTATGCTTGAAATTTGAAAAAAAAAACATGAGAATTGACAGGTTAATTGACACCAAGATTAGGAACTAACTTATAAATTAAGTGAATTTTTGGATCTAGGTTTGACGTATAGTGATATGAGTATTGTTACTTTCAAAATCTTATTGTGATTATTAATGCAAATAGATTGCTTTGATTTGGAGTACAACTGAAAAGGGGAAGAATAAAGTCTCGAAGTGATTGTTCGACTATTTGAGGCAAGTGGATTTCTAAACTCTTGCTAAGTGTATGGAATGCGTGTATTTTTGTGGTATGTGTTCGGGAGTAATGAGATTTGGAAGGGTTGACTTGTCAACCTTGATTAATTTTAATGATAAAAAGGGGCAATAAAAGACAATGTGATTATTTATTTGTATGTGATGTGTTGAGAATGGTACAAGTACCGGTGTTATAATGGGAAGGCTTATTACTATAGAATGCGGATTATAATCCGAGAATGCCAAAACATATGTGCATTAACTAATATATTATTGATTTGATTTATTATGTGTGATTGTGTTCTTTACTGAACTCGTATAATTGTGATTATTGAGGTGATTATATGTCATAGCGACATTTGATTTATTGAGATGTTGCATCATCTCCTTATTTGATATCATATTGTGCACATGCATTGACATGAGATTGGGTATGAGTAAAGGTCTAACACGTGGAGATCGTCCGTGTTGAGATCGAGTATTGATTATTTGGGCACGTGGAGATCGTCGGTGCGATAGAAAAGTTATGATTATGATTTGGGCACGTGGAGATCGTCCGTGCGAAATTTGCTTGATTATGATAGTGCGTTGAGATCGTCCGCACAGACACGTGGAGATCGTCCGTGTCGGTATATGGACCTCGCGAGTCCCCCATGGGTCATGAACTCTCGATGTATTTCCGAGGAGTATCATGTATATACGGTTGAGAGAATAATTGGTATTCTGAGGCATATCACTTCATGGTGTCATATTGCATTGCATCCCATGTCATTCTTCATTCTTGATGATTATGTGTTTTATTGGTGGTTGGGAAGTACTTGATATTTGATTACCTCTATTTGACGAACTTGATTTTGTGTGTTGCTGATATTGTGAGTGTTTTTTTGTGAAGGTTATGATTGTTGAATATTGAGTTTGTAGTTGAGGATGTGTAATTTGTTAAAATGATTTAGATGAGCTGGGTGCTATGAAAATTGTGAACTGTTAGGTTGGGCTGATTTTTATGCAGGTTGTAGTTGTGGAGGTTCGATTGGTATGTAAAGAGTACTCGTATTTTATTCCCTTAACTTGTGTTTAGAAGTTTACTTGTTGGGTACCGTGTGGTTGGTACTCACCCCTTGCTACTACAATTTTTTTTGTAGGTTACTAGCCCTGACTTTGTGATATTTTCTCTTCTCCTTGTCTGAGGCTTCTTGTGGAGAATTGTGATGTAGTTGTTTGTTATCTCAGCAGACCTTCTTACTCCTATTTATGATCTTGTTCTATTCTAGAAACAAGTTCATTTGAGACTAGCGTTTCTTTTGAATCAATTGTAATACTTTAGAGGCTTGTACACGTGACAACCAGATTTTGGGGGTGTTTTGAATTGATTTTGAAATTTCCGCATTTTATTGTAATGGTTGAGTTTTAGGTTGACTTGTCTTGGTGGGATAAGACGAGTGTTGTCACGTCCATTTTGGATCGTGACAACATGGTATCAGAGCCCAGGTTCATAGGTCTCACGTGTGTACAAGTCGAGTCTAAGTAGAGTCTCGATGATCGGTACGGAGACGTCTGTACTTATCTTTGAGAGTCTATGGTGACTTTTAGAAAAAATCTTCACTTCTTGAATCTCTATCGTGCGTACTTGGTCTGATTTTATTCTTATCGCTTCATTCCATTTCCTCTCATTATGTGATGACTCGTGCGTAGTTCCTCATGTGAGTAGTTGGTGTTGTGTATGGCTTGGATGATAGTTATGGTACTAGGGTTGGAGTGATATACTTATGAAAATGGTGTGTGGTTCGATAACTGAAAGTGAACCAATTAAATTGATGGCAAGATAATGAATAATGCAACTTGAGAAAACACAGTAAGAAAAGTTGTCATAATATGTATGAGTTGCTTAGCGAATGATAAGAATATTGTTGCACCAATTGAGATCAGATCCTCTTTTGTGGTTTTATAGATTGAGCGTATACCAAAGATGGTTATAAAATGACTATTACAATAGTACCAATTCTTACTTGGTTAGAGTTATGTTTTTGTTACTCTTGCTATGGACCTGATCTACAAAGGAATGCACATCACGTTAGATGAGAACCCGAACCAATTTGGTAGAGTATTATATATAGTTAATTAATGGGTAAAAATGTGTGGGCTATTTGAGTATAATCTTCTCGATAGGTATAATGTGTTCTAGTGGTGGATTTAACAGACTTTACAATGTGGTACTAGTTGTAAATGGAAATGAATACGTTGATGTTAAATGCAAATACTAACTACTTAAGGAGTTATCTATTGTATTACATGCTCATATGATAAGATTTAGTGTTGCATTCATATTTGAGAAACCAACTAGCTTGCTAGTACGGATGGATATGTTGATCATTATTTATAAGGAAGCTCTTAGTGGTGGATCTTTGGTATGATATTGATGTGTTCAGGTGTGAAATATATTTGTGGATTTTAAATGAGTGTTGATTTCACCATAAGCTCCATGGAAGTGCACCGACACTAGGATGATAAACTTATATGTAAAGAAAGCCCAACAAGTATATTTGGGTGAAGGCAATTGAAAATTTTAGTAAGAAAATATGTATGAAGTTAAGTTAGTTTGTTGAAATTGATTGGTATAGTTGGATTTGAGATGTCATGTCGATGACAAGGTTGACTTTGTGTTGATGAGGAGGGTTGACTGGGCATAGTGATAATAAGAGTTCGTGATGGATTGTGATGAGGATGCAACTATATGATAAGTTTTGTGGGTTAAAAGACTTTTGTATGGAAATGGTGACTTTAGAATGTCTATGTTATCATTCACTACTATTTTGTGAGTAGCATGATTGTATGGTAATTTTTAGGAGGATTTGGGATGTCACTCGAATAAAATTGAAAAGAGCTAGAGCCATAATGGAAAGAACTAGTGGTATGTAATTTAACTTTCAGAGCGAGGGGAGAATTAAGATATTTACTTTGAGTGCAAGGGTTAAGGATGTATCTTCACAGAAATTTGGTGAATTGGGTTCAGAGAAATGTGATTTTACTTGTTTCTCCCTGATTATGAAAATATAAAGTGTCACAAGATCAACATATTGGGTAAAAAAAAACAAAAAAACTATTGGATAAAACTTGAGAAAGGAGTATACGAACGTTCAACTCGTGTATGATGATTAGTTCTTTTGTGGTTTTGAGTTTAACAATGAGTATGATTGAATTTTTAACGAAAGATAGGATAAAGTTAATGGAGGGACGATCAGTGATAAGCTAAGATATGTGAATTCATAAAAATCTTCAAGGTATAATTAGATTCAAAATTTAAATTTTTCATTGTGAGTTTAGGTTTGTAGTAGTGTGTAATTTTGTCAAGGTATGAATTGGTAAGGTAAGAAATGATCGATAACATTGAGCATGAAGTATTTGGAAGGACTTAAAAATAATTTGAGTAATAAATTTGGTTACTTTTGATTGTTAAACCTAAGGGGGTTTTCATGTAATGTTTTGGCTTAGAGGGTAATGTAAAAATATAATGAGTTGTTGGTAAAAGGATGAGATAGGTAAGCAAGTCAACGAAAGAAAAAAAAATCTGATATATTAAAGGGTTAAAGGTATTTAATATTTGCATCATGGGAATAATTTAAGAAAGGTGAAAGAGTAGGAACTCTCATATAGACCCTTGATTAAGAATTTTAGGTTATATGGATTTTAACCTTTTAATTAAGATATTACTATGAGATATGAAGTGGTTTGGTACAGTCTTATAAGGGGTTATCAACGACTTTTGATAAAGATTGAGTATTGGTTAGGTGACAAGCAAATACGTGTGAAAGATTTTATGTGATCATGTAGAGTTAGATTTTTCAAATTATGATAGGTAACTTATTGGTGTTCAACGGTGTGGACCTACAATTTTACATGATTAATGAGGATTTGAGGGGATTGAAACTACTCTTTTAAATAGGATTACATAGACTGATGTAATGTGTTACATAGACACTTGATAGTAAATAAAAGGTTATATTATTATAATATACAAAATTATTTGAGTGACCAAGGATTTCTATGAATTTTTGAGTGAGTTATGTGACAGTTTGAAATGGTAGTTGAAATTTGATATCTAAAAGGTTACATGGATTCCACATTGTACGTGATTCAATAACCTTATATTGATGGGAAAGTACTTCTATTTGAAATTAGTGTTGACAGCCTCAGGTGTGATTCATGTCTATCATAAATTACTTATTTGGAAAGAGAGAGTACCATAATTTTTATTTTTTGGAAGCGATAATGTGTTTATTAAGAAGACTTTGATACTAGTGACAGTTTGAGAGTAAGATAAATGGTTGGTGTGGTTAAGATTTTTATTTGTATTAAGAGTGTTGGCTTCAATGGAGTACGATGAGAAGTATGTGGGGTTTGATGAATCGAGTATTTGTAATGTTGCGATGAAGATTAGAATGGGTGGCTAAAAATCGATAGGTGGAGTTAGAATGGAATTACTTTTAAATGGATCCTATATCTTGTGTTATTCGACCTTGCTTCTGTATATTCTTATGTGACCAACTATTTCGTTCTGGACATGGTTTAGAGTATAATTTACTTTCTACGTTCGTGTGTATTTTTGCTTCTATGGGTAAGTTCCTAGTGGTGGATCATGTGTACCGATCCTATGATTTTCCTTCTTATAGGGTAGGATCCTTTGGGCAGACTTAATCATTTCATTTATAATAGATTTTGTGTTGTTTGGGATAGTTGAAATATACCAGTAGTTTTTCACACATAAGTTGCTTATGAGAGCTTATATAATAGCTATGAAGAGTTATAATTGTCTAAGAGTGTTGTTACTAGTTTTGCATTTTGAAGTGTATCGCTTGTTGGTGTTTACTCGATCATTTTTCTTCTTTAGACCAGATGAGTCTGCTAATCCTTGATGAGTACCCAATATCTAAAGATCATTTTTTTTATTTAAGCTCGTGAAAAGATTATGTTGTGACAAGGAAGCTTTGATAAGATCTATGATGGTTTGTTGCAATATGAGCATGTGGTGGTTGGTTCAGGTTCACTTCTGGCTGTAGTGGCTAGTGAATCTTTGTTATGTGAGAAATTATGGTGATTGTGTTATGGTCCAATGGATTTCAATTTAGATTGGGTTCATGGGATAGTCTGCGGCTTGATTATCACTCCTGATTTGTAGATCTTCCAAGGTTTGATTTGAAAGTTTAGTTTTTAGTAGTTGATCTCGGTGGAATGGTCTTAAGGAGGAACTTACTTAGAGAGATAAACTCAGAGTGGTAGGTTATAAATTAAACTCTTTGTAACGTCGGTTATTCTTCCTTCTTCTTCTTATGTTCGAGGACGAACATGGTTTTTAGTGGTGGATGTTGACACCCAATTTTGACCCTCCCCGGTAGGAATTAATTCATGAGCTTCTTAAACTCTCAAACAATTTAAAATAATTAGTTTTATAAATTTACGAAAAATATAAAGTTTGCGTTATTTTGAATAATTTTTGCCATTTCTTAAAGTTTTTAGATAATATCTATATTTTACATAATCATGCATATAATTAGTATATTTTATGATTATTCAAAAATCATTTCAAAATATTTTAAATTTAGTAAGTAGTTTTTTAAATTAGTTTAGTTTAAATCACGGTTATATATATATATATATATATTTATTTATTTTTTGAATCACTAAGTTTACGATTAAATTAATTATTTTATTTTTGTTAAGATTAAGAAGCTCGCAAAATTAATTTATGTAAATTCATCCTATTAATCAATTACTTTAAACCATTCAAATAGACAAATTTTGGACTTTTTGCATTTGTCCCACATTGCTTCCCACATCTATTTTGAACCAAAAATTGGTCCTATATAAGCCTCTCCTCATTGCACCAAAGAAGGAGGGATATAGAGAGGAGAGTAATGAGTACCCAGAAATTTTTGGGAATTCTTGGTTCCATAGTTTAATATTTATAAAATATTTTTTGCGGCTGTTTGAGTTTGGAGAGGTGGTGGAATCGTCTCCGTCAAACTCGTAGTCTC
This sequence comes from Solanum lycopersicoides, assembly GCA_022817965.1. NCBI lineage: Eukaryota > Viridiplantae > Streptophyta > Magnoliopsida > Solanales > Solanaceae > Solanum > Solanum lycopersicoides. The sequence continues at coordinate 85,392,523 of CM040627.1, forward strand.
GGTTCGCTGCCCAGAATCAGGTAATTTCTTATTTTTTATTTATTTATTTATTTATTTATTTATTTATTTATTATTTATTATTTATTTATTTATTATTTTTTTTATTTTTTTTTATATATGCATATATGCATATATGTATACATATATATAATTTGTCAATTACCCAATTTGCTAACTATTTGGATCTTGAGTTTAATTAGTATTAACATTTAGTTGTTATTATTGTCATACTTTATGTGTGTATTAATCTGTCATAGCCAATTGGATTCATTTCATATCATGTTTAAGATGTGCCTTAGTTTATCACTTTATGGCTAATTCATTCCTATTTTATTGCATGTGAAACTCTACTCGAGTCCTCATGGACTTTAATCCATCTCGTTGCGCTTTCTCGTCGAGCCATAAAGGCTCCAAAATATATTCCTCGAGTCGTTCAGCCCCTCCAATTGGTGTACAGGTCGAAAGCAGTAAAGTCATTGCTGGAAATTAATTTTCCAGTTCCCTCAAAGTTGAAGAACAGGTCGATATACCGGTTGTATACACTGATATACAGTCATGAAATACAATATACAGGTGCAAAAAATAGAAAAATGCAGGAAGACAATACAGGGGGTAAGTTACAGCGAAAATACAGAATTGGCAGGCCCAAAAATGAATCGTATACAGTCGATATACACTGATATACAACAAGTGTATACAAAAAAGGGGAATTTGGTTAAAACCCAAATTTCCAGCAAATCAGGCCCAAAAAGGGCCCAAATCTTCTATCTCCCTTACTATTAAATTATTTGATTATGATTATTTATTGATTATTTATTTATTAACTCTAACTTTGAAATTATTAAATAACTTAATTAAATCTCCAAGAGATGAACTATATTCTTTATGTTAGTATGTTAAAATAAATTTCATTTTGTTAACACTTGATTTTGTTTATTTGAAATTTTTACTTGACCTTCAATTAACTTAAAATAGTCTCTATGCTTTAATTAACCAATTTTGTTTAAAACATTATTTTAAAAAACGCGTTAAATAAGTTTTAACAAATCTAGTCGTGTTAAAATTCTAATCACTTGCATTATATTCAAATGTTTCAATTAAGATTCCATTTTCTAAAAAAATAAAATAAATAAATAAATAAAAAATTTGTTCTCTTAATTATTTTTTCAAGTTATTCGAGTGTTGTAAATTAATAATATTATTTCTATATTAAATATTTTTTTTAAAAAATAATCAAAATAATTAACCTAAGTCGTAGGATAACCGCATGTTAGCGGACACTTCAAATGCCTTAAAAACCTTCTTGAAGCGTAAATAAGAACCTCTTACCCATTTTCTCTCAATTTATTAAGATTTAATCTGTTAAAATCTTTTAAATTAAGTTTTCTTAATTTCTTTAAAAAATTAAGTGGCGACTCTTTTCTAAGTATTTTCCTCAATTTGTTTTATACTTAGAAACATTTCAAAAAAGTAATTTTTCTAAAGATAGGTAAAATTACGGCATAACAGAAATGGCGACTCTGCTGAGGACTTAATAGGTTCTAACCATAATAGACTTAGGTTAATTATTAATGTTTTAGCATAGCTTATTTGTTTGCTTATATTGCATGCCTAATGCCTTATTTTTTTTTTTATGATTATGTGATATAAACTGTTTATCTGTTATTATTTTTTATAAATTGTATATTTGTTATTGCTTTATAAACTGTCATTCCGTTCATATTTCTCCACTTATTGGAAATTCACACTATCACACGTACACGCGAGGTGTGCTTTGTGCACCCGCAAACTTCTTTCAAAATTCTCAAAGTTAGGAGAGTTGGCATATGCGCGGGGTGTCCGGATCTTTTTCCGTGTAACCGCGTAGCCTTCTCACTCGAGTTGTCCACTCGGGAACCTTGTGTTTAGAAAGCCAAATCTTAGAAAACATAAGATAGAGCTAAACCACCCCTCAGTTTAAGTCATGCATGCATGTGCCTTAGGTGGATCGATCATGGGTATCGATTCGACATTTAAGAAGTCCACCCTTATGTCAACGGGTTTCACGACCCAACGACTGACGAGCATGTTTTGTGCAAAGTGACAATGATAGACGGACCCAAGCCTAATTTTGACATAGTAAGTTCGAACTCGAGTTGTCACAAATTAATGGCTCAGATCAATCTATCATAATCACATTCTTCAAATCGGTAGGCCTACCCTTGGCATAAAGGAGTCACAAGCATGTTAGGACGCGATATTTGTCTGTATACTTGTGTGTTTATCTTCTCTATGTGTGATATTATGCATTTTGTATTTTGAATCCAAACTAATAAATTTGCCTTTGAGTTGTTTTCCCTCTCAGGCTTTTGAACTGATCTGTGTTGATTAAGCTGGCAGATCATTCTTACTTCACCAGATCGAAGGGTCTCGCGGATTCCTTCCTAAGGCAAAATTTTGATAAAGAAAAGACGATTATGGGAGACAATAACGAAGAGGTGGGTCTCACTGATGTTGTGGTGGCCCAACCCATCGTGGCAGATCAGAACGAGTTGATTTTGCAGTTGATGCAACAGATTGCAGAGATGAGGGTAGAGATGCAGAGAAGGCAGGATTTGCCTCTGTCAGGATATAATGTTAATGCTGTAGGTGGAAGGCCTCCTACATACTTCCCTTCCTCCAACATGGATCCATCTCAAGGCGTGCCTCTCACTCAGAATTCCTCTGTTATAGACTCAACTACCCAGAATCCGCAATATGATTCAGCCTCTTATCAAACTCCACCACCTCCTCAGAATAACCACCCCCAAATGTCCTCTCATCTTCAAAATACCCAAACTCAATCCACTCCACCACCGCAAAACCAAAGTCAAAATCTAAATCAAAACACTCTTAATCCCCAAACATCCCACCACCACTTAAATCAAAATACTAATCCTCAGACTTATCCCCAAAATTACCAAGTTGGTCAAAACTTCCAGAGTCCTTCCATAGCTCCACCCTTGCCTAAAAGAATCACTTTCCAAGTCCCTGTCCATGCTGAGCATGACGTGCATGGTTCTGAGCTGGACCACTATGAGGAACAGGAAAGAGAGTGGAGGGCAAAGGAAGAGGCAAAAGTAGACATAAAAGGGGAGATCAAGAAGGCTATGAAAGAGCTTCAATGCGTCCCCGATGCTACCGGACTTAACTATGAAGATTTGTGCATTCACCCGAGTCTGGACCTCCCAGAAGGGTTCAAAATCCCAAAAATTGATACTTTTGGAGGAGTGGGGAACCCTATGGCTCATCTGAGAGCCTACTACGACCAACTTGTTGGAGTTGGTAGGGATGAAGCTCTGTTGATGCGGCTTTTCAGCCGAAGCCTGTGCGGAGAAGCTCTTGAATAGTTCACCTCGCATGAAACCGGCAATGGCCCAGCTGGAATGCTCTGGCAAAGGACTTCATCGAGCGATTCGCTTACAATGTAGAAATCGTTCCTGATCGTTACTCTCTGGAGAAAATAAAGCAGAAATCAATCGAAAGCTATAGAGAATTTGCTTACAGGTGGAGAAAAGAAGCGGCTAGGGTGAGGCCACCATGTCTGAAAAAGAAAATCTTGGTGTTCTACGGTGCAAGAACCTGAGTATTATGACAGAATTATGCTGCTCGTTGGGGCAAAGTTTGCCGAGATAGTCAAGATTGGTGAGACTATGAGGACGGTTTAAAATCAGGGAAGATAGCCCGTGTAGCCGCATCACTCGGATCTTCAGGGTGTTGAAAAAGAAGAAAGAAGATGTGGCTGCTGTTTCATATGAGGGCGAGAAACTATTCCTGAAATTTGTTGCCCAAAACCAAAAAGATTTGGTGTTGGTAAGTATCTGTTATCGTAGTGTTCTTCTTTCATTTGCATGTCTTTTTAGTCGTTCATTAATTATTAGATTTACCATTATGCACTTACAGTACAAGAATTTAATTTTAATTTAAGAACATTGTGAAAGAATGAGAAAAAAGTATCTAATAGATTACTTGCATTTTCCCCTCATCTAAATATATGTGCAACTCCGTTATCACTCATGTTACTTAATTTATGCCAAGTTAAAGAATACTCATGAAAAATAAGTAATAAAAAGTATGTTATTGTGTTAGCAGCACTCAATTTGATTCACATGAGAATTTCAAACAACAAGACAATTGAAGAAACAAAGAACATGAAGAGTCGAACACAGGACAATTCGCATTAATAATTCTTTGAGAAAGGTTGATGTTGGAGATATGGAAGAGATGGTTGCTTGATTTTTGTTTACAAAA
>CM040627.1:85396816-85417541 GCA_022817965.1 Solanum lycopersicoides
AAAAATCCAAGGGATCTTCGTACTCCCCATTTCCGAAGGTCGTTTCTCGACCTTCTCAAACTCTTACCAACTGGTCACAAAAATATTCTCCTCCAGTATACCAAATCTTCCTCTAGTCTACCAAAGTCACCTCCAATTTACCAAATCATCTCCCACATACCAAGCCATCCTCCACTTTACCAAGTTCTATCTCTCATGTAAGGCCATTTGCTCCAACTGTGCCAACGCTGCGTCGAGCTAGCCCAAGCACCCCTCCGAAATCCAAGTCACCCACCATATTAAAATCCACCATACCCATTGCCAAGCTCCCAGTTGGCAACACGCCACGCCACTCATATCCCATGAGTCAATCTCCACGTACCAAACAACCTGAGGTTATCAACAGATGCATCCCCCACAAGGAATATATCCACCTCGACCGCGTCGGTTGAAAGAAACCTGTTATGGGACTATGGAAAGTGCCACTCCGCTGACTACCTCTCGGAATATACATCGAGACAACTTAATGAAGATTTCACTCGAACCTGCGCGCAGCTAGCTGCATAGATGCATCCGGGAAAATATTTTCCCGTACCCGCAGCTATAATATGCAATGCGTCGAGGTGGCATCCTGTAAGCCAAGTGGTTGCAATTACTCAATTCGAAATTTCTCTCAACTTAAGGCCTATGGAATTCAGACGATGTCGGCCTATAAATGAATAATCTTCATACCCTCTGCGATTAAGTGGGTGCGATGGAATAACTGTAGCGTAACTACATTGCGTGGTATCAAACCTCGAAATCACAAATAATCTCGAATGTGAATCGCACCCAGCAAGAAGATCATGGTCTCTCTGTCATCACGAGCACAGCTGCACCTTAAATGTGAACACCAATCCTTATGCCAAATCACGGAGCGCAAGTGAATATGATTAGAGACAGACCGGGACGATTGGTCAAGAGATTCATGTGTGACACAAGTATTGGACAGAGCTCCAATTAGTTCCATGCATCCTAACTCGACCTTTGGGGAAGGAAATCTGCGCCCTTTATCAGGAGATCCGATTTTTATTGAGGAATCGAGCGATGTTCGCGAATTCTAATAACTGTATCCTGTTACTGATTGAGCGACGCGAAATTATGAAAAGTTTTAGTACATATATATTGGATTCATGCGCGAGTTAATGGTTCTACGCCAGAAGATAAAATTTCCTATTTGATTTCTTTTCTGAAGTTTAAGTGTCTCATGCAAGGCGTTTTTTTGTTCTGTTTTCCTTTGCTTGTATTTTGGGGTTTTCTGTTTCTTCTTCTAATATTGGGGGTCGTTGTCTTTCATTTATTTATAAGTTGCATGTGTCTAATAAATCCATGTTGTATTTGCAGTAATTTTCGCTCCATATGAGTGTATGATATTAGAACGTTTAAGCTTACGGGAACATATGATCTCACATGAAGTTTTGAAGCAACATCAATCTCAGCTTGATGTATTTTGCCTATGCACTATTTTTTGTAAAAGAAGTTCTAACAAGAATATCCATGACGCTTTAACCAGGCTAGCAACAACTAACCATGCTCCATTTTTACTACACTACACATCCATAACTTAAAACACAATAATCGTCGCTGTCACTATCTATTTTGCCTTATCAAAAAGTCAGCTTGATCTGTACACACATAAGCAGTACAACCACAAAATGTCTAAACAACGTGTATATGTATCACCATATGTGTATATGTATCACCAGCGCTTTACCAATGTTTTGTCGTGTGCCCGTGCACGCACGGGCAATCATAGTCTAGTTATAAAAAAAAAACTAAAAATATGGAGGGGGGGAGTACAATGAGAGGAATTGGTGGCGTGTTAAAAAATATTCTGTATTTTATTTTTTATTTTTTTCCCAGAAAATAGTACTCATACTTTAATCTTTAACTTTAACTAATTAATAATAATAATTTAGTTAATTTTTATCAAGGCGGAATAATATTTTATCCATGTGAAGGATGATGTGACAATTTTTTTAAAATAAAAGAGAGAAATATTAGAGACGCTATTATGAGAAGGTTACAAAAGAGAGATCTGTGTTTTTCAAACTAATAAGTTACAATTTAGATAAAAAAATTTAAAAGGAGATATATCAAATATGTTATTGACCCTTATCTCATAAATATAACTAGGTCATGCGAAACATTATGGAAAACTCAACTCGATGGAGTAATATAGATACTTATAAGACATGTCAAAAATTCTATGTTTATGTATCATATAAGCTATGTTGACCCTTTTTAGGAGAATATGTGATGTTGGATCGTGTCCGTAAAGAAGATTTTAGCTTTATATATATTTTCCTAATTTTTAGTTTATAGCTTTATATAGTTTTTTTATTTTTAATTTATATCAAATCAGTACAATTTATTATAATTAAGTAATTTCATTAAAATATATATCTTGATTAGTCATGATTAAATAAATTGAATTCTGTATTCAAACACATAACAAGCATATGGTTGACTTTGAGATAAACGCATCAAGTGAAGTTGTAATCTTGTATGAATTTACATTTTTAATTCAAGCTCTTGTTTTTCTTTTCTTTTTGGTATAAATTTTTTTTCTTCTTATTTCTAGCGTTGGTGACAAATATAATATTTTGACTATAGTTATACTTTTTGTTTTCTGTGGGTAGATTGTTTCCTTATTTAATTGACAACATGTTATTTCCTTAATTATGAGATATTAATTAAATCATATGATATATTTGAGCATATCAGTCTGGGTGGTGTAGTCGGTTATCACGCTAGTCTCACACACTAGAGTTCCCCGGTTCGAACCCGGGCTCAGACATTTTTATTTTATTAGTAAGCTTTTACATGAATTATTAGTGCCTTAAAAACACTCTTTAATTTACTTGATTAATTGAACTTAAATACATTCTCGATCTTGCTATATGTGTGAAATACGCCCCTGAATTCTCGTCAAGTTTAGAAGTATTCAATATTTGTCTCGATTTTTTATTAAGAATCTCATGCTCCCATAAGAGTTCGAGACCACTCCCTACATCATATGACAGATTGGGAGAATCTGAGTTCAGTTAATTAAGTAGAGAGGCGTTTTAAAGACTATCAATAATTTGAGAATGAAACTAATAATTTCTGTCGAATTCAAAATGTTTTTAACACTTCATTCTTATTATTCATATATTAATAAATAACACATTATCGTACCCCTTCCAGAATAAAATCAGACAGAAAATCACCTTCAATAAGTCCAATCAAGTGAACATTTTTTTTTTGCTTTTTTAAGTTATAACTCCATAAAGCAATTAGTACAATTATATCTTATGTAATGCAATCGAATTATATGATACCAAGCAGGCACTTTCTTACAACCATATATTAATATCATTATATAAACATGATTCGAATAGAGGAAAAGTATTAATTTAAATGTGGGACAAATAAATTAACAATTTATAAGAATAAAAGTTGCATGGGGAAAAAGAAAAAATTCCCGACCAAGAAAAAGTTTGCATGGGAATTACAGTACTAATTAAATAAAAAGGAATGATCATTGTTAGTATCATAAGTCGGAAAGTCTAAATTGTGTTATTATAATTTGCACTTATGTGTTTCTCTCTCCTAACAACGCGTTAATCACTATTTTTGAATTTATTAGATTTTGTTAAAGCTATTTACATTACGTATTATTTTATTTTATTTTACTTTTTCAATCGCATGAATAATTCATCATTTTCATATAGTGTTAATACAAATTAAATATAACTAGAAACATACATGCAAATTTAAATAAAATAATTTTCATACGAACTTATCATATAATTATTAAACAATTTGAATAAATATTTAGTACAATTCCAAAATAACTTTAAATTTCAACGACCTTTGACTTTTGACTGAACTTCTGTTCATAACTAGCGTAAATCATATCCAAACAACCCCATTGACACACAAAATTTCATAGTCAAACAACAAGTATCTCATGATAATCCATTTTAGCTATGAATTATAACAAAGTATTATTATTTTTGGAACATTTTAGTAATAGATTAGCCAAAGAGATCACCTATGAATTTCATAACTAATTAAATATAGTATCAGCAACTCGAAACAAAGTTCATTTGCGATATATTAATTTTTAAAATTTAAGCTTCAAGCTCCTTTAATGACCGACAATATTATTTTGACACATTCAATATATGAAATCTTTCAAAATTCTCATAGTATGAGGAAGAAATTAAAGGAGAAGGGGGATGCACACTTGCATACCTTTTTTTTTTTTTAAAAAAAAAAAAGTGTGTTTTCCTTAGTACTAAAGACACCCTTTTAAAGTTGAAAATTATTTAGACCACATGATTTGTTTTCTCCATATTCCTCTCCAACTATACTAATTTAATTACTTTGTGTACAGTGTAACATTATCTTTTTGTACAAAAGATATACTATTGATGCATTCATATGTTTATCCTATTTAACAAGTGGAGATGATATCCCTTCTTAGTTTTGAGTAGGCGGAACCATTCTGTTTTGATTGTTCGATCGATCTCCAACACAAATTTAAATTAAACAAAAATGGATACGAAGAATTGGGGTGAGAGTATAGCAATGGCAACAGGATTCATGGTATTGTTAGGACTAATTTGTTGCTGCCTTAGCTACAAGAAGATGTGGTCTCATGGTAAAAGAGATAAAAGAGGTTCTGGCAGTGCTTCTTGCACTTGTGATGCTGGATTTTGAGGTGTGTTGTGGCTTATGATTGACAATTTTCTATTTATATAAACTTACACTTATATTTATTAAATATAGTAGGAGATTTTTGTTTACATACCAAGAGTTTTATTGTTAAAAACATTTTGAATCTTGTTGAAGGCTTAAAACTTTGGTCATATATGTTTTCGTGTATGAAAACTGCATCAAGTTGATGTAAAATATTTATTTCTTGTTCAAGTCTTAAAAGTTTGCTTACATTTATTGTATATGAACGAATCTCGTTCAAGACTTAGAATTTTTCTGCTCTGTATGAAAATTGTATTGAATCGATATGAAGTATATGTATTATGCTAGTGTCAGATTGTTAGTGTTTGGAAACTTAATACAATTACAACAATATTGTATACAACTTTCATACAAATTTGATACAACTACAAACGTACATGCAAGCTTAACAATTATTTTCATACAAATTCAATGTAATATACAATTATAATAATATAACTTCAATATATAGTTGATACAATTCCACGATAACTTTGAACTTCAACAAACTAAGACTAAAATTCAGGCCACAACTAGCTCAAATCTTATCCAAATTAAACAATTCAAAATTTTAGGTTCGAAACCCCTTTGATGTACTAATTTTTTTGAGATATATATGGAAAGCAATAGCACAAGCTGTGAAACAATGCTCTGCCTCCATTAATGGAGGTTGAGCTTTCAACAATCAGAGAATAAGAAGAGAAAGAATCTTATTGAGAAGATGAAAAATTAACTGTAATGTATACAATGTATGTGTATATATACACACTAATGCAATCTTCTAACAAACTCAACCAACAATCTCTAACTAACTAACTAATTGAATGAACAATAGTTAACTAATTTTGTGAATGAACAGTAAACTAACTAATCTTATCACCTCCCCTCAAGTTGGAGGTGAGGTACGTACAAATAACTTGCTCAATAAATTAGTATGCTTGATTCCAGTCAAGGCTTTAGTGAAGACATCAGCCAATTGAGAATCTGTGGGAATGTATTGGAGTGTAATCAATCCTTGCTGCAACTTGCTTCTGACAAAAAGGCAATCTACCTCTATGTGTTTAGTCCTCTCATGAAAAACTGAATTCTTGGCGATGTGCACTGCTGCTTGGCTATCACAGAAAACATGTATAGGTAAAGAACACGTTGCTGATAACTCATCAAGTAATCTTTTCAGCCATACTATTTCACCCACAACCTGTCTCACAGCTCTATACTCTGCTTCTGCTGAGGACAATGACATTGTGGGTTGTTTCTTAGACTTCCAACTAATAGGGCTATCACCCATGAGAACCAAATAACCACTCACTGACTTCCTTGAATCCAGACAAGAGGCCCAATCTGAGTCACAGTAAGCACTGATGGTGAGGTCAGAATTGTTAGAGATGAAAATGCCTAATGTAGGGTCCTGTTGTAGATATCTGAGCACATGATAGGCTGCCTTCAAATGAGGCTCTCTAGGAGATTGCATGAACTGACTTAAATGTTGTACACTATATGCTATATCCATTCTCGTATTAGTGAGAAAATTAAGCTTCCCAACTAGCTTTCTATAATGAGTAGGATCTGATAGTGGTATACCTTCTGTAAGTTTCAGCTTTTCATTAGAATCCAATGGTGAGGTAACAATTTTGTAACTCATAGAATCAAATTCTTTCAAGAGGTCAAGAGTAAACTTCCTTTGGGATACACTAATACCAACTTCTCTGTACAAAATTTGCAGACCAAGAAAGTAATGCAATCTGCCTAAATCTTTTATTCTAAACTGATCATGCAAGAACATCTTTAAAGAGGTAATCTCATCTATGTCAGAGTCCCAGTTAGAATGATATCATTAACATATACCATAACAAATACTAAAGAACACCCATTCTTTTTATAAAATAGTGAATAATCACTATTAGAATGAGTGTATCCTTTTGTGTAGAGACTGTTGGCCAGTTTGTCATATCACTGTCTGCTGGCCTGCTTTAAGCCATACAATAACTTCTTCAATTTACTAACCATATTACTACTATCCACTGCCAGCCCTTGTGGTAATGTCATGTAAACTTCCTCAATTAAATCACCATGAAGGAAAGCATTGTTAACATCTAATTGACACATGTCCCAGCCTCTTTTGACTGCTAAAGAAATTAGAGTTCTAACAGTAGTCATTTTTACCACAGGTGAAAATGTCTCATTATAATCTACTCCAGCCTGCTGAGTGTACCCTTTTACTACCAATCTAGCTTTGAATCGCTCAACACTACCATCTGCCTTGTGTTTGATCTTATACACCCATCTACACCCAATAACATTCTTCCCTTTAGGCAAACTAACCAGTTCCCAAGTATCATTTGCATACAAGGCATCAAACTCTTGTGTCATTGCCACTTGCCAGGCAGGATTCAAGATTGCCTCTTCATAAGAAGAAGGTTCAATATCATGTAAAACATTATTGATTAACTGTTGGCTACTAGGACATAGACTAGTGAAACATACATGATCCGGGTAAGAAATGAAAGAGGTGAGTGAGTGGTGTGGATCAGATGTAGATGTGGAAGAAGACAATTTAGGTATTGTATAAGTGTAATCTTTTAAGTAACTTGGGGTGTGAAGTGGTCTAGTTGATCTTCTTGGTGCAAGTGGAACATTTGTAAGGGTAGAGGTGTCAAGTCCAGGTGAGGATATAGGAACTGTAGATTCAGTGGTTTGTGTATTAGTGTTTGTGGAAACATGATTAGTAGTGACTTCAATTAATGTGTCATTATCTAACACTTCATCATGAACAAAATTATTTGTTTCACTGGACATGCAAGGCAATGTATCAGAACTATTTACAAGAGATTTCAGAATAGAACTAAAATTGGAACCAACATGAGAAATAACATAAGAAAAAATAGTTTCATAAAAGAAAACATCTCTAGACACATGAATTCTCTTGGTAGCCAAATCTAGGACTTTGTAACCTTTTGTATTAAAAGGGTATCCAATAAAAACATGTGGTGTTGCCCTTGGTTCAAATTTTTCCTTATGAGTTTTCAACATAGTTGGGAAACAAAAGCATCCAAAACTTTGAAGGTGAGAGTAAGTTGGTTTTCTTTGATATAGTAGTTCATATGTGGACTAGTTTTGTAAGAGTTTGGTAGAGTAACCTATTAATAAGATATGTGGCTGTCAAGACACACTCTCCCCAGTATTTCATGGGTAGTTTTGATTGGAAAAGAAGTGCCCTTGCTGTTTCAAAGAGATATTTGTGCTTCCTCTCAACTACACCATTTTGTTGTGGTGTATAAGGACATGATCTTTGATATATTATACCTTTTTCTTAAAAAAAACTAGTTGCCTCAGCACTTGTAAATTCCAGACCATTCTCAGACCTGCTAGTTTTTAATTTGGTATGAAACTGATTTTCTATAAGAGAAACGAAAGCTTTTATGGCTTGCAATGCATTACTTTTGCACCTTAGCCGTTGTGTCCAAGTTGACCTACTATAATCATCAACCATAGTCAAGAAATAATGATGACCATCATGGGTAGGTGTGTGGTATGGTTCCCATAAGTCAATGTGAAGAAGTTCAAATATTGTACTGGTCGTGGTTGTACTTTCTGGGAAGGACATTCTAGTTTGTCTAGCCATAGGACATATAGTACAAGTGAATGGTTGCTTAGTGGAAAAATTCAGAGGTATTGTGGAGATAGTTTTTATTTTTACAAAAGCTACATGTCCCAATCTAGCATGCCATAAGAACTCAGTGTCAAGATTATGAGTAGAATGTATACCAGAAGAAGAATTAACAACAGAACATTAAATAGGATCAACAACATAAGCTTCTTTATTGATTGCATTAAGGTATTTTACATTTTGAGATGAACTTTGACATTTATTTCCAACAGAAGCTATCTTACAGCAGTTAAAAAGAGAAGGAACAGGTTGACATTTGACATGAGAAGCTATATTACCATCTGTAGATGGACACTTGTGGCATCTTGGACAGAAAAAATATAGACCATTCTTGGCCTTACCAAATGCCAGAGGGCTCTTCAGAGAAGGGCCCTGCAGTAAACAAGAAGAGCTGTTAAAGCTAACTATTCCCTTGAGTTGAAAGGCTAAACAATGAACTGATATCAAATTAAACTTGAAGCTAGGTATGAACAAAACTTTGTAGAAAGTCACTGTAGAAGTCAAACAAACATCACCAATTTCAGTCACTTTAACCTTGTATTCATTTGGTAATGTAATGAGGAAAGGATAGGGTAGTGTTCTAAGATTTGTGAGAGCATCTTTTGTGTAAGTCATGTGGTGTGATGCTCCTGAATCTATTATCCAAGAGCCAGCATTCAATTTATCACATTTATATGACAAATCACCTATCTTAGTAATAGAAGAATAACAAGCAAGTATACCTGCTAGGCTTGCAACTCCATTTGACATATTGCCTGAGCAATCAGCTCCATTTCCAACTTGTAGGGTCCCAAGCAAGTTGAGTAGCTGTTCATACTGGCATTTGGACAAATTCAATGGCACTTGCTTTCCCTACTCAGAACTTTCCTCACATTGACTTCCATTATCCTCAGAAGTATGCACATTTCCTGCAGATCCTTTACCTCTTCCTCTAGGGTTCTTGTGTTGGTTGGGTAACCGTGGAGTTTGTAGCACCTGTCTTTAGTGTGCCCAGTTCGTTTGTAATATTCACAAAACAGATTTGATCTATTTCCAGTGCTAGAATTTCCCCTAAAAGTGTTGGTGTTGGAATTACCTGTACCTCTACCTGTTCCTCTGTAAGAACTATAGTTTGAAGAACTGTAGTTTGTATTGAGACTGGCATTATTTTGAGGTGATATAGAAGCATTCAGTGAGGTAGATTCCAAAGCCATGTGATTAAGGGGCTTCATTTTCTTTTGCCTTTCTTCTTGTGACAAAATGGCAAATGCTTGTGCCATAGTTGGTAGGTCAGACATCATGAGAATGTTTCCACGTACAGCAGTATACATCTTATTTAGGCCCATCAAAAAATGTATAAGTCTTCTATCTTGCTCAGCCTTATGCATCTTGGCTTTTCCACCACAAACACACACACAAGTGCATTGAGAATTTACATCAAGAGTATTCATCTCTTCCCACAATTTTTTCATCTTAGTATAGTAACCAGTTACATCCAAATTACCTTGCACAAGATCATTTATCTCCTTTTGTAGTTGATAGAGTTTGCAACCATTAGTTTGGTCATACCTATCCTCCAACTCCTCCCAAAGCTCCTTGGCATTGTTGACGTATTGCAAGCTATCTCGCAGATCTGGTGAAAGAGAATTCAAAATCCAAGAAGTTACCATGTCATCACATCTTTCTCACTGCATGAATGTTGGATCTGAAGAATTTGGCTTCATGATTTTTCCATTGATGAATTCAGTTTTACTCTTAACAGATAAAGCCCTAAGAACTCTCCTCTCCATGACCTGTAGCTAGTTCCATCAAAAACAGTAGGAAGTAAAGTAGAATCTGCATTCTCTGAGGGATGCAAATAAAAAGGACTATTGAAATCCAATAGAGTTGAAGTATTGGTAGCAGTCACGTCAGCTGAAGCATTTTCCATAGTAGAAGATGAAGAAGAATGCAATTACAGAGGAATTATGAAGATGAACTCACAATGAGCTAGTTCGAATCAAAAAACAGAGGAACGATAGTGAGATCGTTCAGAGAAAAATCAGGAAAAGAAATAAGAAGATGAGGAAATCGAATTGAACTCACAACGAGAGAGAAAGAAGCAGAAATCTCACTACTCTGATACCATATCGAAAGCAATAGCACAAGTTGTCAAACAATGCTATGCCTCCATTAATGGAGGTTGAGCTTTCAACAATCAGAGAATAAGAAGAGAAAGAATCTTATTGAGAAGATGAAAAACTAACTGTGATGTATACAATGTATGTGTATATATACACACTAATGCAATCTTCTAACAAACTCAACAGTAAACTAACTAATCTTATCAACATACATCACCCACTCAAAACAAAGTTCGCTTATAGCAAATTGAATTTTAGAATTTAAGTTTCGAGCTTCTTTAATAGCTAACAATAGAGTTTTAATTTGACACATTCAATATAAATCCTTTCAAAATTCTCATAGTTAATTTGTTTTTGAGATGTATTTGTCACTTCTTATTTTAATTAAGAAAGATGGAAATTTGTTGTTATAGAGTAAGTTTTTCGTGGAACATTAAGTTCCTTTTCTTATTTTGTGTTCCTTTTGATATAATTTAGGAGGAAGGCGGGTGCACATGTAACCGTTAATTTCAGAAAAAATTATATATATATATATATATATATATATATATATATATATATATATATATATATATATATATAAACTGGCAAAAACTAGTATATAATTAATAGTGCATACCCGAGGAACATAGGAGTATTTTTCTGCTATTGGTATAAGGTAGAGGAATCACCCTAAGACCAGTGTTAAAATCCAACTAAAGCAGTATTTCATTATTTTTATTTGAAATTTAATTAGAGATCATATTTGATGCACCCGAAATCTTTAATACCAATTCCTTAATGGTCTTAAATTTGATTTTCATAAACACTCCCCTTTAAAGTTGAGCAATTTCGACCACAATGTTTTTTTTCTCTCCATATTCCTCTTGCACTACTAATGGTGTTTTAGTACTACTATATTTTTTCTAGAAAAGACTTGATTATTATTTGGATACAGTTTGACTTTTTTATTATTTTTTTCGTTTTAAAAAGAATAAGGTATTGTGATGGTGCTTTTTAATTGAGTTATTCCATTCATAATATAAGATTTTATATGGAAAAAGGAGAAGAAAGAGGAGAATGTAGGTGTATTCTTATTATAGTAAAGTGCATGTCGTTTTAATTGTTTAAAAATGAAAATGATTGCTTGTACTAGTTATTACATTATAATTACTCAGAGATATGTAATAAAATAAGTACTAAAGCATGTATACTGTTAAAAAAATAAGGATTCGTTTTTATGGATCAGAAGAATATGATGGGAAGTGGATGTATATATAATTGACGAATTAAAGTTTGTTTCTTTAGATAAGATAATTAAATAGTGTGCTAATAAATTTATAATAGACACAAAATTCTCAACATCATTAAAAAAAATCAGAAATTAGTTGAAGAGCACGAATTTGAATTAACGTTATTTTCGAAAGGCCAACAGACCTGCAAATAAATTGACAAGCATGAATCACATTTTTAATGCAATGGAAAAGGGCCAAATATACTCATGTACTATAAGCAATAATTTAAATATATTTCTAGTTTTATTTTCGGGCTGAATATACCTTTCTCGTTATACTTTTGACGTAAATATATTCTTATGAACGTGGACGGCTGAAATTAAATGAACAATTCAATTTAAAATAAATTAAATTCAAATGCAATCTGCACCCGAACTAATATGTAACATTGACCCACCCAATTTCTTTTCTTCTTCAAACTTTATAGCCTGAGATTTTATAGTCTGTTTTTATTTTTGTATAACTTCTTTCCTTGTTTAGAGTTTCACAATCTAGGATTTTGGGTATGATTTTTCTTTTCTTGCTTTAAGTTTCATAGCCTAAGGTTTTGAATATATATGGTTTCTTTTCTTGCTTCAAGCTTCATATATTGCCTAGATTTTTGAGTATTGATTAAAATTCGAGATAATTTGTTTTATATATATTATGTTGCTTACTGCCTTGATTTAGTGTCAGATTTATTTACACGGGCACTCTTGATTTGTGATCCTCAAATAATTTAGAAATTATTTTTAGTTGTGTATGAAAATATGCCAACTTTTATCTTCTTTATTCTTCAATAGTTAGTTTCTTTGACTCTTTCATAGTTATATATATTCTTCTACAATTATGAAATGTGGTCCCTTTTGTATTTTTTTGTTCTTCAACAATATGGTATCTTTCATGTTTTCTGTGCTTTTACAATTATGAAATGTTGTCCCTTTTTAACTTTTAATTCTATAACTATAAAGTACTCCATTTTTAAAAATTTAGTTTCTTTCACCTATTATGAGTAAATTTTAAGTATTTACACTGATGAGTTTACAAGAAGAAATCGTACAACTTATGGGAGAGATATAATTCAAACCTTCTTTCTTTGTTTAATATCGTCAATGAGTACACTACTCGATTTATATTTTAGGTGTGCAACAATAAATTGTAGGGATCCGTCTGGAAGATATTATGAAATAGAATATTGAAATTAGAAAACTACGATCTCTTGCGTCCAATGAGTTCTTTATAATGAATATGTTTGTTGTAGAAGAGTTTGAACTATTTATATGTTCCTAATATTGTTCAATATGGTAAATCACTTTTCTCAGTAGTTACTGAAATTGGTACTGATTGTAGTGAGACTCAAAGTGAAGTTGTGAATGATTCTTATTGAAATATAACACTGAAGAATAATCAAGTTGATAGGAAGTTAGGCAGTTGAGTCAAGTGGTTTAGAGTTTGTTAGCTTTCTGTTACTAATTCTGTTAAAGGCATGTCATACACATGTGAATTAGAAGTTTCCTATATATAGGTGCATTCTGTATTTTCAATAACTCATTTAATTGATATGAAATAGAAAATTAGTTCATTGGCTACAATGTGAATTTGTTCTTGTAAGCTCTCAATTCAGTTAGAATAGTTAAGATCACAAAATTTTCATGGTATCAGAGCAGGAGATCAAAAATTTATAGAAGACATAGCAGGCTTCACTGTTAGCTGCTTGACTGCTTGAAGATTCAACAATGGTGAATAACAGTGCAACAACTGTAAATAATCCAGACGCAGCAGAAATTGATTCACAAATCAATTCCAATCAAATCGATCATAATCATCCTCTGCATTTACAATCATCTGATACCCCAGGTGTTGCTTTAATTCCAATAAAACTTACAGGTCCAGAGAATTATGGACTGTGGAGTAGATCGATGCGTTTGGCACTACTAGTCAAGAACAAACTTGGATTTGTCGATGGCACTTGTGTCAAAAGCACGTACAAAGGAGATTTGGCAATTAGATGGGAAAGGTGTGATGCAGTCGTGTTATCGTGGATCAGTGCAACAGTAGCACCAGAGCTGTTAACCAGCATTGTATATGCATCGAGTGCAAGGAAGATCTGGAGCGACTTCAAAGAAAGGTTTGATAAATCTAACTTGACTAGAATTTTTCATTTATGGAAGGAGATCAGTGTGATGATTCAAGGAACAGACTCTGTGACTACATATTACTCTAAGATGAGAGATCTATGGGATGAGATAGATGTTATGGTTCCATCTCCATCATGTGAATGTCAGGAATCAAATTCTCATATTGAACATATTAGACAACAGAGGTTATTACAATTTTTAGTAGGACTGAATGAGAGTTATGCTCAAGTCAGAAGCTCAATTTTGCTTGGTTCACCAGTTCCAAGTGTGAATCAAGCCTATGCAATGGCAATTCAAGAGGAAAGTCAAAGGAAGCTAGGTTTGATTGAAGGAGGAAATCCTATGACTATGCTAGCAGGAAGAGGTTCGAGATTCAACAACCAGTCACAAAATTCTCAATATCCACCTAACAATACTCAATCCAAGAAGAATCAAGGACATGTCTCACAAGGAAGAAGAGTAGGTGTGATATGTGAACATTGTGGATTCAAAGGCCATACGAAAGAGACTTGCTATAGGATTGTAGGTTTTCCTACTGATTTCAAAAGCAAGAGAAGAGTATCTACTGATGAGGATAGCATGCCTCATGCTCATGTCTCAACAGCTGAAGCTGGATCATCTTCAGGAAAAGGAGCTACATCAACATCAGGATCAGATTCTCACTTTCATTTTCCAGGTGGATATTTCACAAAAGAACACTATGATCAGGTGCTGAAGATGATGGTTGATCAGCCAACTGGAAGTTGTAAGGCAAATGCAATTGCAGGTATGAATGTTACACATGATAATGTAAATATAGCAGAATTGAAGTGGATTATTGATTCTGGAGCCACACATCATGTTACTTATTGTGATAAGATCCTTCATGATTGCAAACATCCAACAGAGTCAAATCCTAATAGAGTGCAAGTACCTACAGGGAATAAAATTCAAATAGAACACATTGGAAATGCAGTGATTTTGGGAGAATACAAGCTGAAAAATGTGCTATATGTACCAGATTTTAGATTCAATTTGCTGTCAGTTTCTAAGCTGACGAAGGATCTGAATTGTGTGGTGTCTTTTTCTCCTAACCTATGTACAATGCAGGATCTAAATACTGGGGAGGTGATTGGGATTGGTAAGGAAGAAGAAGGTCTTTACATTCTCAAGCATGAAGCATTTTCAGTAGCAGGAGGAGCAGTAGTTACAAACAAGAGAATTACAGATTTGAAGCTGTGGCATCTCAGATTAGGGCACCCCTCTATGAAAGTAATGAAGTACATTTCCATATTGAAGAATAAAGTGGATGTTAGTATCCAAGAAGAATGCATGATTTGCCCTTTAGCCAAACAATGTAGATTGAAGTTTCCTTCTAGTACAACTACATCCAGTAGTTTGTTTCAGCTTGTACACATGGATGTCTGGGGTCCTCACCAGCATCCTACCTATGATAGAAAGCATTACTTCTTGACCATAGTTGATGACTACAGTAGATTTACATGGGTTTTTCTGTTACAATCAAAAAAGGAAGTAGGAGTTGTATTGAAAGGTTTCTTTTCCATGATCTGTAATCAATTTGGTTGTTCAATAAAGACTGTGAGATCAGACAATGGTACTGAGTTCTTCAATAGTCAAATGACTGTTTTATTTTCTTCATTAGGCATTGTGCATCAAAGTAGTTGTCCTTATACCCCACAACAAAATGGGGTGGTTGAACGGAAACATAGACACATTTTGGAGGTAGGAAGAGCATTGAAGTTGCAATCTCATGTTCCTAGTAGATTTTGGGGTGATTGTATACAAACACAGTCTATCTTATTAACAGATTGCCTACTGTTATTTTGGATGGCCAGTCTCCTTATGAGGTGTTGTTTGGAAAACTTCCTAGCATAGAACACATTAAAGTTTTTGGATGTTTATGCTTTGCGAGTTCATTGCCCAGAGGAGACAAATTTGAGGCTAGAGCAAAGAGAGCAGTCTTGTTGGGTTTCTCTTTTACTCAAAAGGGGTATAAACTGTATGATTTGGATACAAGAACTATTTTTATTAGTAGAGATGTGGTTTTCAGAGAAGAGGTTTTTCCCTTTAAGCTTCTGAAATCAAATGAAGGATTTTTTCCTTTATTGTCACCTTTTCTAAAAAATGCAGATGATCCAGATACACATGACTGTGGTCAGTCAACTATGCAGCCAATATTATATTCTGATGAATTACATCAGACTATGGTAGAACCTGCAGAAGCTGAGGTTATGATAGAACCTGACTGTGCAGAACCTGACTGTGCAGAAGCTGAGGTTATGATGGAACCTGCAGAAGTTGATCCTATACCTGTTGATGATCCTGTGCATCCAGATGAGGTTCAACAAGACAATATTGTTCCTAGAAAGACTAGTCGAGCTACCAAGCCACCAGTATGGATCAAAGACTACATTGTACCTCAAAAATCTCATCCTCATTCACTCACCAATACTGTTTGCTATGACAACATTTCCACTCATTATAAGAATTATTTGAATGCCTTTTCTGCAGTGGTGGAGCCTCAGTCTTACCATGAGGCTTCTCAAGACAAACTATGGGTTGAAGCCATGCATCAAGAAGTTCAGGCATTAGAAGATAATGGTACCTGGACTATTATAGATTTGCCTCCTGGTGAAAAAGCCATTGGGTCAAAATGGGTGTATAAAATCAAATATAGAGCAAATGGTGAGGTGGACAGATATAAAGCTCGTTTAGTTGCTAAAGGATACACACAAAGGGAAGGTCTTGATTACCATGAGACTTTCTCTCCAGTTGCAAAGATGGTCACAATTAGAACAGTTCTTACACTGGCAGCTTCCTATGGTTGGGATTTATCTCAAATGGATGTAAATAATGCTTTTTTACAAGGTGATCTAAATGAGGATATTTACATGAATCTTCCTCTTGGCTTGCAAAGACAGGGGGAGAATAAAGTGTGCAAGCTGAGGAAATCATTGTATGGTTTAAAGCAGGCTTCTAGACAATGGAATATCAAGTTTACTACAGCTTTAATGGCAGCAGGGTATACTCAGAGTGCACATGATCATTCCTTGTTCATTAGAAAAGTTGGAACTGATCTAGTCATAATTTTGGTCTATGTAGATGATCTTTTGATCACAGGAAACAGTTCTTCTTTGATTCAAGAAGCCAAGGCTACTTTGAATCAGAACTTCAAGATGAAAGACTTGGGGAACCTTAGATATTTTTTGGGAATAGAAATTTTGAAATCCAAAGATGGACTTTTACTTAATCAAAGGAAGTATGTTTTGCAACTTATTTCAGAAGTTGGGTTGAGTGGTGCAAAAACAGTGAGTACTCCTTTAGAGTTCAATCACAAACTTACCAGTCTAGAATATGATCAAAATGTTGGTGTTTCAAATGATCCTGAACTAGATGATGTTACATCTTATCAGAGGTTGATTGGGAAGCTGTTATATCTAACTATTACTAGGCCTGATATTTGTTTCAGTGTGCAAGTTTTAAGTCAATTCATGCAACATCCTAAAACTTCTCATTGGGAAGCAGCACTAAGAATTGTGAAGTACATAAAGAGGTCTCCAGGACTTGGAGTTTTGCTAAGAAGAGGAACTGAACCTTCAAAACTCACTGGATATTGTGATTCTGACTGGGCTTCATGTCCAAATACAAGGCGATCAGTTACAGGATACATGGTAAAACTTGGAGATTCGTTGATTTCTTGGAAATCGAAAAAACAGCAGACTGTTAGTCGAAGCTCTGCTGAAGCAGAATATAGAAGTTTGGCAGCTCTAGTTGCAGAGTTAGTTTGGTTAGCTGGCTTACTCAAAGAGCTCCATTGTCCAGTTGTTAGTCCAATATTAGTTTTCACAGACAGCAAATCAGCTATTCAGATAGCAGAGAATCCAGTGTTCCATGAACGTACAAAACACATAGAAATTGATTGTCATTTCATTCGGGAGAAAGTGAAATCCAATTTTATAAGTCCTCAATACATATGTACTGCTATGCAACCTGCTGATATCTTCACCAAAGGGTTAGGTGCTACTCAACATCATTTTCTATTGACCAAACTTGGTGTGTTAGATGTTTTCCACCCTACAGTTTGAGGGGGAGTATTGAAATATAACACTGAAGAATAATCAAGTTGATAGGAAGTTAGGCAGTTGAGTCAAGTGGTTTAGAGTTTGTTAGCTTTCTGTTACTAATTCTGTTAAAGGCATGTCATACACATGTGAATTAGAAGTTTCCTATATATAGGTGCATTCTGTATTTTCAATAACTCATTTAATTGATATGAAATAGAAAATTAGTTCATTGGCTACAATGTGAATTTGTTCTTGTAAGCTCTCAATTCAGTTAGAATAGTTAAGATCACAAAATTTTCAATTCTTCAGAATATGATTCAGAAGAATTAGAGGTTATTGCTCCTGAAAAAAAATATCTAAAGACTTGCATGATTATTTAAAGTTGTATAAAGAGTGTGACATGTCCTTCAAGGATATACCAGAAGCTAGACAATGCATCAGACTTTATGGACTAGGTAAGAAGATAAAGTTAACGATTAATTGTTAAAAGTGACAAGTCCAGATTGAAGTTTACATGTAGTGAAGGGTCGTGCATATTTGTATGTCATATTTATGGGGATGCTCATACTTTTGGAGTAAGGATTAACACTGTAACACCTCAAAAATCAGACTTGGACTTACAGCAGAAAAACAACAGAAATAGGTGAACCACGGCAGGACTCACGGACCGTGAAAGGAACCACGGTCCGTCTACTTATCCGTGGCTCATGCTCACATAAAAGAGGTGGACCACGGGACCCTTCATAGACCGTGGACCAGCCCACGAGTTATGGGAAGGATTGTGTAAGCCAGGCAAAACCAACCAGGCATAAGACCAGGGATCCCTTTACGTGTCGTGGTCTCTATGACGGGCCATGATTGCATCCGTAGCCTAAGCCAACAGACCCCAACCCAAGTGAAGACCACGTGACCTTCACGGTCCGTGGGAGGGCTTGTGAAAGCCATATTTTGTTTGTTCTTCGTGAGTATGTGGGGGTGGAGTGCTGATGGTTTTGAGTTGGTGTTTCTGAGAGTGTAGAGAATCATTTGTTATGGTAATGATTGATTAAGAAGGTTGAGGGAGGGACTTTGGTTGAGAAAATGAAATTCGGATCATATCACAAAGTTCAAAATCAATCTGGACCATTAGGATTAACCAAAGGGACTTCAGACTTTTACTTACTTTGATGGTTTCTTGTTTGAGGATAACCAAAAGGCAACTCAAACTTTGCTTTTCTATGTGTAAACATTTGAAGGTGTGTATATATGGTTTGGTCACGTTATTTTGTGTATGTATGAAGGATTATTGACATAATTATTACTGTTCATTGATTTTTGTTATTAAATAAAATGTCTTTTATTAAGATAATGATGAACCATAATAGTCCAAAAAAAAACAAAAAAAACACAGAAGCTTCTACTTCTGACTTTAACAAGTGAATGAACTCATGATTAATTCCATGATAGGCTAGTGTCTGTCTATACGCATCTTTGAGAAAATATTACTATAAGGAATATTTTAGGAGTATTATTTATCTCTTTATGAGTAATATATATTTTAATACTGAATCTTGAATATATAATATGTGACTATTTATAAATTTGTTCCTCTAGCAGTTCATTAATCTAGAAAGAAAGAAAAAGAGAAATGAAACAGATACTGATAAAAAAAAAATATAAATGGCCCATGCAGGTCTCGACCTGCGACCTTCGCGTTATTAGCACGACGCTCTAACCAACTGAGCTAATGGGCCATGTTGTTTAAATCATATACTCTTAAAATCAGAGATTATTGTTAGGTAGAGGAAGATTTCATTATTATGAGTCATAAACAAACAGTAACCAGATAATATGAATTTGATTTAATGAATTGTCATTTAGCCCAGTGATGAGATTAGCAGTTACTGTAATTGAGTGAATGACAGAAGGAAGTTCTTCAAACTTTTCTCAACTGACAATTATGTAGTGGTCTTATCGAGTACTTAATTGTATGCTCTCAATGTTGTTTAAGTTGAATGTAAAGAAGATGCCAAAAGCTAAATAAGCACAACCTCTCTTTATCTAGCAGTTTGAGCATTAGATAGGTTTCTGTCTTTGTCAGAAAAATAAAGGAAATTAGAATAGATCCTCCAGATGAAACATGACATATTAATGTATGCAGGAAAAGTCGTAATTAGAAGCTAGACCACAAATTAGATGCTACAGTTATTATATATTCGAATGTTCATTGAATTCTCTGTTTTCAGATTTCTTCTTAAACAATGAATGCAACAATCCAAACTGCTTCATGAAAAGTTTGACTATTGTACAGTAATAATGTTCCAAATTAAGTTACTCAGTCTAAAAAACAAAAGTTCTAAAGCAGATGTGAACAAGCAAATATTTGCTGCAAACATTTAGGTCACCTGAATCCTTCAAAACTCGGGGATGAAGAGAACTCCCTCCACCCTTTTCCACTTAAGCACCAAGCTTAGCTTGTGCGGTGCAAGGCTCGACATGCGACATAAGTTACCAATCCTTCAACCTATGCGGAGCTGAAACAAAACAACTAAAGTGTTACCGCGATTCCCATTTTCCCTCTCCTTTCTTCTTTAATTCCTTTATGATAAGGGTAAAAAGTCCAAATTTCTCTTGCTAATAATAGAAATTAGGTTTAACTTTGTATTAAAAAATATGGTCAGATTGGTCTTATTGACTAACGGTATAGGCATTTCAAAAGGTGGGCCTTATACAAGGAAAAATATTCAAAATTGTCCTTAAGACTTTTATAAAAGGC
>CM040627.1:85417566-85440240 GCA_022817965.1 Solanum lycopersicoides
TAAAATGAAAATAATAAGGGAAACATATAAGATTTCAACCATAGCAATCCTAAATATAATATAATCATTTAAATAGTTGAGGTGACTAGACAAGATTAGTGCCAAAATGCGAATAATTTAGATATCTAAGGACTAAGCTCATTATTTTTAGAGATGATAAAATTAATCATACTCATAGAACAATTAAGAAATAATTGCTACTCCACCCGCCACCCTCATCCAAAAATTTTTGAAAATAACTAGCATGATTTTGCAACTTTTATACTTTATTATATCTTGTTTTCATTATATTGAAGATAAATTTCAAGTATTAAACCCATTGACTTGATGCAAGACAAAGTGTTTGTTAAATCCTCTTTTAGATAAATTGTATACAAAAGATAAATTGTATAAATCTGCGTATGTATGAAACGCAAAAGAGAGAAAGCCAAAAGAAAATTGGGCAGTGGAATACTTTTATTTGTATTGTATAATTATAAATGTATAGGACGAAGATATAAGTATTTGCATGTGTATATACAAATTTCTCTCGCTTTATACAAACAAAAACACAATTTATACATTTCGTTTTGTTTGTATAAGCGAGAGAGGCGAGGGTGGCGAGTGAGATCTGAGAGAGGGAGAGAGGGGAACGAAAATATATGTATATATACAATTTCCTCTCGCTTTATACAAACACAAACACATTTTATACATTTGTGTTTATATAAAAGAGAGAGAGGCGAGTGAGACTGCCACCAAAGTGAGAGTGGCGAGCGAGATTCCACCAAGGAGAGAGACGAAAATAACAATTGTTTGCTATAGGGTACAATTAAATCAAAGTATATTTATAACATTTTATTTGAATTAATAGTTTGCTATTATATATAATTTTTCCCTAAAAGATTGAGTTGGAAGATTTTGATATTATCCTAGTCTATGGCAAAACATAATCAAACATGTCTCGGCAAAAATATGAAACTAATCTATATTATTATCCAAATTTGAAATTAATGTAGATGCAACATTTTGTTAATTACCATGAGTGTTCCTTATAAAATCTACCATCTTGACGACGTCCAAAATAAAATCCATCTTCTTGCACCTTCCAATAACATCCATAGACAAAAGGGCCAACATATCCACAACCTCTAGATATCTCTTCATTAATAACATCGAAAAAACTACTTTCTCCATTCCAATAATAAAAACAATAATACGATTTAACACCAATAGAAGTAAATGTATACTCTTCAGCCACATTCATTATGTGAGTTCCTAATTCATGATTTTCATAATCTTCACAACGAAGGGTCAAAGGTGAAGTACCATTTGGAAGGGCATTAACAATGTGTACTTGATAACTACTAGGGTTCAATTTTGAACTTTTCACTAGTGCAAGGCTAAGTGCAAATATGAATGACAAGAAAACAATATTATTGTTCATGTTTGATACTTGAAGTGATTATATTTCATGTTCAAAATATGTGCTTCTATTTATATAATACATGAGAGGAAAGGTGAAAATCTTATTATTAATCTTGACACTCAATTGTATTAAAGTGTGTTAGTTGCCATTAATTACGATGCACTTAAATTTAGAAAACGAAATATTTTTTTTTAATAAGGAAAATTTCCTTGACACTCAATATTATATTGATTGTGATTGGAAATTAATATCAATGGGATTAAGGTTACAAAAATATCTTCTTCTTTTTTTAATAATCAATTAGTACTGAAATTGTGTGAACATAGACCGACCATGTGAAAGTGAATATTTCCTATTTTAATGCAGCACATTTATTGTCCAAAAATTATTGGTCCAATAATACTTGTTTAACCAAATTATAAATAAAAAAATAATTTTATTATATCACCCTTTAAATATATTACTCTATGTCTTTAATTATTTCTTTATTTTTTTTAAAATTATCCCTAATTATTTGTCTATTTTGACAAATCAAGAAAAAACAATTTTATTTACTTGTTATTCCCTTAACATTTATTATTTTGATTATGGTAGAACTTTTTGAAAATCTTAAGTTCTTAATTCATTCACTTCATAATTAATAGAGATAAAATGGTAAACTCACTATGTCAATTATTGTTTAGGGGTGTACAAAACTGAACCGAAAATCAAACTAAATCGTAAACCGAGTCAACGCGAAAAATAAACCCGACTAGCGCTTTGGTTTGACTTGATTTGGTATTAAAAAAAAAACCCGACTATATTTGGGTTGGTTTGGTTTTAACTAAAAAAAACCAACCAAAGACCAAACCAACCCGACAATATATGTTATTTTAAAATTTATTTTATACATAAAAATATTTACTTTAATATGATTTTAAAATATTTCTTATACTATTTCATAGTTCTATTTTTTAATATATTATTTCAAGTTTAAAACTTAGAATTCGGAATGGTCCTATAAAGATTTTAATTCATAGATGTTGATTATTTAATAAAACTTAAATCAAAATCACATTAATACTAATGCAAAAAGAAAATCAATTCAACACTAATAATGACAATAATATTGAACATTTGTTCTTTAGTTTTACATTAGTTTAGAATTTTAATTTTACTTAAATATTTAGTAATGTAACAAATACTTATTAAACATATTTTAGCATAATTTAGTACTTTTAAATTATGATCATTTTCATTATGACTTTACAATATTTATTTTATATGATGATTTCATTATATTTTCAATTGAATATTTTTGTGTCATCAATACTCATCTCATATTTTGTGTTATTTTTTAAAGAAACATCTTAGATAATTGTGTTTTGATTGGACTAAAAAAATATTTGAAGTACAAGTTAATTATATGTTTGTATGCAAACTTTATCGAAAAAGTCCAAAGATCTTAAAAATTTGAGGTTTATTATTTGGTTTGATTTATAAATTTAAAATTTGAAACAATGGTTTGGTTTGGTATTTGAAAAACCCGAACCAACCCGAGGTTGAAAAACCCGAAAAAATCAAAATTTTATTAGTTTGGTTTGATTTATAAATTTAAAAAATTTATACAAATAGTTTGCTTTGATATTTGAAAAACTCGAACCAACTTAATCATGTACACCCCTACTATTGTTTTCTTAATAGGTGTGTCAATTTAAAAGTAAATAAGTACTTATGGACATTAAGAACTAAATGTAAAAGTATTCATTGATTTCATAAAATAAACAAGTATTGTTGGACATTCCAAAATAACATTATCTGTCCAACAATAGTTGTTCATTATTGATTTGACACACCTATTAAGAAACAATAAATAATAGGGGTAATATCACCATACTATCCTCTGACTTTATTAAATTTAATGTTTTGAAAAATGTGTTAGATAAATTATCTCTTGATTTTCTAATTGGACAAATATTGTTGGACAATTATTTTTTGTGTAGTCGACAACTATTATTGAATTGAGAGAATATAATGGACGATTATTGTTTAACAGGTCGAGGGAGTATATATTTTCCCTATTTGAAGCGATTATATTTAATGTTGAAGATATGTATATTATTTCGTGCTGTATATGTATTTATGCCTGAGAAGAAATGTGAAAATCTTGCTAATTAACTTTCATAATCTTGACACTCAATAATACTATAATGTTATTTACCATAAATTCCGATCCTATTAATTTTTTTTAAAAAAACTTTTTTTAGTAAGTGAAGATTTCACTGACACTCAATATTATAATGTTATTTACCATAGTATCAATGGTATTAATTTTACCAAAAAAATATCCTTTTTAATAATCAATAGTATTAAAACAATGTAAACAGAGCTGATAGCCCGGCCATATGATAGGAATATCCTATTTTAGTGCAGCAAAATAATTGTCCAAACATTATATATTTCCCCTTTTTTAAGTCTTCTCTTTTTTCGCCTTTCTTATTTCCAAAATATATATATAACCACATGAAAAATATTATAAAACAATTTTTTTATTTGGTATGATAAGTAATGCTATATTCAAATTAGGAGAAGTATTTATTAAATATGATAGGAGGGTAATCACATATATCTAAGAACTACTATCAATTTACAATTAACAGTGGAATAACCTGAATTTTAAAGCATCATTTGTTGATGGTATGCACTGGAAGTTGGAACAACATCTGATTGATTATAGAAAGTCTTTTGATACATAGAAAAATATCATAGTCCAGGTTCAATCAATGTAATCATCAATTATTAAATCGTTCATATTTTCTTATGTCATAGGTAGTTTTGATAATATTAAATTCAGCCATATATAATTTGTACATATCTCTTGTGTGTCATAAGTACAAATTATATAGTGGCTGAACCTAGTATCATAAAAACTAATTTTCAGAACATGTTTAATTTTTGTCCAAGTCATTTGGTCAAAAGCTTATTCATAACTAGTTATCATTTTTCATACTTACTGTGTATTTTACCCATATTTATTGTGTGTTAGTGTAATATTTTTACAAGCTATTTTGTTTTTAAGTCAACAACAAGAATTTGATAGAAATAATGTTATTAAGGTTATTTCAAGTCAATAAGTTAGCCATTTATATCTAATACATTACCTTAGATCTCCTTGCATAAGAAATTTTATCTAATAATATGAATATTTATGTACTCTAATTCATGATTTAAAATATTTTTACCATTGAAAAATAGACAATCTTACTTTCCTTATATGTTTATAAAGATTGTGCACTCTTCTTTCCTTCAAATTTCAATATTTTAAAGTAAAAGTAAATTGATAAACCAATATTACAAAATTTTTAGGACCCCAAAATGTATTTTAGGTTTAAATCAAAAGCTTTACTAGCCTCCATTTTGATTCGTATTTGTATCACATAATTTAATATGATGTCATTGTATATATATAAAGGAATTAGAGTTTGAAATTTGATTCATACAACGATGTTAAATTAATTTAAACGACAGAAAAGATTCAAAAATATCCCTAATGTATGAAAAAATGACATACTTAATGTTTTCCAAATTTTAGATCTAAAAATATCCACACCTTTAATTTTTTATTTAGATTTCCCGATCCTTCATCCTCGTTAGAATAAAACATTCAGCCTTGGCAATAATTGATCAAACACTTTCGGTTAAATTTTTGTAAGAAAATTTGTGAATGTTTTCAAAGGCTCATTGCATAGATAATTTAACCACTTAAAATATGTCATTTCTTTTAATTATATAAATTAGCATCAATAAGCCGTAAAAGCTCATGTTTTCTCAATTGATAATTGTGTAAAAATAAAGAGATAACAATTTTTATATGGTTAACTTATTTATGTAATTATAAGCACTTGAGAACAAGCACAAACATATTTTCAAAACTTGAATTTATAATGTCTATAGGAGATATTCAATTGAGACAAATTGCAGTTCGAATGTCTAAATGAAATTAGTTGACATTTAAGGAGTTATCGATACATTAAACCTTATTAAAATACAGGTGGAGATAAAAATAGCTTACGGAACAAATATTTAGAGGATATAATAAAGGAAAACATTCACACATATACAATCACTCAAAAATAACTTAATTATACTTCATAGCTATACTTTGTCAATTACAATTCGCAGCTTCATGTTATAGGGAGGAGAGTTGTAATGACCCGAGAAACTATTTTCTTGAAAACTTTTATTAAATTATTGTTTTACCCCTCTTGATAGTTATTTTGAATCAGTGGTTGAAAATGGGTTTGAAAATTTAAACTATTTATTTAGCTATAGTTATTTAATTAACGAATATTCATTAATTATTTTTAATTAGTTTAATTAATGGGTGATTTTAAGAATTATTTTTAGTTGGTGGCTAATGGCTAAAAGTCCATAAAAAGGGTTTAAAAACTGAATTTAAGTAAGAGGGTTTAATATTTGTAAACGATAAATTAGTGAGAACAAAAGTAACTTCCGGGAAGGAAGACCTTGGGGCGGCACAATCTAAGGGACGACTTTGTTCAGGTAAGATCCATATGTAATTGTATAGTTCCATTTCATGATGAATAAGGTAGGTGTAGAAATTATTATTATTATTATATTAATTTGGGAGAAGTGGGTTGCACATTATTGCAGTGAATATGAGCTTATATTTCCTTTTGAAATTGTTGACAGAGATTAGAATTGGATACAAATTACTCCTGTGCTACGTGGGGGATTCTAACTTGATGGGTTAGAAAGTATTAGTAAGGAATTAATGTTCTTTGTAAGTATAACTTGATTGTAGCAAGTATTAAGCAATTATTATTTTTTGTAGTTTAAGTTACGTAAGCGGTAAAGTGCATGTATTTTGAGGTTATTTCTTTTTAGATTTTGATTTTAGTAATGGTTTATAAGCGGCTAGTTCTCAAGTTTTGCTTAATTGAGATATTTAACCAAATATTGGGTGCATGATATCATATGAATATCATTATATATATGATATTTGGAGAAATTGGAACTAATCTCTATGCTTGAAATTTGAAAAAAAAAACATGAGAATTGACAGGTTAATTGACACCAAGATTAGGAACTAACTTATAAATTAAGTGAATTTTTGGATCTAGGTTTGACGTATAGTGATATGAGTATTGTTACTTTCAAAATCTTATTGTGATTATTAATGCAAATAGATTGCTTTGATTTGGAGTACAACTGAAAAGGGGAAGAATAAAGTCTCGAAGTGATTGTTCGACTATTTGAGGCAAGTGGATTTCTAAACTCTTGCTAAGTGTATGGAATGCGTGTATTTTTGTGGTATGTGTTCGGGAGTAATGAGATTTGGAAGGGTTGACTTGTCAACCTTGATTAATTTTAATGATAAAAAGGGGCAATAAAAGACAATGTGATTATTTATTTGTATGTGATGTGTTGAGAATGGTACAAGTACCGGTGTTATAATGGGAAGGCTTATTACTATAGAATGCGGATTATAATCCGAGAATGCCAAAACATATGTGCATTAACTAATATATTATTGATTTGATTTATTATGTGTGATTGTGTTCTTTACTGAACTCGTATAATTGTGATTATTGAGGTGATTATATGTCATAGCGACATTTGATTTATTGAGATGTTGCATCATCTCCTTATTTGATATCATATTGTGCACATGCATTGACATGAGATTGGGTATGAGTAAAGGTCTAACACGTGGAGATCGTCCGTGTTGAGATCGAGTATTGATTATTTGGGCACGTGGAGATCGTCGGTGCGATAGAAAAGTTATGATTATGATTTGGGCACGTGGAGATCGTCCGTGCGAAATTTGCTTGATTATGATAGTGCGTTGAGATCGTCCGCACAGACACGTGGAGATCGTCCGTGTCGGTATATGGACCTCGCGAGTCCCCCATGGGTCATGAACTCTCGATGTATTTCCGAGGAGTATCATGTATATACGGTTGAGAGAATAATTGGTATTCTGAGGCATATCACTTCATGGTGTCATATTGCATTGCATCCCATGTCATTCTTCATTCTTGATGATTATGTGTTTTATTGGTGGTTGGGAAGTACTTGATATTTGATTACCTCTATTTGACGAACTTGATTTTGTGTGTTGCTGATATTGTGAGTGTTTTTTTGTGAAGGTTATGATTGTTGAATATTGAGTTTGTAGTTGAGGATGTGTAATTTGTTAAAATGATTTAGATGAGCTGGGTGCTATGAAAATTGTGAACTGTTAGGTTGGGCTGATTTTTATGCAGGTTGTAGTTGTGGAGGTTTGGTTGGTATGTAAAGAGTACTCGTATTTTATTCCCTTAGCTTGTGTTTAGAAGTTTACTTGTTGGGTACCGTGTGGTTGGTACTCACCCCTTGCTACTACAATTTTTTTTGTAGGTTACTAGCCCTGACTTTGTGATATTTTCTCTTCTCCTTGTCTGAGGCTTCTTGTGGAGAATTGTGATGTAGTTGTTTGTTATCTCAGCAGACCTTCTTACTCCTATTTATGATCTTGTTCTATTCTAGAAACAAGTTCATTTGAGACTAGCGTTTCTTTTGAATCAATTGTAATACTTTAGAGGCTTGTACACGTGACAACCAGATTTTGGGGGTGTTTTGAATTGATTTTGAAATTTCCGCATTTTATTGTAATGGTTGAGTTTTAGGTTGACTTGTCTTGGTGGGATAAGACGAGTGTCATCACGTCCATTTTTGGATCGTGACAAGAGTGGCGAGCGGGATTGGGCGAGGTAGGAGAGAGGCGAGCAAGAGAGGGCATCGAGTGGGAGAGAGGTGAATTGTATATTTATATCAGTTAGGTAATTGTATATTATACATATGTTTTGTATATCTGGAGAGCGAGATTAGGAGAGGTAGGAGAGATGTGATCTATATTGGGAGGGGGAGGAGAGAGACAAACGAGAGAGGACAATAATTTATATATTTCACATTTTGTTTGTATAATTTGCAGGTACGTTTATATAATCCGCGTGTTTTTGTATAGTTGAGTAATATAAAGTCTGGAACTATACAAATATGATAAAGCTCAAAATAACGAATTGATACAAACATATACTTATGAACTTTAAACAATTATACAAATTATATTATACAAATTACATTATATAAGTTATATTATACGAAATCTAAAAATTACATATTTATACAAACTTTTAAAAAGTATACACAAAAAAGATTGATTGTATATGGTGATAAAACTACGCATTCAGATTTTGAGCAAACAAATTAACAATCTTAACATTCAGATATTGATGCAATATCTTAACATTCCGATGTATATTCAGATTGAGACCTCTAAATTTTAATACACATGTTAATATTTAAATGTATATTTAGACTCAGACGTTTTAATGTTAAAGAAAACAAATGAAACCTAAATTAGAGATTCTAAAGAAGTTCAAAAAACAACAGTTATGTCATTTTAGAACAATTATTTTTCCCATTTTATATTATTGGAAGAGACTAATTAATTAATTTCGATCAATTTTGACCTATGTAACCTTTGACATGCCTTCAAGTAAAGACTAATCAAAGATACTAAAAAAAAGCAAATTTTAAATAGTAATATAGTTGGAGACACTAATTAATTTGTTTATTTCTTGTGATATTTGCTTTTATTTTTCTCCATGTGCTACTTAATAATTCTTTGAATAACAACATATGGTCATTAAAAAAAACTCGTACTCGATCATGTATGTTATTAATCTTCTTTTTTTTTTAAAAAAAAAATTAAACAAAAATGAGATACTATAAGCTCATGAAATGGAATCAAGAAATAAATAACGGTGTAACATACTAACATAATACTCACTTATTTTATATATACGAAATTGAAATAGATCAAGATGCTACATTTAATTACCATGTAAATAACTGTTTAAATTCACCATTTTGTCTGCCTGAAAAATAAAATACATCTTCTTGCACCTTCCAATAACATTCAGAGAGAAAAAAGCCACCAAAGGATTCAAAACCGTTAGATTTAGCGTCATTGGTAACTTTAAGGGATCCACAACCGTCAGCTATAGAGTCATTGAAAACATTAAAGATTTTATCTTTTCCGTTCCAGTAAAAATGACAAAAGTACAACGTACCACCAAAAAATCAATCCTTAAACTTAAACCTATATTCTTCAGATACATTGATCGTATGATATTCAAGATCGTGATTTTTGTCTTGACAACGAAGAGTCAAAGGGGGTGCACCATTTGGGAGGGCATCTATAATGTGCATTAAATAACCAGGAGTAACAAAGAAAGTTTTGGGTGAATGAAGATGTTGCAACTAAAGCAAGGTTAAGTACAAAGATGAATGAGAAGAAAATGTTATTATTGTTCTTGAAATAACTCATGTTTGATACTTGAAGTAATTCTATCTTATGCTGAAGATATGTATATTTGTGCTATGTATTTATGTCACGATCCAAAATTAGACGTGATGGCACTCGTCTTATCCCATCAAGACAAGTCAGCCTAAAACTCAACAAATACAATAATATGCGGAATAATTTACAATCATCTAAAAAAAATATCCCCAAAACCTGGTTGTCACGTGTACAAGCCTCTAAAGTATTACAATTGATTCAAAAGAAAAACTCAAGTCTCAAATGAACTTGTTTCTAGAATAGAACAAGATCATAATTAAGGAGAAAGAAAGTCTGATGAGCCGACAATCAGCTACCTCACAAATCTCCAAGAAGCCTAGGAAAAGAAGAGAATAATAAGTACCATAAAAATCCAGGCTCATAACCTACAAAATTTGTAGAAACAAGGGGTGAGTACCAAATCACACGGTACTCAGCAAGTAAACGTCTAAACACAAGCTAAGGGGATGAAATACGGGTACTCCTACCACCCCCAACCGAACCTCCACAACTACAACCTGCACAAAAATCAGCCCAACCTAACAACTCACGATTTACATTGCACATAGTTCAACAAGAACACTTAAAAATTACATGTTCTCAACAACAACACTTTGACAAATTACATGTTCTCAACAACAATACTTTAACAAGTTACGTGTCCTCAACAACAATACTTTAACAAATTACATATTCTCAACAACGATGTCTTAGGCCTAACTCAACCCCAAAAGCTAGCTCAGTATTCATCAATCACCAATTTCACAGAAAGGCATTCACAAAAATCAGCAAAACACAATATCAAGTTCACTAATGATAAGTATGTGCAATGCAATGGAATGCAATGTCAAGTATAATGATGCATGTCTGACCTAGTGATACACACCCGTTGTCTCTCAGTCTGGGACCCATGGGGGACATATTTGTCCATGCATCTGTCGTGGCGCACGACACGACCCTCGATAATAGTAACCATCGCGGCGCGCGATACGTCCCTCGAAATATAGTATCCATCGCGGCGCGCGATACGTCCCTCGAAATGGTACATCCTCTTTAAGTTCTCATTCTTTCTCAATGCACATAACACTTGTCACAATCATGTCTCAAAATAATGTAAATGACATGTTTACACATATAAAGAGGAAATGACCATTTTCATAGCATTGCACAATTCACAACAACATCAACAATGATTCAACAAGCCTTTCAAACCATTCTCCATTATCAACACATCACACACAAGCAATTATTCACATAGCCTTTTATTACCCTTTGTTTTCATCATTAGAATTACTCAATGTGGACAAGTCAACCCATCACCAAGTCCCATTACTCCCACACATATACCACAAGGAAATACACGCATTTCATACACTTAGCAAGAGTTTAGAAATCCACTTGCCTCAATCAATCAAGAATTTACTCCGAGAGTTGAGCCTTCCCTTTTCGTTGAACTTCCAACTCAAAGCAATCTATTCAAAGAAATGACCATAATTAGATTTCAAAACTAACAACCCCATATTATTATGCCTCTAGTATATACCCAAAACTCACTCCAATCTATAATCACGTTCCTAATCTTGATGCCAATTAATACTCCAACTCTCACAGTTCTCAAATTCAAGCCTAAGGTTAACACTACAACCTTAAAAGCTTCCATATAATATAATTCATCCGATATTTAATTACCTATCTCAATATATCAAAACTTGAATTATAATGTGATAATTACAAAATTTTCGAAATCAAACCGAGTTATAAAATCAATACTTAAACTGTAACTAATATGTGCTCGTGGAATAATTTTAGAAAGAATATTATCAGTGCATCTATTCAATAATCACATCCCCTAATCACTAGTCATAATTTTCCTAAGACATAGTTCCAGTTCTTGTTAGCAGTAACCCATAAAATAATACTTATACATTAATTTGAAACACCAATTCTGGAAAAACTTAAATATCAACTCACTACACCCGTAGATACTCACTATAATTTAACATAATATTTTATTTTATTTTTTTGCTATCTAAAACTTACAAATTATTAGCTATCAATATGTCAAAATATTTTCCACTCAAACTTATCCTCTAAAGACCAAATTCCAGTGAAATACATAATTTAAATATTCAATTAATTTCCTCCCATCAGAACTAACGCCAGACACATGATTATTAGTGGGAAAAGTTTGTTCACCAATTGGACTATTTGGCTTTTAATTCTTTCACTTGCAATATATATAAAATTATCATAAAATTTTAGTTAGATTTCTTACCTGAAGGAAGAGGATTCACTTCTCGTCCTCTTTTTACTTCGTGACATGGTGCCGCACCAACTGTACGGTTCTCTCTCAAAGTTTAGGTTTAATTTATTTTACATGGGTCACTAAATGAATTATGGACTTGATCCATTAATCAATAACTAAATAAATAAATTATTTAACCAATACCTATCAATTAAATAATCGTATTTATCAAAAAGTTCAAAATTCTTAAAATCAACTTCATCTATTGATCATTAATGACTCGAGGCAACTATCGGGAGGGGTAAAATGGTCATTTTATAAAAATTACAAAAATAACCTTTCGGGTCATTACATTATCCACCACTAAAAACCATGTTCGTCCTCGAACATAAAGAAGAAGAACAAGGAAGAATAACCAACATGACCAAAAACATGAGGTATGATTTTTAAAGTCGTGCTCATCTTTCCAAGCAAGTTCCTTCTTAAAACCATTTCATCAAGATCAACTACCAAGAAATGAACTTTCGAATAAAATGTTGGAATATCTATATATATCAAGAGTGATTACAAGCCACAAACTAACCATGAACTCAATCTAAATTGATATCTATTAGACGATAACACTACCATCATGACGAGTCTTTTCTTGCATAACTAAGATAACATTGTGAATCGATACCGGCTACAACCAGAAGTGAACTTTAACCAACCACCACACTCAGAATGCACAACCATCACATATCTTATCAAGATTTCATTTTCATAACACAATCTTTCCACGAACTCAAGTTATAAAATTATGATCTTTAGACATCGGATACTCACCCAAAGAGGATCAAACTTATCTAACCCAATGAAAGAAATGATTAAGTAAACATCCAAAAATACGATACACTCCAAAATGTAGAATCTCTAACAACTCTTTTAGAAAGTTGTAACTCTTCATATATAGTAGCTCTTATATAAGTTCTCATAAGCAAGATTGTGCGTGTAGAATCACTACTATACTTCAGCTATCCCAAACAACACTAGATCTTCCAGAATGAACAAGTCTAACCAAGGATGTCATCTTACCAGGAGGACACTCACAGGATCGGTACACCCGATCCACACTAGGAATTCACCCATTGATATGAAAACATTTGTGGGTATAGAGTGAATCACACTCCAAATCATATCCAAAACAAAGTAGATGGTCATATAAAAGTATACAGAACCATAGTCGAATAACACTAGATTCTTCTCCCATGGTGACCATACCAAACATTTTCTTTCATATGACTCCATCTCTTTAATATTCTAGTTATCGACAATCACCAATCTAGTCCTGATTATAATTACTCACAAATTTATTTTATTGAACCACATATGTTCTTCACAACACTTCACTAGGTTCAACACTTTTAATACTAACAGAACCTCATAGTCACTCCAGCCATTTACCTTACTCCCAACCTGCCATTAGTATTAAAGTCTTCTTAGCATACACATTATCGCCTTCAAAAAAAATTGTACTATGGTCCCTTTCTTTCCATTTAAGCATTCATGACAAATACATGTCACACCCAAGTCTGATAGCACCAATTCTAAATCTAAAAGTACTTTACCATTGAGATACAACAATTGAATCACACTTAATGTCAACTCCACATATATATTTTTTTTATATCAAATTTTAACTAATATTCAAAACCATCATATACCTCATGTTAAAACTAGAGAAATTCTTAGTCACTCCAATAATTTTGTATACTAGAAGCTCATAACCTCTAATCGCCATCAAATACCTATGTAATACTTCATAACATTCTATATCGTCTTATAAAAGAAATAGTAGTTTCAATCCCCTCAAAATCCCCAATAACCATATGTATAACTGTAGGTCCATACTGTTTTGTATTCACAAGTCACCTATCATAATCTGAACCATTTAACTTCACATACTAACACATAATCTTACACACTTCACTGTTTTCACCCCAATCAAAGCTCAATCTTCATAAAAGTTTTTTATAAATCTCTAGTAAGTCTATACCGAGTCAATTCACAACCATAGCCACATTAGAGATTATATATGAACACTCATACATCCTTCAACTTCGAGCCAAGAGTCTATATGAGAGGTCTTATTCTTTCACTTCTCTTAATTCTTTCCATGGTGCAAAACTCAAAATAGCTTGAACTCTTCGATACATCATACTCTTTTTTTTGTTCCTTCCGTTGACTTGCTTACCAATTTTATCCTTGGACTAACAACCCATGATATTCCTATCTTATCTTCTAAACCAAACATTGCGTGAAACGCCCTTTTGTTATAACAATCAAAGGTAACCAAATTTACTACTCAAATTATTTTTAAGTCCTTCCAATTGCTTCATACTCAATGTGATCGATCATTTCTTACCTTACCAATTCATACCTTGACAAGATACACTATCACAAATCTAAACTCATCATGTAAACTTGAAGTTTTCATCCCAACCATGTAACACAATCCCATTATCTTACAACATTAGCTCATACCTTTAAAAAAAATTGACTTAACGTATTTTAGCTTATCATTGATCGCCTCTTCATTGACCCTACCATATCTTTTTCTAAAAATCTTATCATACTCCTTACCAAACTCAAAACCACAAAAGAACTAATCATCATACTCGAGTTGAACGTCCGTACACTCCTTTCTCAAGTTATATCCAATAGTTTTTTTTTGTAAACCAATCTATTGATCTTGTGACACTATATAATATCATAATCAGGGAGAAACAGGTAAAATCACTTGTCTCTGAACCCAATTCTCCAAATTCATTTGAAGATACATCCTTAACCCTTGCAAACAAAGTAAAATAGCCTAGTTTTCTCCTCGCTCTGAAAGTTAAACTATATACCACTAATTCTTTTCATTATGGCTCTAGCTTCTTTCAATTTTATTCGATAACATCCCAGTTCCTTATAAAAATTATCATACAATCATGCTATTCACAAAATAGTAGTAAATCATAACTTAGACATTCTAAAGTCACCATTACCATTCAAAAGTCTTTTAACCAACAAAACTTATCATATAGTTGCATCCTAATCACAATCCATCACGAACTCTTATTATTATTATACTCAGTTATCCCTTGACACCATCACAAAGTCAACTTTGTCAATGACATGACATCTCAAGCCTAACTATACCAATCAAATTCAAAAGACTAGCACACAATTTTATACACACTTTTTTACTAAAATTCTTAATTACCTTCACACAAGTATACTCTTTGGGACATCTTTTATCCATAATCTTGTCATTCTGGTATCTATACATTTTCATGGAGCCTACAATGAAATCACTAGTCCTCATTTAGAACCTTCCGGATACACTTTTTAACTTAACACATTAATATCGTATCAACAATCCACTAAAATATCTCTTATACGCGCTGCTTAATCCCAAACATTTGCAACAACAACCTAGCTGGTTTTTCAAATGTGAATGCAACATCGAATCTCATTATACGAGCATGTATTACAATTGATAACTATTTAACTAGTTAGTATTCACAGTTGACAATCGACATATTTGTTTTCATATACCACTAGTATCACATCGTGAAAGTCCGTTACATCCACCACTAGAACACATCATACCTACCGAGAAGATTATATCCAACAGGTCACACAATTCTACCCATCAAATAGATGTTAAATATTACCTAATTAGTTTCATATCTAGCCCAAGCTATGTGAATTCTTTCATAGGTCAGGTTAATATCAAAAGTAATACACTCCATAACTCTAACCAAGTAAGCATCAATACTACTGTAGTAGAAATTCTAACCTTAATTGGTGAATCATTAATCTCATCATTTTCTAAGCAACCCATTCATGTTATGATAACTTTACTAATTGTTGTTTTCAAAATTACAAGTTCATTATCTAGTCGTTCCTTAATCATTTCACTTTTAATTGTTAAATCACTCTAATAATTGTTTATACCACACAAAATCTATTTATTTTACTAGTATAACTAACCTTACACAAACCCTTCAAATTTAAACATTGTAAATCTAGCCACACATACTTTTCATAAGTATATTACTTCCACCTTAATGTAAGATATAATATTTAAATATTCAATTAATTTCCTCCCATCAGAACTAACGCCAGACACATGATTATTAGTGGGAAAAGTTTGTTCACCAATTGGACTATTTGGCTTTTAATTCTTTCACTTGCAATATATATAAAATTATCATAAAATTTTAGTTAGATTTCTTACCTGAAGGAAGAGGATTCACTTCTCGTCCTCTTTTTACTTCGTGACATGGTGCCGCACCAACTGTACGGTTCTCTCTCAAAGTTTAGGTTTAATTTATTTTACATGGGTCACTAAATGAATTATGGACTTGACCCATTAATCAATAACTAAATAAATAAATTATTTAACCAATACCTATCAATTAAATAATCGTATTTATCAAAAAGTTCAAAATTCTTAAAATCAACTTCATCTATTGATCATTAATGACTCGAGGCAACTATCGGGAGAGGTAAAATGGTCATTTTATAAAAATTACAAAAATAACCTTTCGGGTCATTACAATTTATACATGTCCTAAGTTACATAAGTGGGAAATTAATCATTGAACTATATAAGGAAAATATTAGGAGAACAATTTAATAATAAGATAATGATCAGCAAATTGGTATATCTAATGAGGAAATTATGTATAATGCATGCTATATCAAATAAGGAAAATTAAGTATGAAGTATCATAGGAGGATAGTGATATGTATGACTACTAAATTTGACTACTTATTTGGTTTGACTTAGTTTGATTTTGAAAATGAAAAGTTGACTACAGACCGAACCAATCTGATATTATATACATTATTTTTAAAATTTATTTTATACATAAATTTATTTACTTTTGATAGAATAATTTATAAATATTTCTTACACTTTTCATACATTATTCATTTTTACTTATCAAATCTTGATGTGATGCACTTATTAAGAAAATAATGATTGTTATAGTGAATTACCATTTTACCCTATTAATTGATAAGGTCTCAAAAGTATTTACTCACTATATTTTTCAAAAATATAATTTAATATTAATAAATTGAAGGTATAATGACAGAAAAATATCGTCCTTCATAAAAAATGACAAATAAATTTAAAAATTAAATTATAAAATATTTAACAAATAAATAAAAACGAAAGATGAAATTTTATTTTTTAACATATTATTTCAGTTTGACTTAGACATTAACTCCAAGATTTAAATACTAAAGCTTTTCATATTTTATCATCTTCCGTTATGTGACAATCCCACTTCATATGCATTACAAATTATTTAACGTTGTCAATTTGTATTGACATATTTAAGATTGGTGAAGTCAATGTGACTCTATTGTCAATTTGTCATAGTAAGTAAAAATTCATTTATCATAACATGACAAACAAATAAAATTTTCTTTTTCATTTTCTCGATGTATATGTTTGAAAATATAATTAAGTAATAAAAATATAATTTCTCTAACAACTAATTAAATTTTTAGATGCAATTGTCACACTTCAATATGCTATCAGAGCAAAAAAATAATAATAAAATCACGTGTTTGACCCATGAAAAAATCAGGCTTGCACGTGAGTGAATGTGTTAGAGAATATAATTAACTAATAAAAGTATGATCTATTTAACGACTTAAGCTTTTAGATGACATAGTTACGCACTAACACATATATGGCATTTGCTACTAAGCTACGAACTCTTT
This sequence comes from Solanum lycopersicoides, assembly GCA_022817965.1. Classification (NCBI taxonomy): domain Eukaryota; kingdom Viridiplantae; phylum Streptophyta; class Magnoliopsida; order Solanales; family Solanaceae; genus Solanum; species Solanum lycopersicoides. The sequence goes on from CM040627.1 coordinate 85,435,378, forward strand.
GAACAATAAAATATACACATATATTAGCGAAAAGGCGAAGTTATCATAGTTTTGAGATATCACTAAATTCAAAAACAAAGATGATTATATTATCAAAATGAATCTAGAAATAGTATCGCAAATCATTTCACTTCTTTCATGTATTAATTTGTGAATCAATATTACATTTTACTAGTAAATATACATAAATTTTATTTTCTCTACTATATTTACTGCTCGTTTGACTAAGGCTGTTTATGGGATGATGTGTCATCGGTTTGACTTGATGGTCATCGGCTTTAAAAAAATACTAATTCTCTAGCTAATCAATGAAAATAGTCAATTTGATATTAGATTGGTAAAACATTGAATGATAAACGAATGGTGTATTGACTTAATTATTTCATGCTTTTTTATTTATTTATCATTTTCACTCATCAACATAATTATCTCTCACAAAACAAAACGATCTTTCTACCTCTACTTAAGCTTGCATTTTTTGTAGTTGTAGTCACACTAAGGAATACCAAGAAAACCTAAATTTTAAGGGTGCATAAACATAAACATTTATTTTACATCACATTTACAATAACTTAATATTTCAAGACTAAAGTATACTTAGAATGTATATTTTACAAACAAAAAAATAAAGATTTGTACATTATGATCTTGACTAGCTATCTAGTAGACCACTTAGAAATCATATTCACAAATATGTATTGTTATATAAGGAGCAGCGACATATTAAACAAGGCTTTTAGGAATAGTAATATGTATTTTATATACCAAGATTTTAAAATGTAAATAGATAATTGTTAACGTGTTCAGGGTTTATTCAACAAGAAATTTGAAAAATTTATCCTCATATCAATAAGTCGTTAAACATAAAATTTTAATTTGTTCATCAATACATTAAATTCAATACAATACCTTTAAGCCAATTTTGTAATTGACTTATCAATTACGTTCGATTTTGAACAGTCCTATGTTTGACCATAGGATTTGAGACTTAGTTTCAAGTTTTGATTTGAAATTAATAGTTTGTAGCATAAAATTTCAACTTCAATTTCAAATAAGGGAAAGGGCAAATTTTATATATAGCAATTTTTTTTTTAAAACAATTTTAGGATATACCAATCTATACAAAATTGCGTTCCGTAGCAAATTATAAGTTTGGTACGGGTGTCTTTTTGTGTATAACAATTAAGAAGAGATCTTCATTTTCTACAATTCAATTTATTATTATTTTAAAAAAAATAGGCGGCAGATAAATAAGAAAAAGATCCCATAATTCACGCGAATTCAGTTTCAGTTTCATTCTGTCTTCTTCTCCTTCACTTGAAATAGCTCCATTGTAAACAATTCAAAAAATTGATCAAGCTATTGAAGGTATTAATCAAACAAAAGAGATAATATAGATAAATTATACATTTATACACACAATTGTATAATGAGGCAGTAAATTAATATACGTTTATACAATTACAATTGTATAAGCACAGAAACAGATAAAAGAATTTACTATACATTTATACAAAACAGTATAAGGCATAAATCAACAGAAACACAAAAGTATATACTAATACAGATTGTACATTTATACAATTACAATTGTATTAGCGCAAAAACAAATACAAGAATTTATTATACATTTATACAAACAGTATTGGATAAGCCATGAATCAACAGAAACACAAAAAACATATACTAAAATAGATTATACATTTATACAATTACAATTATATAAGACATGAATCAACACAAAAAATAAAACATATAATATAAAATCTAAATAAATACATGAACAATGATTATACAGATACCTTATGATGCTCGATTGACCCAGAACCAATAGTTTCATTTTTATCATTATGAACGGTATAAACATCAACTTTATGTTTCCTTTTCTTACTTGACCCAGTAACAACATCGACAGGATTATTCACACCTCCATCAACAAATCTACTTGGTCATTATTGAATTTGGATCTAATCTCTTGCATGGTAGTAGATTTAGATAATGAACCTAAAATCTCCCCAAATTTCTGAGTTAGACCCAATGAAAACGATGGGTGTTCAACATCAATTTCAACATGCAATGTTATACCTCTTGTGAATCTCTTCGATGGAAATTGGGCATCCATTGATTGAACCAAAATTCTGAAGGGATTAACAAGTGAAGTGAAAAAGTAGTTTTAAGAAATTCAAAAAAATAAACAAAAATTGATAATGTGAGATGAGTTTTAGGCGGTATCTTGAAATTTTTGAAATATTTTGAAAAACCGCAATGACGTGCGTGCTAGAAGAAGTTGGTAGTTTGAAATTGCAATTGTGGAGAAAATGAAGGAAGAAAGAAGAAATTGTATAAAAAGAGCGGAAGAGGGAAAAGAGGATTTTGTTTTGGGGAATTTTTGTTATACAAAATGGTGAGACCTGATATAGCAAACTTACGGAGAGTTTGTCATTTAAAGGAAATAACTGAAAGGGGAGTTATTTGATTTAATTACCTTTCTTAATTTGCCATTCTCCACAATTTTCCCTAAGGGACGGATTTATCCCCGTACTTTAATAAATGGTACGTCTATGCCCTTCGTTATACTTTGCGTACACATATGTCCATGCCATTCAATTATAGGTACAAATATACCCCTCTCACTAACGGATTCCTATTTTTTTCACGTGTCTTAATTCTATTAAAGTACTTCTGTGATCGGAAGTCTACCAAAAACTAGTCCGAGCCTGTTTTGAGATCTTGAAAATTTCAAATTTCATAGTCAAATAAATATTTGAAGATAATTTTTTTAAAAAAACTACTCCCAAAGTTTATGACCCGAACTTTATGAAGATATTGTTTGTTCATGTGGAAGAATTATATAATTAATGAATGACTAGTTATCCTTGTTGTTAGCTAGTGAATTTTGTGAAATTATGTGTATTTGAAAATTTGTAATAGTACGGAATATTCAAATAAAAATATATATATAAAAGAAATTTAAAGATATGTGATTTCTCTTAATAAATAAAAATATGACATATTCAAATAACATATTCTGACACCTTCTGTAGTTTGATCGTTAATTGTATAAGAGTTAGGAGACGTGATAACTTTCACAGCATATAAAAGAGATTCGTTATGGGGTTTTTTTCCAGTAGAGATTATTTATGTTGACCATCCCATAGAGCCATAGGCCATATTTAAGCAAGAATCTTATGTCTTCAACAAAAATAAGGAAAGAATTTTAGGAAAAAGGAAAGAAATTCTACCTTTAACTTCTCTTATTATCATTATCTCATATTAGTTTTATAAATTTCTAAAATTCCTCATTTTTATATATCAGATTAATGTATCAGCGCATCAAATTAATGTATCTCGCGTATTGGATTAATCCATCTCGCGCATTAGATTAGTATATCATGTATAAAATATACATCAAATTAGTGTATCAAATTAATGTATCTCGCGCATTGAATTAGTGTATCATGTATAAAATATACATTAGATTAGTGTATCATGTATAAAATGTAATATATAGATTACTTAACGATTAATATATCTCACACATTAGATTAATGTATCAACGCTTATATAATTGTATCGATTTGAAGGATTTCAGTAATTATAAACTTATAAGGGATAAATGACAATTTTACGTCCTTTGCCCTTAATTTTATGAAGTATCATATGAGGGTAATCATGTCAAATTGAATCGCCCTTAACTCACTAAACTAAGTTATAAAAAAACGTGAGGGATCTCATTCGAAAAAAGCGCTCCCTAAATAAAGATTTTCTATACCCAATTTAAAATTCAGGCCTTTGATTGATTTATACATTTTTGTTAGTACATTTTTCATATTCACTTCGTATATACTTTTCATAGAATATATATACATTAATTATATACAATTTTATCAGTATACATTTCATTTAATACACTTCATGATATGGTCCGCACTATTCCAAATCATGAAGAATTCCAAAATTAATTTTCTTTCTTGTGATATTTGCTCTTCTTTTTCTTTTTATTTCACCCAATTGCAACTTACTTTGAATTCCTTGAATAACAACATCAATCATATAGACATAAAAAATAATTTATATTCGATCATGTATTTTGTTATATCTTTAAAAAATGTTAAACAAAAGTGAGACAATACTTATATTTATACAGCTCATGAAATATAATCAAGAATTAAATAACGTAGTATCATTTCTTCAGAGATATAACACTCACTTATTGTACGCAAAATCGAAATTGATCTGGATCGATGCTATTTATACATTAATTGATTACCATGTGTAACGCTTATCACATTGAGCATCTTGACGGCCTGCAAAATAAAATCCATCTTCTTGCACCTTCCAATAACATTGAGAGAGAGAAGCGGCTAGGGATCCACAACCACTAGATATATTGTCATTAAAAACTTTATCTTTTTCGTTCCAATAAAACTGACAAAAGTATAACATACCATCAGAATGTTTTATTATAAAATATTTAACAAGTAAATAAAAATGAAAGATTAAGTTTTATTTTTTAACATATTATTTCAAGTTTGACTTAGACATTAACTCAAGATTTAAATACTAAAGCTTTTCATATTTTATCATCTTCCGTTATGTGACATTCCCACTTCATATGCATTACAAATTATCTAATGTTGTCAATTTGTATTGACATATTTGAGATTGGTCAAGTCAATGTGACTCTATTGTCAATATGTCATCGTAAGTAAAAATTCATTTATCATAACATGACAAATAAATAAAATTTTCTTTTTCATTTTTCATATCAGAGGCCAGAGGAGGTATTTCGATTCATCTATTTCGCCTTCTTCGTGCTCCTTTTTCGATCTCGTTTTGTTTTTGGTATGCATCTCAGATTTG
>CM040627.1:85441139-85454996 GCA_022817965.1 Solanum lycopersicoides
AGATTTGTTAGCTAGAATTGAATTCTAGATCTATTTCGTTTCAATTTCTTTTCTGCTGGATTTCTTCACTGGATCAAATCGTATTTTGCGTATTTGTTTGATCTGATTTTACTATGGCGATTGAGAATGTTTCAACTTCGACTGAGAATTCTGTGAATAACAATGGTGTTAACAGTAATGATCTTAGTTCTCCACTGTATGTGCATCCTTCGGATAATCCTGGTGTTTCGTTGGTTCAAAATCCTTTTGATGTAATAGGTTATAGATCATGGAGACGAAGTGTTCTTAGAGTTCTGTCAGTTAAGAACAAACTGGGTTTTATCAATGGTGATTGTAAAAGACCTGATATAGGAACACCACAGTTTCGTCAATGGGAAAGGTGTGATGATATGGTTACTTCCTGGATTCTTAATTCTCTAACTAAGGAAATTGCAGAAAGTGTAGAATATGTGTTTGATTCATGTGAGTTGTGGAAAGAGTTGGAGGATCGATATGATCAAACTAATGGTTGTTTACATCCCCACTCTGTTCAAATAGGGCTAAACGTCGCGGCAACTCAAGAAAGAATTAATTGATTCAATTTTAACGAGTTTAAAAAATGAATGAGTTTTAAAAAAGAGTCGCCACCTAATTTTAGAAAAAACTAGGAAACCATTAAATGATCTACGAAACCAATTGATTTTAGATAAGGGGTTCAAATTATTTCGAAGGGAAGGGGTTAGGCACCCTTCGAAATCCACAAGTGTGGGTCCCGACTGAATTCATTTTTTTTTTCAAATTGAGGAGCAGATAATAATAATATACAAGTAATATAAATATGCAATATACACAATAAAAATAAAATAATAATATCGGCCTAAGGTTTGCCTAACATCGATATATACAAATATTGAATTGAAAATATAATTCGAACTCCTTTCAAATAGCTTCAAGGAAGCAAGTCTTGGGTACCTGTAAACACACTTAGTAAAAGTATTAGTAATAAATAAATATGAATAAAATTGAATATATGAAATAATAACTTAAAAATATAAATCCGTTATTAACATTGGAGGCCTTGGAAATCGACGGTAATTTCTTCATCGGCCAATTTAACAAATAAACATATATGGACTTAAATTAGATTTCCGTCTTTTAAAATGGAAAGGCCTCTAAACCCGACGGATAGATTTTTCATTGGCCAATTTAACAAATAAACATATATAAACTTAAGTTAGATTTCCGTCTTTTAAAATGGAAAGGCCTCTAAACCCGACGGATAGATTTTCATTGGCCATTTAACAAATAAACATAATAAGACTAGCTTTAAAGAAAACATAAATTCGCTAAGCTAAATAGTTCATTAGAAGAGATTAAGAGCATCAAGTTAATTTACTAATAATATTAATCAGAAGAAGAAAAAAAGAAAAAAAAAACTGAACAGATAAACAACATATAATAAATAATCAAAATTAGGATATTAAAAATTTAAGCTAACAAATGAGTAAAGGAAACAAAACATACCGCCTAACTTCACTAAACTCTACAAAAATTCAGAAGATGCATACTCAATTGTAATAACTTAATATTTAATAATAATAATAATAATAATATATAATAATAATAATATATAGAACCTAAAGAAAAATGCTACAAACAATGGCCACAGCAGCCTAACTTAAAATGGCAATTATATAATAATATATAATTAAAGCAAACTGCAATCATCCTAACTATTAATTAACACATAATCTATAAACAAACATAAAGATAATAGCAATTTAAACACATACAGAGGTAACCTAAAAGAAAACTAAAACCCTTAAAAGAAAAACCAACCAAATGATAAAAAAAAAAAATTAACTAGCAAAACAGAGAACTACCGATATGATGCTTTTCCGATCAGATCTGGGAACTTCGCTGGTTGTTCTTCAGCTCGTTGAAGAGTGATGAAATGGAGCTCCGAGCTCATTAGAAAGTCAGCAAACTACCTGCAAAGTAAGAGAAAAAAAAAGAAAAAAAAAAACATCATGAAGGGAAAATGGGATAGGGATTGGTTTGTTTTTGTTTTTATATTGCTGTTTGGAGTTGTATTTCGCCGGAAACCGTGGAAATGGAGTCGGCTGAAAACGTATAAGGGATTGAGCTATTTTGCGAGCTCTGAGTTCACCATTAATGGTGGAACTCGAACAAGGAGGAAAGTGGTTTTGTTGGTTTTTTTCATGGAGGAAAAGGGAAGAGGACGGGTCTGGTTTGGTCGGTGGCTGTTATAGCTGTCCGTCGGAGCTCGACTTTGAGCCATTAGAGCTGTCAAAGAAAGAATAAAACGTGAAGGGAAAGGGGGAAAGGAAGGAGGAGGTTGGGCGACGGGAGAGAGGGAGAGGAGAAGAGGGAGGCAGAGAGGAGAGAAAGAGAGGGGCTGCCAAGAAGAAGGAAGGGCAAGAGATTAGGGTTGTTTTCCCCCTTTTCTAAAATTAATTCCCCAATTTTTTTTTTATTTCCACCATCAATTTTAACCTAAATAAATAAAATGTAATGGACCCAAATGTGTGGGCTTGAAATTGTAGGCCGAAAATTATTAATAGAATCCCTATATTTTTTATTTTTATTTTTTTGTATTTGACTAAATTTTAGATTGTGCTAAATTCAACATAAATATTAACAAATGTAACAAATAAAATGAATTTTAAAATAATATAATGAACGTAACTAATGACATGTGAAATGCAATTTTAAAAACTAACTAATAAAAAATCCTAAATTTTGATAAATAAAGATAGTTATCGATAAACTTATTAAAAATTATATAAAAAAAATTATTCTAAGCTATTAAATAAATAAAACTTTAAAATTACGAATTTTAAAAATGTTAGGCCAAAATTGGGTGTCAACAATGGTGCAAAATTGTATCAAGTTCAACGTGAAATCAATGAATTATCACAAGGAACTTTGGATATTACTGCTTATTACACTAGGATGAAGAAGTTATGGGAAGAGTTGAGTACATTACACATTAAAACTCAATGCAATTGTAATTGCACTTGTGGAGCCAAGGATAATATGTTCAAAGTGGAGCAGGATAGAAGATTGATACAATTCCTTATGGGGTTGAATGAAGTCTATACTGTAGTAAGAGGAAATATCCTCATGATGAACCCATTACCTTCCCTAGCACAAACTTTTTCTCTGTTAATAGAGGATGAGAAGCAGAGAGAAATTAAACCTAGTGCTCAAATGTTCATGGAATCTACATCTTTGAATGCAAGCAGTTCAGGAAAAAAGGTCATGGAGTCTGCTGTTTTCAATGCAAATAGTTCAGGAGGAACAGGTTCTTCTACAGGGAACAACAATGTTAAGTTCAAAACCAATTACTCTCAGACCAGTTCCTATGGTAGTAGCAAACCTCGTGTGATATGTGACTATTGTAGAAGACCTGGACACATCAGGGATAAATGCTACAAACTACATGGCTACCCACAGACAAATAACAATCCACATAGGAACTACCCACAGACAAATAACAATCCACAGAGGAACAATTATAAAAATGAGTACAGGGACAATAATCAGAATTCTAGATTCAACAGAGGAAAGGGCCTTATGGCTGATGTTCATGGTGGTTCAGGAGAGGAGAATGATAGAGGAGCTCATGCAGACACATGTCATCAACTAAATAAAGAACAGTATGTTCAATTTGTGGAGTTGTTGCAGCAGTTTCAAGCTGAGAAAACTAATGCTAAACACATGGACAATGGTAGTATGAATTTTGCAGGTATGATAGCATGTACTTCTTCAATTGTTTTTGGGAAATTGTCTTACAGATGTTCTCACAATGAAACTGAATCTTGGATCCTTGACTCAGGAGCCTCTCACCATATGACTTTTGATATAACAGTCCTAACAAACATTACATACCTTCCATGTCCCTTGTTGATTTCCTTACCAAATGGTTATAGAGTAAAAGTCATGAAAATTGGTACTGTGATACTTGCACCAGACATTATTTTGCATCAAGTGTTGTATGTGCCTTCATTCAAATATAATCTTGTTTCAATTCATTGCCTTTCAAAATCCATGCCTAAAAGTATTGTGTGTTTTTCTGAATCTTCATGCATTCTGCAGGCCCCTTCAATGAAGAGGCCTCTGGTAATTAGTGAAGCAAAGGATGGGCTTTATTTTTTGTGTTCTAAATGCTTGATGAAACATGTTCCTCCTGGTGCTGCTTCTACCTCTGATCATCTATCAAGACCAGATGTTTTCAATTCTAAGCTTGTATCTTTTTCTACTCACTCATGTAAACATAATACACAACCTTATGTCTGTTCTTCAATCAATAAAACTCCTAATATTTCTACTTCTTTTATGACTCATACCTGCAATGATGTGAATGTATTGTGGCATAATAGACTTGGACATGTACCTTTTGTAAAGATGAAGGAAATTAAGTCCATACCTGAGAGTTTTTCTATAAAACAACACTTCCTTTGTAACATATGTCCTATGGCAAGACAAGAAAGAATGCCCTTTCATCATAGTATCCACATTTCTACCAAAATTTTTCAATTACTACATATAGATTTATGGGGTCCATATCACATAGTAACACATGATAAACATAGATACTTTATCACTATTGTTGATGACTATAGTAGATGCACATGGACACAATTGTTGACATGTAAGAGTAACACTCTAGTAGTCATCAAAAATTTCTTATCCATGATTGAGAATCAATTCAAAACCTGTGTTCGGACCATAAGAACTGACAATGGACTTGAGTTTGTGAATACAGAAACATCAAAATTTCTTGAGGGAAAAGGAATTATACATGAAAGAACTTGTCCTTACACACCCCAACAAAATGGGGTGGTGGAAAGAAAACACAAATACTTGTTAGAAACTGCCAGGGCCCTTCTTTTTCAATCCAAGTTACCTCTTAAGTATTGGGGTGAGTGTGTATTGTGTGCCACATACATCATTAATAGACTTCCTACCTCCCATGTAAAGGGTAAGTCCCCATATGAACTATTATATGACACCAAACCAACATACTCACACATGAGATCCTTTGGTTGTCTATGCTATCCTACTTTCCCAAAGACTCATAGGGACAAGTTCCAAGCAAGGACCACACCACATATATTCATAGGCTACCCCTTTGGGACAAAAGGTTACAAGGTTCTTAGTCTAGCCACAAGAAAAATACACATCTCCAGGGATGTAGTTTTTAAAGAAAGTATATTTCCGTTTGCTGTTTTATCTGATGTATCTTCCTTTCCTTCAGTCTTACATTCTGTGCCCTTCATAGATATTTTGCATGATGACAATGTCTCATATTCTATGCAACATGTGGAAAATAATGTAGATGGTGCAAGTAACACTCCACTTCATACATCACCCAATACTACAACTAGTTTATCACCCAATAATGTAGAACCTGATCCTAATTCTGTCCAAAGATGTGATACTATGATTCCCAATAGACCATCTAGATCACATAGATTACCTGCATACCTACATGATTATGTTTTACCTAACAATATAATAAATCAGTTACATAATTCACATGTTTCCCTTAATACTGCATTCTCAAAACACCAACATATACCATCTGAGATCTTGGATTCTGAGAGTCAGACACTTGTGAGGAACATCAGTAATGATAATGAACCTTCTTCATATGAAGAAGCTGCTATAAACCCTGCCTGGCAGCAAGCTATGACACAAGAATTTGAAGCATTACACACAAATCATACTTGGGATCTTGTTAGTCTACCTAGTGGTAAGAAGGCCATAGGATGTAGATGGGTGTATAAAGTGAAGCATAAAGATGATGGAACTGTTGAGAGATTCAAAGCAAGACTTGTAGTGAAGGGTTATACTCAAGAAGCTGGAATTGATTATACAGAAACCTTTTCACCAGTAATCAAGATGACAACTGTGAGGGCTTTGCTAGCTACAGCTGTAAAGAAGGGCTGGGATATATTTCAACTTGATGTGAATAATGCCTTCCTACATGGAGATTTACATGAAGAAGTGTATATGGAAGTTCCCCCAGGCTTAGCAGTGCACAAGCCTGGGATGGTATGCAGATTAAATAAGTCTCTATATGGCCTGAAACAAGCCAGCAGGCAGTGGTATGCCAAGCTGACTGAAGCCTTATATTCAAAAGGGTACACACACTCTTTGAATGACTATTCCTTGTTCTATAAGAAGTCTGAGACTTCCACCATTTTGTTGTTGTTTATGTAGATGATGTGATCCTAACTGGCACAAATGTTTCTGAAATCAATGATCTCAAGGCATTTCTTCATGACAAGTTTAAAATTAAGGATTTAGGCAAGTTGCATTATTTCCTTGGAATGGAGGTACTATATAAAGATGATGGACTGATCATTTCTCAGAGAAAATTTGTTCTTGATATGTTGAATGATTACAAGATTGGACACATGAGCAGCTGTTCATCTCCACTTGATCCTGCACTCAAACTCCAAGCAAAGGAAGGAACACCTTTAACAGAACCACTTTTCTATAGAAAACTCATTGGTAAACTGAATTTCTTAACCAATACTAGGATGGACATCTCATACAGTGTGCAACATCTCAGCCAGTTCATGCAAGATCCTAGAGAGCCACATTTACAAGCAGCATTTCATCTACTGAGGTATCTTAAGGCAGACCCCACACTAGGAATTTTTATGTCCAAAGATCAGTCTTACAGTATCAAGGCTTATTGTGACTCTGACTGGGCTGCATGTCCAGATACTAGAAGGTCAGTAAGTGGCTATATTGTGTTAATGGGTAACAGTCCACTCAGCTGGAAGTCCAAGAAACAAGAGACTATATCCTTGTCCTCAGCAGAAGCAGAGTATAAGGCTCTAAGGAAAGTTGCAGGAGAATTAGTTTGGCTCAGCAGACTACTCACAGAGCTTACGCTGCCACTGCAAACACCTATAGAAGTATATTGTGATAGTCAATCAGCTCTTCATATAGCTCGAAATCCAGTGTTTCATGAACGTACTAAACATATTGATGTTGATTGTCACTTTGTGAGGAATCTACTTCAGACGGGTCTCATATCATTGCATCACATAAGTTCTGATAATCAACTGGCAGACATACTAACTAAGACATTGACTGGAATCAAGCATTCTGCAGCACTTAACAAGTTGTCTGTGTTCTCCACACCTCCAACTTGAGGGGGGGTGTTACGATTTAGTTAGTTTAGTTAATTATGTTTAATCAGTCATTTAGTTAGCTATTTTCAATTAATCAGTTAGAATAGTTAGTTAGCTAATTCTGTTAATGACAGCTCATTAGTTTGTTAGATATTTTTTATTTTTCTTGTATAAATACATTGTCTCCTCATAGTGTAAATCAGTTGGTTGATTCTTTCCACACTCTCTTCTTCTTCTTTCATCTTTGTTGTTGCATTCATGGATGATCAGCCATGGATGTGAGCTAGTTTTTGACAGATGTTTTTGATTTTTCGAGACATTTTACTCTTAAAAGCTTTATGAGAAATGAAATCACTCATCTTTCTCATAGGTCTATTTCGGATCTGCATCACTTGTGCTTTGAGAGATTCATATGTGAATTCGTCAAACACATTTTCAGCATTTTCAAAAACTCTTTCAAGCATTTTCACCCATTTTTCCACAGCTTGATCGTCAACTTGTCGTCTTTCAGCATCATTAATGAAAGCTTGAATGATGGATACATTTTGTATGAGCATTCTGAGATGTTTGTTGCAGTCCCTTGAGCTACTGACTTTCTCAATAGTGAGAGAAAGCAGCTTCTCAAGCACAACTTGAACTGTAGCACCAATTATTGGATCTGCCATTATTGGGTTTGCTTCTAGTTCTAGGCTCAGTCGTCTTCTTCCTTGTTACCAAAGTCAAAATTTCTCTCTTTCTTTTGTTATAATTCGATACAATATCAATTTGTTTTCATGTGCTATGAAATATCTCTGATTAATTTTGAAATTCGATGAATACTCTCTTTGGTTGAAAAAGTCAAAGTCTTTCTTTTAATTCCACAATATGAAGTAATGCTGAAAGTCAAGAGGGGTGAATTAAAATTCCCTTCAATCGACTTCCTACTCTGGTCAATCGACTCATCTGCACGTTAGTAAAATAGATAAACAATAAAAAAAAACTGGAGTAAATAAATAACACAGAGTGTTTTTATATTGGTTCGGATCACCGATGTGGTGCCTACTCCAGTCCCCTTTGGTTACAAGGGTTTCCTTAAGAGCTTGTTGAGAACTTGGGTTAAGAGCCCGTCTGATATACAAATCAGACCTTCTTCTCTGACACAACCTCTACCTGTATAACCTACACTCAGATCTTTTTTTTCCTTTTGTTTATAATTGTCCATTCAAAGGTATACAGAGTTTTATGAAAGATAAAAGAAGATTACAATATAAATTCAAGTGAAGTGCGTACTTCACACTACAATTCTGGATCGGTTTATATAGATGATGACTTGTGCTCTTTGTAAGGAAAAACCCAAGGGATTTATTTCAATCAAGGATTAGTTTAGGAAGTCCTTGATTGAAGCGATTTAGTTGATCTGTATCAATGTAATAGATAGCTTCTTCTGCTTTCCTTTGTTGATTTCATCTTTTCCTTGTATGATCCGCATACTTCTTTACTTGGGGCTTGTTCGTGGTTCTTCCCTTTCTTGATGACTCGGTTGTGATCTCTGTCAAGTGTGCGAGTATTTTGCTTCTTTTAGATCTTTCTTTCTGTGTTGAACAATATATTTCTTTCCTTATTTTGTTCCTTAAATTGAGGCTTTCCTTTCCAGTGTTTCTCTGTAGTTTTAAACAAATATTCTTTTCCTTTTTGAAACTGTTTGTGCTGATAATTTCCTTTTTGATTCTCATGCTTGATTTAATATAAATATTCTTTGATTGAGTTCCAGCAATGATAAATGTATCTTGCAAGATTTGATTTGATTCCTTGAGTTCAGATTGATTTGAATGAATCTTTCTTTGGTTAGATTGATTTGAGTGAATCAATCTTCTCCTTAAATGATTGCTGCTGATTTGATTCTTGAAGCATCAATCTGTAAGATTTTGTGTATCTAACACAGTTGCACTAGTCTTGATTTTTCAGCGACACAAGGTAGTTTATCATTATACAAAACATTATAAGTTAACAAATGCAACTTCAATTATTGTATGGTACCTAACAGTTTTAGTTTGAAATTTCATAATATCATGCTCTAGTTACACAAAAGTGGAAGTTACGATGATGATGATACTGCAATGGGGCTCCGGACCATATGGACTCCATGTGTACCAACCAAAAGAAAACTCATTTCTACTTACAATACTACTTTACGCTGTAACTGTTATATTAAAGCTGTGTTTCTCTGCCAATTGCTGAAGCGTAAGGTTTTGGAAACAATATCAACAACATATCCAGGAGGTGATCTCACAGATAAAACGTAAGTCAAATTATCTTTTCCAATATTTGTAACAACTCTTGTGACAGTCATGTGCTGGATCCTCTCATTTTTTCTGTTTAATCCATCTATATAAGCAACTGTTGTGGGATTCTGAAAAGGGGTGACTTGTATCAGATTAAATCGATTTCCTAAAATAGTTTCAAACACCTTTAGCTCTATTCACTTCCATTGATGCCTGTTTATTACTACTACTATTTATGCAGAGGACAACTTTCCCTCTCACGAGATTTCTTGATAGTGTATTAGGACGACATATTCTGGATCGGATATGAAAAAATCACCAATGAAATCATCATCGATCTCTATATTTACTAGTACTTCCCACTATCGACTAATATTAACACTGATTATTGTTTATATATTTCAAAGGAGATGGATTAAAAGTGTAAGAACAATGACAATATTTCTCCTCACAGCATTCAAAGATCCAATTGCAATAGAATTCTGTCTGTAATATGTTTTTATAGGCCGAGATCCTAGAGAAATACTAAGTACATGAACTCCATTAGCTATGGCATATTCATCAAAAGCAGCAAGAGTGTCATCTGGAAGGCATGTATTTCCCCGAGCTAAGGTCTTAGTTGGAACTGGCCAACATACTTTATTGATGGCGAGACGAACATTTGTTGCACCTCCAGTGGCTGTACCCTTTGCAAATCCACCGATTGCTGATGCATTTACAACTCTTCGATCACCCACTGTGGCTGCTAAGTGAGTACCATGACCGTCTACATCTCTAGTTGATCGAAAGTCCCTTGTCTGTTTAAGAGGACCATAGTGTGCTTCGCAACTTTTTAAATAGTATTGTGCTCCAATTAATTTCCTTTCAAAACACAACAACAACAGAAAAGAACATAAGTGTTACGTTGTTGACTGTCAGTATATATAAGTTAAATTGAAAGTGAAAATAATGGATGAAATTAACTCATTTCAACCTGTTACAATGGGACACTTTGAAGGCAACACCCTCTTGGCAAGTTCCATTCCATGACTTTGGAACTGGTCCCATTCCTTCATCATTGAAAATTGAAGATTTTGGCCACACCCCTTTAACAAAAGATGCATGAAGAGTAAGCGTGTAACTGACTTTTCGGGACCATACAAAATACACTGACTATTTCTCCTGATTCACCCTACTAAACGACCCCTTAAAATGGGACAGAGGGAATATATATAAAATGTTTTTAAAAAAAAAGAGAAAAGTTCTTACCAGTGTCTATAACCCCAACAATGATATCCTCTCCATAGTTTCCATTTTTCCGCAATTCTTCTCCAGAATTTATCAGTGAAGTTCCTTCCAGTAAGCTCACAAAGTCCCATGATCTTGTAGTATGAGGCTTTATTGTATCAGGATCACTGTGAAATACTGATATTACCCCTTCCATCCCTGTTTTTTAAGAATAAAAATTACACTGATCAGAAATAAAAGGAAGTAACCAACACAACGACTTGAGACGTACTATAATCAAGCAATTCACTGCCACTCATAAAATAAAAAATGAAATACGTGTTTGATCATAAAAAGAATCAGGCTCACACGTGATTGCATGTTGAGAAATTAAGTTACATCAGTTTGCTATCTCAAACAACAACTTAAACTATATCTTCATATGTCAAACCTGATATCATATCAGCTTCTTGTGGTGTTAACAAAGCGAAGAAGCCATTGATGACGTTCTTATAGATTTGAACAAGTGATGTTCTAACATCTTCTTTAGAAGTAGTACCCTTTGACAGAATGAAGAAATGAACAGTAATGATCTTCTGTTTCTTTCCAAGTCTTGTCTCCATTGTGCTCTCCAAGGTACACTATATATACCTTTGTTTTTTCAGTACATGAAACAAAATCGCCAAGGCTCATAATTAGGAAGAGAGAATAGAGAAATACGATTGTAAGATAGTTCTTCATTTTGGATGACTTGTATTATATTGATTTGTTTTCTTTGTGTTAGTATGAAGGGTTTTTATAGTGATACGATACTCATACGTACAATAAATAATAGTATCTTGGAACATTGTTAGAAATGGATGCAGGAAATTTCTAATTTACTAGAATTCAACTTCTATGAAATACAAAATTAGACTACTCTTTCACGGGACCACTGAATGATCAATGTCTGGAAATTCGATGGAACTTCATCTAGTCTTCTTGTCTATCCTTTGCAAATCTTGCGGAGAACTTCAGAACATCCTTGTCGATGGATCATTCCATGTGTACCTATCTAACTGTTATGTTAAAGCTGTGTTTCTCACCAATTTGCTGAAGGGTAAACTCTTTGAAACAATATCAACAACATATCCAGGAGGTGATCCTACTACAGAGTTTATGTTATAAGAAGTTTTTTGTTGTGTTTTGAGTCTTGATGTATTGTTAGTATAGTGTGTTATAAACTGAATTAGGATTGGGAACACACGTACACCTTGGGAGGTTTATGCAAAGTGTAGGAAGCAAAGTGATTATTCTTTAGGTTACGTAGCTTTTGTAATCTATTTTGTTGCAAGGCTAGTAGGAAATTTAGTAAAGTTGAGAGTAAATCATGTTGTGGTGCAGATTGTGAGTGTTTCTACGTAAAATAAAGTGTCCTTACTTTACTATCTTTACTTTTTTGTTGAAAAACGTTAGGCAATTTAGTTCACTTAGGTAAAAGTAAAGTTAAGTTACGAACCATTTTTTCACGCTCATTTTTTTCTCAAAAAACTTTGAGGACCTCCGTAATGAGTTGGGGAATCACAATGTATTCTCACATCATTTTTTCACGTCCATTTTGCATCTATGGGTCCCTTTTAGAAATTACACAAATTTCTCGATTTTTCGTTTGTTGTAACCCATGGATATGACGCTCAGAGTATCCAAAAAAAAATCTCAAAAAACTTTATGAAAACCTCCATAATGAGTAGGGGAACCACCACATATACTCACACATTTTTTCACCTTCGTTTTCTGCATTTACAATCCTTTTTTTAGGAATTACAAAATCTTCAATTTTTCGTGTGTTATAGCCTATGGATCTGGTGTTTCAGAGCACTTCGTATTTTTATTTATCAAAAATATTTATGAGGACCTCTGTAATGAGTTGCAGAACCATCACATATAGTCACGCCATTTTTTACGTTATTTTCACATTTACATGCCTTTTTTTAGTAATTACCCAAATTCCTCAATTTTCGTGTGAAGCCCATGGATCTGTCGCTCCAGAGCACAAATATTTTTTCTCAAAAACTTTATGAGGACCTCCGCACTGAGTTGGGGAACCCAACGTATACTCACGCCATTTTTTCATGTCCATTTCCGCAATTTAAGGCCATTTTTTAGAAATTACCCAAATTCTTGATTTTTCATATGTTATAGCTCATGGATCTAGCGCCCTAGAACACTCAAAAAAAAATTCTGAAAAAACTTTATGAGGACCTCCGTAATGAGTTAGGAAACCACTACATATAGTCTTGCCTTCTTTTTTTCCCACACCCCTTTCTGCATTTACAAGTCTATTTACAGAGAATACCCAAATTCCTCCATTTTTAGAACAAATTTGATTGTATATTCTAGGTAAATTAGTCAAGTTATTGTTGAAATTAGAGGTTTATTTTGGAGCAAAAATAGTTATTTTTAAAAAAAAATGGGATCATAAATCTTAATTTAGAAAAAAATGCATTCAACTTTAAATTTTATCACATAAATATACCTTCGAATTAGAAAAGCATCAAATATATCCTCATATTATATTTAATATATATTTTTCTTCATTATATATATATATATATATATATTATATATATATATATATATATATTATTATTATTATTTTTAATTATCGTGTATACCACTATTATCTATATTTTCAAACTGTTATGTATCTTACCATTAATTAAGAGTTACTTATCATATATTTAACGCAGATAAATTTAGATATATGCATTTTTTTCTACCAAATATACTAAAATAGGGAGAGAGATGAGCTAGATTTTGTTATATATCACAGATACATGTGAATCACACGAGATACATATACATACATGTAACTATATATATATCTCGTGTGATTCATGCGTATATGGGATATCAGATACATAAGGAGACTAACGAGGAGAGATGGGAAAGATACGAGGGATGCCAAGAAGATTTGTCTATGTATTAGATATATGTGAATATGTTCATCAATGTATCTAGAACAAATTACACCTAATTTTGACTCATGTATCTCGAGATACATGTATTGACATTATGAAGTTATGTAGATGCATCAAAATCTGATAAGATATGTAATATTGTAAACTAGAAATATATTTAAGTAAATAACTCCTAAATTAGTGAGATTTATGTAAATTTCTCATACATATCATACGCTATTTATAAATATTTTTCCTGACTAGATATATCATCACTGTCACACCATATTTAAT
>CM040627.1:85455021-85526550 GCA_022817965.1 Solanum lycopersicoides
AAAATAATGATTGTTATAGTGAATTACCATTTTACCCTATTAATTGATAAGGTCTCAAAAGTATTTACTCACTATATTTTTCAAAGATATAATTTAATAATTAATAAATTGAAGGTATAATGACAGAAAATATCGTCTTCATAAAAAATGACAAGTAAATTTAAAAATTAAATTATAAAATATTAACAAATAAATAAAAACGAAAGATGAAATTTTATTTTTAACATATTATTTTAGTTTGACTTAGACATTAACTCCAAATTTAAATACTAAAGCTTTTCATATTTTATCATCTTCCGTTATGTGACAATCCCTTCATATGCATTACAAATTATTTAACGTTGTCAATTTGTATTGACATATTTAAGATTGGTGAAGTCAATGTGACTCTATTGTCAATTTGTCATAGTAAGTAAAAATTCATTTATCATAACATGACAAACAAATAAAATTTTCTTTTTCATTTTCTCGATGTATATGTTTGAAAATATAATTAAGTAATAAAAATATAATTTCTCTAACAACTAACTAAATTTTTAGATGCAATTGTCACACACTTTAATATGCTATTAGAGCAAAAAAATAATAATAAAATCACGTGTTTGACCCATGAAAAAATCAGGCTTGCACGTGAGTGAATGTGTTAGAGAATATAATTAACTAATAAAAGTATGATCTATTTAACGACTTAAGCTTTTAGATGACATAGTTACACACTAACACATATATGACATTTGCTACTAAGCTACGAACTCTTTGAACAATAAAATATACACATATATTAGCGAAAAGGCGAAGTTATCATAGTTTTGAGATATCACTAAATTCAAAAACAAAGATGATTATATTATCAAAATGAATCTAGAAATAGTATCGCAAATCATTTCACTTCTTTCATGTATTAATTTGTGAATCAATATTACATTTTACTAGTAAATATACATAAATTTTATTTTCTCTACTATATTTACTGCTCGTTTGACTAAGGCTGTTTATGGGATGATGTGTCATCGGTTTGACTTGATGGTCATCGGCTTTAAAAAAATACTAATTCTCTAGCTAATCAATGAAAATAGTCAATTTGATATTAGATTGGTAAAACATTGAATGATAAACGAATGGTGTATTGACTTAATTATTTCATGCTTTTTTATTTATTTATCATTTTCACTCATCAATATAATTATCTCTCACAAAACAAAACGATCTTTCTACCTCTACTTAAGCTTGCATGTTTTGTAGTTGTAATCACACTAAGGAATACCAAGAAAACCTAAATTTTAAGGGTGCATAAACATAAACATTTATTTTACATCACATTTACAATAACTTAATATTTCAAGACTAAAGTATACTTAGAATGTATATTTTACAAACAAAAAAATAAAGATTTGTACATTATGATCTTGACTAGCTATCTAGTAGACCACTTAGAAATCATATTCACAAATATGTATTGTTATATAAGGAGCAGCGACATATTAAACAAGGCTTTTAGGAATAGTAATATGTATTTTATATACCAAGATTTTAAAATGTAAATAGATAATTGTTAACGTGTTCAGGGTTTATTCAACAAGAAATTTGAAAAATCTATCCTCATATCAATAAGTCGTTAAACATAAAATTTTAATTTGTTCATCAATACATTAAATTCAATACAATACCTTTAAGCCAATTTTGTAATTGACTTATCAATTACGTTCGATTTTGAACAGTCCTATGTTTGACCATAGGATTTGAGACTTAGTTTCAAGTTTTGATTTGAAATTAATATTTGTAGCATAAAATTTCAACTTCAATTTCAAATAAGGGAAAGGGCAAATTTTATATATAGCAAAATTTTTTTTAACAATTTTAGGATATACCAATCTATTCAAAATTGCGTTCCGTAGCAAATTATAAGTTTGCTACGGGTGTCTTTTTGTGTATAACAATTAAGAAGAGATCTTCATTTTCTACAATTCAATTTATTATTATTTTAAAAAAAATAGGCGGTAGATAAATAAGGAAAAGATCCCATAATTCACGCGAATTCAGTTTCAGTTTCATTCTGTCTTCTTCTCCTTCACTTGAAATTGCTCCATTGTAAACAATTCAAAAAATTGATCAAGCTATTGAAGGTATTAATCAAACAAAAGAGATAATATAGATAAATTATACATTTATACACACAATTATATAATGAGGCAGTAAATTAATATACGTTTATACAATTACAATTGTATAAGCACAGAAACAGATAAAAGAATTTATTATTCATTTATACAAAACAGTATAAGGCATAAATCAACAGAAACACAAAAGTATATACTAATACAGATTGTACATTTATACAATTACAATTGTATTAGCACATAAACAAATACAAGAATTTATTATACATTTATACAAACAGTATTGTATAAGCCATGAATCAACAGAAACACAAAAAACATATACTAAAATAGATTATACATTTATACAATTACAATTATATAAGACATGAATCAACACAAAAAATAAAACATATAATATAAAATCTAAACAAATACATGAACAATGATTATACAGATACCTTATGATGCTCGATTGACCCAGAACCAACAGTTTCATTTTTATCATTATGAACGGTATAAACATCAACTTTATGTTTTCTTTTCTTACTTGACCCAGTAACAACATCGACAGGATTATTCACACCTCCATCAACAAATCTACTTGGTCATTATTGAATTTGGATCTAATCTCTTGCATGGTAGTAGATTTAGATAATGAACCTAAAATCTCCCCAAATTTCTGAGTTAGACCCAATGAAAACGATGGGTGTTCAACATCAATTTCAACATGCAATGTTATACCTCTTGTGAATCTCTTCGATGGAGATTGGGCATCCATTGATTGAACCAAAATTCTGAAGGGATTAACAAGTGAAGTGAAAAAGTAGTTTTAAGAAATTCAAAAAAATAAACAAAAATTGATAATGTGAGATGAGTTTTAGGCGGTATCTTGAAATTTTTGAAATATTTTGAAAAACCGCAATGACGTGCGTGCTAGAAAAGTTGGTAGTTTGAAATTGCAATTGTGGAGAAAATGAAGGAAGAAAGAAGAAATTGTATAAAAAGAGCGGAAGAGGGAAAAAGAGGATTTTGTTTTGGGGAATTTTTTTTATACAAAACGGTGAGACCTGATATAGCAAACTTACGGAGAGTTTGTCCTTTAAAGGAAATAACTGAAAGGGGAGTTATTTGATTTAATTACCTTTCTTAATTTGCCATTCTCCACAATTTTCCCTAAGGGACGGATTTATCCCCGTACTTTAATAAATGGTACGTCTATGCCCTTCGTTATACTTTGCGTACACATATGTCCATGCCGTTCAATTATAGTTACAAATATACCCCTCTCACTAACGAATTCCTATTTTTTTCACGTGTCTTAATTCTATTAAAGTACTTCTGTGATCGGAAGTCTACCAAAAACTAGTCCGAGCCTGTTTTGAGACCTTGAAAATTTCAAATTTCATAGTCAAATAAATATTTGAAGATAATTTTTTTTAAAAACTAGCCTGTTTTGAGATCTTGAAAATTTCAAATTTCATAGTCAAATAAATATTTGAAGATAATTTTTTTAAAAAAACTACTCCAAAGTTTATGACCCGAACTTTATGAAGATATTGTTTGTTCATGTGGAAGAATTATATAATTAATGAATGACTAGTTATCCTTGTTGTTAGCTAGTGAATTTTGCGAAATTATGTGTATTTGAAAATTTGTAATAGTACAGAATATTCAAATAAAAACATATATATAAAAGAAATTTAAAAATATGTGATTTCTCTTAATAAATAAAAAATATGACATATTCAAATAACATATTCTGACACCTTCTGTAGTTTGATCGTTCGATAAATTGTATAAGAGTTAGGAGACGTGATAACTTTCACAGCATATAAAAGAGATTCTGTTATGGGTTTTTTTTTCCAGTAGAGATTATTTATGTTGACCATCCCATAGAGCCATAGGCCATATTTAAGCAAGAATCTTATGTCTTCAACAAAAATAAGGAAAGAATTTTAGGAAAAAGGAAAGAACTTCTACCTTTAACTTCTCTTATTATCATTATCTCATATTAGTTTTATAAATTTCAAAATTCCTCATTTTTACATATCAGATTAATGTATCAGCGCATCAAATTAATGTATCTCGCGTGTTGGATTAATGCATCTCGCGCATTAGATTAGTATATCATGTATAAAATATACATCAAATTAGTGTATCAAATTAATGTATCTCGCGCATTGAATTAGTGTATCATGTATAAAATATACATTAGATTAGTGTATCATGTATAAAATATAATATAGATTACTTAACGATTAATGTATCTCACACATTAGATTAATGTATCAACGCTTATATAATTGTATCGATTTGAAGGATTTCAGTAATTATAAACTTATAAGGGATAAATGACAATTTTACGTCCTTTGCCCTTAATTTTATGAAGTATCATATGAGGGTAATCATGTCAAATTGAATCCCTTAACTCACTAAACTAAGTTATAAAAAAACGTGAGGGATCTCATTCGAAAAAAGCGCTCCCTAAATAAAGATTTTCTATACCCAATTTAAAATTCAGGCTTTTGATTGATTTATACATTTTTGTTAGTACATTTTTCATATTCACTTCGTATATACTTTTCATAGAATATATACACATTAATTATATACAATTTTATCAGTATACATTTCATTTAATACACTTCATGATATGGTCCGCACTATTCCAAATCATGAAGAATTCCAAAATTAATTTTCTTTCTTGTGATATTTGCTCTTCTTTTTCTTTTTATTTCACCCAATTGCAACTTACTTTGAATTCCTTGAATAACAACATCTATCATATAGACATAAAAAATATTTTACATTCGATCATGTATTTTGTTATATCTTTAAAAAATGTTAAACAAAAGTGAGACAATACTTATATTTATACAGCTCATGAAATATAATCAAGAATTAAATAATGTAGTATCATTTCTTCAGAGATATAACACTCACTTATTGTACGCAAAATCGAAATTGATCTGGATCGATGCTATTTATACATTAATTGATTACCATGTGTAACGCTTATCAAATTGAGCATCTTGACGGCCTGCAAAATAAAATCCATCTTCTTGCACCTTCCAATAACATTGAGAGAGAGAAGCGGCTAGGAATCCACAATCACTAGATATATTGTCATTAAAAACTTTATCTTTTTCGTTCAATAAAAATGACAAAAGTATAACATACCATCAGAATGTTTTATTATAAAATATTTAACAAGTAATTAAAAATGAAAGATTAAATTTTATTTTTTAACATATTATTTCAATTTTGACTTAGACATTAACTCAAGATTTAAATACTAAAGCTTTTCATATTTTATCATCTTCCGTTATGTGACAATCCCACTTCATATGCATTACAAATTATCTAATGTTGTCAATTTGTATTGACATATTTAAGATTGGTCAAGTCAATGTGACTCTATTGTCAATATGTCATCGTAAGTAAAAATTCATTTATCATAACATGACAAACAAATAAAATTTTCTTTTTCATTTTTCATTATGGCTTGACAATATTTATTTTATATGATGATTTCATTATTATTTTTAATTGAATATTTTTGTATCATCAATACTTATCTCATATTTTGTGTTATTTTTTTATAAAATATCTTAGATAATTATATTTTGGTTGGACTAAAAAAAATATTGGAAGCACAAGTTGATTATATGTTTGTATACAACCTTTACCGAAAAAATTCAAAAATCCTTAAAAATTTGAGATTTATTATTTGGTTTGATCTATAAATTTAAAATTCGACACAATGGTTTGGTTTGGTATTTGAAAAACCCGAACCAACCTGAGGTTGAAAAACCCGAAAAATTTAAATTTCATTAGTTTGGTTTGATTTATAAATTTAAATTTTTTATACAAATGGTTATGTTTGATATTTGAAAAACCCGAATCAACCCGATCATGTACACCCCTACTATTGTTTTCTTAATAGGTGTGTCAATTTAAAAGTAAATAAGTACTTATGGACATTAGGAACTAAATGTACTAAAAGTATTCATTAATTTCATAAAATAAACAAGGACATTCCAAAATAGCATTCTCTGTCCAACAATAGTTGTTCATTATTGATTTGATACACCTCTTAACTAATAACAGAGGTAATATTATCATATTATCCTTTGACTTTATTAAATTCAATGCTTTGAAAAATGTGTTAGATAAATTATCTCTTAATTTTCTAAATTGGACTAGTATTGTTGAACAATAATTTTTTGTATAGTGAACAATTATTATTGGATTGAGAGAGTATAATGGACGATTATTGTTGAACAGGTCGAGGGAGTATATATTTTCCCTATTTGAAGCGATTATATTTAATGTTGAAGATAAGTGTATTAATTCGTGCTGCATATTTATACGTGAGAAGAAATGTGAAAATCTTGCTAATTAACTTTCATAATCTTGACACTCAATAATATATACTATAATGTTATTTACCATAAATTTCGATCCTATTAAATTTATTAAAAAATATTTTTTTAATGAGGGAAGATTTCACTGACACTCAATATTATAATATTATTTACCATAGTATCAATGGTATTAATTTACAAAAACAATACCTTTTTAAATAATCAATAGTATTAAAACAGTGTAAACAGAGCTGATAGCCTGGCCATATGAAAGGGAATATCCTATTTTAGTGCAGAAAAATTATTGTCCAAAAATTATATATTTCCCCTTTTTTAAGTCTTCTCTTTTTTAGCCTTTCTTATTTTCAATATATATATATAACCACATGAAAAATATTAGAAAACAAATTTTTTATCTGGTATGATAAGTAATGTAACATTTAAATTAGGAGAAGTATTTATTAAATATAATGGGAGAGTAATTACATATATCGAAGAATTAGTATCAATTTATAATTAACGTGGAATAACCTGAATTTCAAAGCATCATTTGTTGATGACATGCACTGGAAGTTGCAAGTCTTTTGATACATAGAAAAATATCATAATCCAGGTTCAATCAATGTAATCATTAATTATTAAATCGTTCATCTTTTCTTATGTCATAGGTAGTTTTGATGTTATTAAATTCAGCCATATATAATTTGTACATATCTCTTGTGTGTCATAAGTACAAATTATATAGTGACAGAACCTAGTATCATAAAAACTAATTTTATGAACATATTTAATTTTTGTCCAAGACATTTGGTTAAAAGCTTATTCATAACTAGTTATCATTTTTCATACTTATGTGTATTTTACCCATATTTATTGTGTGTTAGTGTAATATTTTTACAAGCTATATTGCTTTAAAGTCAACAACAAGAATTTGATAGAAATAATGTTATTAGGGTTATTTCAAGTCAATAAGTTAGCCATTTATATCTAATACATTACCTTAGATCTCGTTGCATAAGAAATTTTATCTAATATTATGAATATTTATGTACTCTAATTTATGATTTAAAATATTTTTACCATTGAAAAATATACAATCTTACTTCCCTTATAAGTTTATAAAGATTGTGCACTCTTGTTTACTTCAAATTTCAATATTTAAAATAAAAATAAATTGATAAACCAATATTACAAAATTTTTAGGACCCCAAAACTTTTTTTAGGTCTAAACCAAAAGCTTTACTACCCTCCATTTTGATTCGTATTTGTATCACATAATTTAATATGATGTCATTGTATATATACAAAGGAATTAGAGTTTGAAATTTGATTCATACAACGATATTAAATTAATTTAAACGACAGAAAAAATTCAAAAATATCCCTAATGTATGAAAAAATGACATACATAATGTTTTCATCTAAAAATATCCACACCTTTAATTTTTTTATTTAGATTTCCCGATCCTTCATCCCAGGGGCGGCTCTATCCTTTGGAAATAAGGCAGTTGCCTTATGCCCTCAAATTTGGAGGCTCCAAATTTTTGTCAAGATTGAATTATGTGTTAAAATTTTTATAAAAAATTAATAATTTATGATAATGTATAATTTTTCTAAAAATAAATTATTTTATCTATTTTAACATCTTTTGTACTTTGTTAAAAATAAGAATTAATAGTGAAAAAGTGTTGAACAAAGTGAATTACAATTTTTTTTATTTCTTTATAAAATTTAGTTTCAAGCATTACTATAAGCATATCAAAATGAGGTATATCAAGTCATCAACTTCTTGAGTCAATTCTATGGTTCTAATTCTTATCTTTATTTAATATTTATTAATTTATTACTTATAGCATTATGTTAACAATGCATATAATAATTGTCTCACTTGAAGGATGTATTTCAGTGTTGAGTAGATAAAATCTTACCAAAAACTAGTAACTGAAAAATCAATATTAAGTACTAATAATTTCCATCTAAATAGTGTAAAGAAAATAATTTTTGAGTAAATACGTATATAGAGTGTATTTATATTTTAGGCTGTGAATTAAAATTTCGCTTTTAGGCCCCTAATAACGTTGAGCCGCCCCTGCTTCATCCTCGTTAGATTAAAACATTCAGCCTTGGCAATTGTTGATCAAACACTTTCGGTTAAATTTTTTTAAGAAAATTTGTGAATGTTTTCAAAGGCTCATTACTTAGATAATTTAACCACTGAAAATATGTCATTTCTATTAATTATAAAAGTTAGCATAAATAAGCCGTAAAAACTCATGTTTTTCCAATTGATAATTGTGTAAAAATAAAGAGATAACAATTTTTATATGGTTAACTTATTTATGTAATTATAAGCACTTGAGAACAAGCACAAACATATTTTCAAAACTTTGAATCTATAATGTCTAATAGGAGATATTCAATTGAGACAAATAGCAGTTTTAATGTCTAAATTAAATTGATTGACATTTAAGGAGTTATCGATACATTAAACCTTATTAAAATACAGGTGGAGATCAAAATAGCTTACAGAACAAATATTTAGAGGATATAATAAAGGGAAACATTCACATACATACAACCACTCAAAAATAACTTAATTATACTTCATAGCTATACTTTGCCAATTACGATTCGTAGCTACATGTTATAGGGAGGAGAGTGGCGAGCGAGATTGGGCGAGATAGGAGAGAGGCGAGCAAGAAAGGGCATAGAGTGGGAGATAGGTGAATTGAATATTTATATCAGTTAGGTAATTGTGTATTATACATATGTATTTGTTTATCTGGAGAGCGAGATTAGGAGAGGTAGGAGAGATGTGATCTATATTGGGAGGGGGAGGAGACAGACAGACGAGAGAGGACAATAATTTGTATATTTCACATCTCGTTTGTGTAATTTGCAGGTACGTTTATATAATCCTCGTGTTTTTGTATAGTTGAGTAATATAAAGTCTGGGACTATACAAATATGATAAAGCTCGAAATAAAGAATTGATACAAACATATACTTATGAACTTTACACAATTATACAAATTACATTATATAAGTTATATTATACGAAATCTAAAAATTACATATTTATACAAACTTTTAAAAAGTATACACAAAAAAGATTGAATGTATATGGTGATAAAACTACACATTCAGATTTTGAGCAAACAAATTGACAATCTTAACATTCAGATATTGATGCAATATCTTAACATTTCGATGTATATTCAGATTGAGACCTCTAAATTTAATACACATGTTAATATTTAAATGTATATTTAAACTCAGACGTTTTAATGTTAATGAAAACAAAATGAAACCTAAATTAGAGATTCTAAAGAAGTTCAAAAAACAACAGTTATGTCATTTTAGAACAATTATTTTTCCCATTTTATATTATTGGAAGAGAATAATTAATTAATTTCGATCAATTTTGACCTATGTAACCTTTGACATGCCTTCAAGTACAGACTAATCTAACATACCCCCCCCCCCCAAGTATATACTAATTTCTCTGTGTTATTTACACTAGGTGTTAGAGGTAACATAAAAAAGCAAAATTTATATACTAATATAGTTGAAGACACTGATTAATTTTGTTTATTTCTTGTGATATTTGCTTTTCTTTTTCTCCATGTACTACTTAATAATTCTTTGAATAACAACATATGGACATTAAAAAAAACTCGTACTCGATCATGTATGTTATTAATCTTCTTTTTTTTTTTTATAAGAAAACTTAAACAAAAATGAGATACTATAAGCTCATGAAATGGAATCAAGAAAAAAATAGCGGTGTAACATATTAACATAATACTCACTTATTTTATATATATGAAATTGAAATAGATCAAGATGCTACATTTAATTACCATGTAAATAACTTTTTAAATTCACCATATTGTCTGCCTGAAAAATAAAATCCATCTTCTTGCACCTTCCAATAACATTCAGAGAGAAAAAAGCCACCAAGGGATCCAAAACCTTTAGATTTAGCGTCATTGGTAACTTTAAGGGATCCACAACTGTCAGCTATAGAGTCATTGAAAACATCAAAGATTTTATCTTTTTCGTTCCAGTAAAAATGACAAAAGTACAACGTACCACCAAAAAATCGATCCTTAAACTTAAACCTATATTCTTCAGATACATTGATAGTATGATATCCAAGATCGTGATTTTTGTCTTGACAACGAAGAGTCAAAGGGGGTGCACCATTTGGGAGGGCATCTATAATGTGCATTAAATAACCAGGAGTAAACAAAGAAAGTTTTGGGGTCAATGAAGATGTTGCAACTAAAGCAAGGTTAAGTACAAAGATGAATGAGAAGAAAATGTTATTATTGTTCTTGAAATAACTCATGTTTGATACTTGAAGTGATTCTATATAACTTATGTTGAAGGTATGTATATTTGTCATATGTATTTATACATGTCCTAAGTTCCATAAGTGGGAAATTAATTATTGAACCATATAAGGAAAATATTAGGAGAACAATTTAATAATAGGATAATGATCAGGAAATTGGTATATCTAGTGAGGAAATTATGTATAATGCATGCTATATCAAATAAGGAAAATTAAGTATGAAGTATCATAGGAGGATAGTGATATGTATGACTACTAAATTTGACTACTTATTTGGTTTGACTTAGTTTGATTTTGAAAATGAAAAGTTGACTATAGACCGAATCAATTTGATATTATATATATTATTTTTAAAATTTATTTTATACATAAATTTATTTACTTTTGATAGAATAATTTATAAATATTTCTTATACTTTTCATACATTATTCATTTTTACTTATCAAATCTTGATGTGATGCACTTATTAAGAAAATAATGATTGTTATAGTGAATTACCATTTTACCCTATTAATTGATAAGGTCTCAAAAGTATTTACTCACTATATTTTTCAAAGATATAATTTAATATTAATAAATTGAAGGTATAATGACAGAAAAATATCGTCCTTCATAAAAAATGACAAGTAAATTTAAAAATTAAATTATAAAATATTTAACAAATAAATAAAAAGGAAAGATGAAATTTTATTTTTTAACATATTATTTTAGTTTGACTTAGACATTAACTCCAAGATTTAAATACTAAAGCTTTTCATATTTTATCATCTTCCGTTATGTGACAATCCCACTTCATATGCATTACAAATTATTTAACGTTGTCAATTTGTATTGACATATTTAAGATTGGTGAAGTCAATGTGACTCTATTGTCAATTTGTCATAGTAAGTAAAAATTCATTTATCATAACATGACAAACAAATGAAATTTTCTTTTTCATTTTCTCGATGTATATGTTTGAAAATATAATTAAGTAATAAAAATATAATTTCTCTAACAACTAATTAAATTTTTAGATGCAATTGTCACACACTTCAATATGCTATCAGAGAAAAAAAATAATAATAAAATCACGTGTTTGACCCACGAAAAAATCAGGCTTGCACGTGAGTGAATGTGTTAGAGAATATAATTAACTAATAAAAGTATGATCTCTTTAACGACTTAAGCTTTTAGATGACATAGTTACACACTAACACATATATGGCATATGCTACTAAGCTACGAACTCTTTGAACAATAAAATATACACATATATTAGCGAAAAGGCGAAGTTATCATAGTTTTGAGATATCACTAAATTCAAAAACAAAGATGATTATATTATCAAAATGAATCTAGAAATAGTATCGCAAATCATTTCACTTCTTTCATGTATTAATTTGTGAATCAATATTACATTTTACTAGTCATCACCACCCATATATTTTTGTATATTGTTTATCAGGTATTGGTAATTCCTGAGAGTTGAAATAAAAGCCATCCTCTGCTATCTTCCAATAGCATCCATAGATATAAGTAAACGAATAACCCTTACTTTCCAAACCACATTTATCAGCTATTTTATCATTGAAAATATCGTGACTCGTATCTTTCGATTCCCAATAAAAATGACAAAAGTATAGTGTTCCGCCTAAAATATGTTCATTAAAATGAAATTTGAGCTCTTCATTTGTACGGAGCACTACATCACCAAGATCATCATCTCTAGATTTACAATGCAATTTTAGAGGATTAGAATTTATAGGGAGGCTGCTGTTGATATGAACTTCATATCTAGGCGTCCACCAATTAGATTCAATTTTTGTAGTCAACGAAGAACTCTTTATAGTAGCAAGATTAAGTAAAAAGATGAATGAGAAGAAAAATAATTTGTGCTTGAAAGAATTCATATTCGATTCTTGAAATGATTTTATTTCTTCTTTGACAATTGAAAGTGTAAAATCATGTTATTTTTTGTAAATATATATAACCCAGAAAACAAAAGCTGAAAACTTGCCCAGGTTCATTTTTGTAAATATACCTAAATTTTATTTTCTCTACTATATTTACTGCTCGTTTGACTAAGGCTGTTTATGGGATGATGTGTAACGGTTTGACTTGATGGTCATCGGCTTTAAAAAATACTAATTCTCTAGCTAATCAATGAAAATAGTTGATTTGATATTAGATTGGTAAATACTGAATGATAAACGAATGGTGTATTGACTTAATTATTTCATGCTTTTTTTTTTATTTATCATTTTCACTCATCAACGTAATTATCTCTCACCAAACAAAATAATTTTTCTACTTCTACTTAAGCTTACATTTTTGTAGTTGTAATCACTCTAAGGAATACCAAGAAAACCTAAAATTTAAGGGTGCATAAACATAAGCATTTATTTTACATCACATTTACAATAACTTAATATTTCAAGACTAAAGCATACTTCGAATGTATATTTTACAAACAAAAAAATAAAGATTTGTACATTATGATCTTGACTAGCTATCTAGTAGACCAATTAGAAATCAAATTCACAAATATGTATTAAGTTATATAAGGAGCGGCGACATATTAAACAAGGCTTTTATAGTAATATGTATTTTATATACCAAGATTTTAAAATGTAAGTAGATAATTGTTAACGTGTTAAGGGTTTATCCAATAAGAAATTTGAGAAATCTACCCTCATAGCAATAAGTCGTAAACATATAATTTTAATTTGTTCATCAACAACGTAAATTCAATAACTAAATACCAATAAGTCAATTTTGTGATTGACTTGTTAATTATATGTTTGACCATATGATTTGAGACTTAGTTTGAGGTTTTGATTTGAAATTAATATTTGTAGCATAAAAAATAAAACTTCAATTTCAAACACCAAACATCAAATTCTCCATAAAGTAGGATATCAAATTTCACATACCAAATTCTCCAAAAAGTAGGATTTCAAATGTCAAATTATGATTTCTATTTTTTTAAAATACAAAACTTGATCCATAAGCTTATGTTTTGTTAAAAGGATCCAATTCGTTATTTTAAATTTTGCAAAAAAACTATTGATGCTTGACATGAAATCATTTTGATTTGGTCATAGACTATGAAATTAAAACTTGAAATTTTGAATTTTTAAAGTTGCGATTTTGAAATTTGAATTTGTGTTTGTACATTCATTTTTGCTAGTCCGAGCCTGTTTTGAGATCTTGAAAATTTTAAATTTCATGGTCAAACAAATATTTTGAAGATAATTTATTTTTAGAGAACTACTCCCAAAATTTATGACCCAAACTTTATGAAGATATTGTTTGTTCATGTGGAAGAATTATATAATTAATGAATGACTAGTTATCCTTATTATTTGTTAGTGAATTTTTGTGAAATTATGTGTATTTAAAAATTTATAACAGTATGTAATATCCAAATAATAAAATATTTGTTAAAGAAACTTAAAGATATGTGAATTCTCTTAATAATATGACATATTCAAAACATATATGGAATAATTATGGCATTATCATCACTGGACTAAACTTTCACAATGAAATCCAAAAATTATGTTCATCAAGGCAATACACTCTTTTAGGAAACTCGCAGATAGTGCCCATGGCTTGCCTAGTCCCATAATTCTTTGGAATATCTGGAAGAATAGAAATAATAAGCTCTATAAAAATCAAAATATTAATGGATTGCCCATTACTATACAAAATATTCGTTCCAGGTAATAGAGTATTACCATTTAGTTTACTCCCAACCAAAAAAACTGCCTCGTTTTATGACCCCTGTAGCATGGCACCGGCCGCCTGAAGGAATGCTTAAACTCAATATTGACGGTTCCTTTGATCGAAACTCGAAAATGGGCGGTACAAGTGGAGTTATAAGGGACCATCTAGGCAGTTGGATTGTAGGATTTTCTTGCAAAGTAAAAGTTGTTAATGCACATCATGCGGAACTACTAGCTTTGCTCCATGGTTTGAATGTAGCACAGAAAATAAACATTAAACATTTGCTCGTGGAGACCGACTCTCAGGTATTACTTAACACCTTAGAAAGTCCTAAACCAATACGCTCACACATTTATTCGGATTGTAGGTCAATGCTCCTACTGATGGGAGGATCAACAATGAAGCATATAATGAGGGAGGCTAACTCAGTAGCAGATATATTAGCGGATTATGGAAGAAAGATTATGGATCCAAATATGCATATGAACAAGTTGTTTGTTTTTGATTCATCTCCTTTCTTTACATTAAAAGCTCTTGAAGGAGATGCGAATGGAACTATATCGTTTAGATCAGTTCCTTTTTGTATCGATAAACCTACTTAATAAATAAAATCCTTCCAATTCAAAAGAAAAAGAAAAAAACTTTCACAACATTAAAAAGAGATTCTTTATGGGTTTTTTTCAGTAGAGATTATTTATGTTTGACCATCCCATAGGCCATATTTAAGTAGGAATCTTATGTCTTCAACGAAAATAAGGAAATAATTTTTAAAAAAAATGACAGAAATTTCATCTTTAAGTTCTCTTATTATCATTA
This sequence comes from Solanum lycopersicoides, assembly GCA_022817965.1. Lineage (NCBI taxonomy): Eukaryota > Viridiplantae > Streptophyta > Magnoliopsida > Solanales > Solanaceae > Solanum > Solanum lycopersicoides. The sequence continues at coordinate 85,470,377 of CM040627.1, forward strand.
TCGCCTATTAGTTTTAAAAATTCTCAAAATTTCTCATTTTCGCACATCAGATTAATGTATAAGTGCATCAAATTAATGTATCTCGCGTATTGGATTAATGTATCTCGCGCATGAAATTAGTGTATCATATATAAAATATATATCATATTAGTGTATCAAATTAATGTATCTCGCGCATTGAATTAGTGTATCATGTATAAAATATACATCAGATGTATCGTGTATAAAATGTAATGTAGATTACTTAACGATTAATGTATCTCGCACATCAGATTAATGTATCAACGCTTATATTATTGTATCGATTTAAAGAATTTATGTAATTATAAACTTATAAGGGTCAAATGATAATTTTACGGCCTTTGCCCTTAATTTTATGAAGTATCATATGAGGGTAACTCATGTCAAATCAAATCGTCCTTAACTCACTAAACTAAGTTTAAAAGAATGTGAAGGATCTCATTCGAAGAGAAGCGCTCCCACATAAGGATTTTTTCATACCCAATTTATAATTGAGACTTTTGATTGATTTATACATTTTTATTAGTACATTTTTCATATTTACTTCGTATATACTTTTCATACAATATATACACATATTAATTATATACAATTTTATCAGTATAATTTCATTTAGTACACTTCATATGGTCCGCACTCCGCACTATTCCAAATCATGAAGAATTCCAAAATTAATTTTCTTTCTTGTGATATTTGCTCTTCTTTTTCTTTTATTTTTCCTCAATTGCAACTTAATTTGAATTCCTTGAATAACATCTATCATATAGACATAAAAAAATAATTTGTATTCGATCATGTATTTTGTTATATCTTTACAAAATGTTAAAAAAAAGTGAGACAATAAATATATTTATATAGCTCATGAAATATAATCAAGAATTAAATAACGTAGTATCATTTCTTCAGAGATATAACACTCACTTATTGTACGCAAAATCGAAATTGATCTAGATAGATGCTATTTATACATTAATTAATTACCATGAGTAACGCTTATCAAATTGAGCATCTTGACGGCCTGCAAAATAAAATCCATCTTCTTGCACCTTCCAATAACATTGAGAGAGAGAAGCGGCTAGGGATCCACAACCACTAGATATATTGTCATTAAAAACATCAAAAACTTTATTTTTTTCGTTCCAATAAAAATGACAAAAGTATAACGTACCAACAGAATGTTGCGCTCTAAACATAAACTTATATTCTTCCGTTACATTGAGTGTTCGATCTCCTAGATCAAGATTTTTACCTTGACAATGAAGTTTCAAAGGCACAGAACCATTTGGGAGGGCATTAACAATGTCCACTAGATAGCCAGGAGTAAACAACGAAGAACTTGTCACTAATGCAAGGTTAAGTACAAATATGAATGAGAAGAAAAGACTATTATTACTATTGAAATAACTCATGTTTGAATAATTGAAAGATCTCTATCTTATTGAAACTGTATGTCTATTACTTTTGCTATGTATTTATACATGAGATGGAAGGTGAATCTTGCTAATTAAATGTGGTAACATAGACAAATTTTTGTCTTTCAGATTGTATTTTAAGGAAAGAAATTAATATTATATATTCTATAGGTGATTGTTTCATAAGTAGAAAATTAATAACTACACCAAAAAAGGAAATTAATTTATTTTATTTCATATATACCTTATGAGGGATAATAGAACATCTAAGAATTAATTGCACCAAATCGAAAAACTAGGAAAATGATTTATTAAATATGGTTTGACAGTGATGATATATCTAGTCACGAAAAATATTTATTAAATAGCATATGATATGTATGAGAAATTTACGTAAATCTCACTAATTTAGGAGCTATTTACTTAAATATATTCTAGTTTACAATATTACATATCTTATCAGATTTTGATGCATCTACATAACTTTATATATGTCCAGATACATGTATCTCGAGATACATGAGTTAAAATTAGGTGTAATTTGTTCTGGATACATTGTATGAACATATTCACATATATCTATAATACATAACAAATCTTCTTGGCCTCCCTCGTATCTTTCCCATCTCTCCTCGTCAGTCTTCTTATGTATCTGATATCCCATATACGCATGAATCACACGAGATATATATATAGTTACATGTATGTATTATGTATCTCGTGTGATTCACATGTATCTGTGATATATAACAAAATCTAGCTCATCTCTCTCCCTATTTTAGTATATTTGGTAGAAAAAATGCATATATCTAAATTTATCTGCGTTAATATATGATAAGAAACTCTTAATTAATGGTAAGATACATAACAGTTTGAAAATATAGTATACACGATAATGATAATATATATATATATATATATATATATATATATATATATATATATATATATATATATAATGAAGAAAAATATATATTAAATATAATATGAGGATATATTTGATGCTTTTCTAATTCGAAGGTATATTTATGTGATAAAATTTAAAGTTTGAATGCATTTTTTTTCTAAATTAAGATTTATGATCCCATTTTTTTTTTAAAAATAACTATTTTGCTCCAAAAATAAACCTCTAATTTCTAACAATAACTTGACTAATTTACCTAGAATATACAATCAAATTTGTTCTAAAAATGGAGGAATTTGGGTATTCTCTGTAAATAGACTTGTAAATGCGGAAAGGGGTGTGGAAAAAAAGAAGGCAAGACTATATGTAGTAGTTTCCTAACTCATTACGGAGGTCCTCATAAAGTTTTTTCAGAATTTTTTTTTGAGTGTTCTAGGGCGTTAGATCCATGAGCTATAACATATGAAAAATCAAAGAATTTGGGTAATTTCTAAAAAATGGCCTTAAAATGCGGAAATGGACATGAAAAAATGGCGTGAGTATATGTTGGGTTCCCCAACTCAGTGCGGAGGTCCTCATAAAGTTTTTTGAGAAAAAAATATTTGGTGCTCTGGAGCGACAGATCCATGGGCTTCACACGAAAAATCGAGGAATTTGGGTAATTACTAAAAAAAGGCATGTAAATGTGGAAATAACGTAAAAAATGGCGTGACTATATGTGATGGTTCTGCAACTCATTACAGAGGTCCTCATAAATATTTTTGATAAAATAAAAATACGAAGTGCTCTGAAACACCAGATCCATAGGCTATAACACACGAAAAATTGAAGATTTTGGTAATTCCTAAAAAAGGGATTGTAAATGCAGAAACGAAGGTGAAAAAATGGTGTGAGTATATGTGGTGGTTCCCCTACTCATTATGGAGGTTTTCATAAAGTTTTTTGAGATTTTTTTTTGGATACTCTGAGCGTCATATCCATGGGTTACAACAAACGAAAAATCGAGAAATTTGTGTAATTTCTAAAAGGAACCCGTAGATGCAAAAATGGACGTGAAAAAATGATGTGAGTATACATTGTGGTTCCCCAACTCATTACGGAGGTCCTCAGAGTTTTTTGAGAAAAAATGAGCGTGAAAAAATGGTTCGTAACTTAACTTTACTTTTACCTAAGTGAACTAAATTGCCTAACGTTTTTCAACAAAAAAGTAAAGATAGTAAAGTAAGGACACTTTATTTTACGTAGAAACACTCACAATCTGCACCACAACATGATTTACTCTCAACTTTACTAAATTTCCTACTAGCCTTGCAACAAAATAGATTACAAAAGCTACGTAACCTAAAGAATAATCACTTTGCTTCCTACACTTTGCATAAACCTCCCAAGGTGTACGTGTGTTCCCAATCCTAATTCAGTTTATAACACACTATACTAACAATACATCAAGACTCAAAACAAAAAAAGAACTTCTTATAACATAAACTCTGTAGTAGGATCACCTCCTGGATATGTTGTTGATATTGTTTCAAAGAGCTTACCCTTCAGCAAATTGGTGAGAAACACAGCTTTAACATAACAGTTAGATAGGTACACATTGAATGATCCATCGACAAGGATGTTCTGAAGTTGTCCGCAAGATTTGCAAAGGATAAACAAGAAGACTAGATGAAGTTCCATCGAATTTCCAGACATTGGTCATTCAGTGGTCCCGTGAAAGAGTAGTCTAATTTTGTATTTCATAGAAGTTGAATTCTAGTAAATTAGAAATTTCCTGCATCCATTTCTAACAATGTTCCAAGGTACTATTATTTATTGTACGTATGAGTATCGTATCACTATAAAAACCCTTCATACTAACACAAAGAAAACAAATCAATATAATACAAGTCATCCAAAATGAAGAACTATCTTACAATCGTATTTCTCTATTCTCTCTTCCTAATTATGAGCCTTGGCGATTTTGTTTCATGTACTGAAAAAACAAAGGTATATATAGTGTACCTTGGAGAGCACAATGGAGACAAGACTTGGAAAGAAACAGAAGATCATTACTGTTCATTTCTTCATTCTGTCAAAGGGTACTGTTAAGATCATGTATTGGTATTTGATAAGTTAATACAACTAGGACTTGAGGATTTGTAAATGGTTAGCTGGCTTATATTTTCAGTTAGCTAGTTTGTTATTTTTGCTAGTTAGTTAGATTTACAATGTGTATAAATGTACATATTAAGCTCAATGATAATTCAGTTTTTCATTTTGCACAAATTCAGTTACAACTCTGATTCTCTCTCTCAAAGCTCAGAGCTCCTTCCATGGAGTTCTTACTCTACATGCAACAGGAGATCATAAATTTTACATGGTATCAGAGCCCTAGGATTCTTCTTCCGCATTGAATCAATTTTTACTTTCTTCGATTCTCGATCTGCAAATCTCGCAATCGATTTTCCTTTTCAATTTTTCAATCTGTAATTTCGCGATCTGCGATCTCACACTTCGTTCCTCAATTTTATTTTTTTTGTTTTCTTCTTGTAATCATTCGTTGTTGATTCATGGCACTTGACACAGATCAGCCGACCTTGACTACTGAGACCCAACAATCACAAATTCAGCAGGATTTCAACAATGTCCTGTATGTGCATCCTTCGGAGAGTGCTGGATCGTCGATCACACCAGTTGTTTTTGATGGAACAGGGTATCGTTCATGGCGTCGAGGCATTCTCAGATCACTTTCTGTGAAAAACAAAACAGGTTTCATCAATGGCAAAATTGAGAAGCCAGATCTCGCCTCACCTATGTTTGCTCAATGGGAACGCTGTGATAATATGGTAACCTCCTGGATCCTTAATTCTCTGTCAAAGGACTTAGCCGATAGCCTACAATATGTAAACAACGCAAAGGAATTATGGGAGGAATTAGAAGATAGATATGACCAGGCAAATGGCGCAAAGCTGTATCAGATTCAACAGGAACTTAACAATCTTACTCAAGGTAACCTTGATATTACAGGATATTATACTAACATCAAGAGGTTGTGGGAAGAATTGACCACTTTGGATACCACCACACAATGCACTTGTTCATGCACCTGTGGGGGTAAGATTAAACTGCACAAAGCCGAACAAGATAGACGTCTTATTCAATTCTTAATGGGCCTAAATGAAGTTTATACAGTCGTTCGAGGAAGCATTTTGATGATGAATCCTCTGCCTACCATGGCCCAAACCTTCTCCATTCTAGTTCAAGAGGAAAAGCAACGAGAAGTCAGGCCTAATGCTCGAGTTCATCTGGACTCCACTTCATTGAGTGTACCAGGAAGTAGCAACTTAGGTTCCAGAGGACACACCACTGTAGAAAACAACACCAACACTTTCAGAACTAACTATACTCCACATAGAGGAGGGGGCAAGGTCGTGTATAGGTCAAATTCTGTCAACAATTCATCTTCTGGTTACTACACAGGTTCATCTAGTAACTCAGGTTCATCTAGTAACTCAGGAAACTCATTCAGAACATATCCACCAAATCACAACAAGGTGTGGGGTCCATCCCCATGTACCAAACTTTGAATTATTTTCTGCCAATTTCAAAGTTTGGCAGAGTTGGTAAAGAAAAAATTGTTTTTTTCTTCAATTTCAAAGTTTGGTAGAGTTGGTAAAGAAAAAATTGTTCTTTCTTTAATGTCAAAGTTTGGCAAGAGTTGGTAAGCTATGAAGAAGAAAAAATTGTTTTTTCTTCTGTAGCACATTTGGAGGGTAGTGTATTTGTTCTCTATAAAAGGGAGGACAATTCTTCATTCTAAGTACACCAAAAGAAAATTACAAAGGAGAGAAAAGAAAGAGTGAGGCATCACAGAGGAAAATAATCTGTGAGGAAAAATAGAGAGTGTGAGCGATATTATAGTGAGGTGGAAAAATCAAAAGAGGGTTATTTCTTTTGAGTGTGTAGTGATCTTTGGAGTTTTGCTCAGATTTACAAGTGTAAAATCCTTACTATAGTGATATTCGTTGCTCCTCTCGGGTCGTGGTTTTTTCCCTTATTTAGAAGGGTTTCCACGTAAAATCTTGGTGTCATTATTTCTCTTTTATTCTCGTTGATTAACCGTATTGTTGTGTTCCGCATTTATTATCTTTATTACCGCAAATATTATTTCTGTTACGAATTTATTCCCAACAATTGGTATCAGAGCACAGGTTCTGCCCATTTACAGAAATATTTTTTGCAGCTTATTGTACTATACTCAGTGAGAAAAAAAAATGTCTGGAGTAAAGTACGAGGTAGAAAAATTCAACGGTGATAGCGGTTTTTCAATGTGGCAGAGAAGGATGAGAGACTTGCTCATCCAACAGGGTTTGCACAAGGTACTAGGCGGCAAATCCAAAAAGCCCGAATCCATGAAACTTGAGGATTGGGAAGAAATGGATGAAAAGGCTGCCAGTGCAATCAGATTGCACTTAACAGATGATGTAGTTAATAACATCATCGATGAAGAGAGTGCATGTGGCATTTGGACAAAGTTAGAAAATCTATACATGTCCAAAACGCTGACAAATAAATTGTACCTAAAGAAGCAGTTATATGCGCTACATATGGGTGAAGGTACAAATTTTTTGTCTCATTTAAATGTACTTAATGGACTAATCACGCAGCTAGCAAACCTCGGAGTAAAGATCGAGGATGAAGATAAAGCCATAGTGCTCCTAAACTCGTTGCCATCTTCCTACGATACTTTAGCAACAACCATTTTACATGGTAAGGACTCTATTGAGTTGAAGGATGTCACATCAGCCCTTTTGCTTAATGAAAAGATGAGAAAAAGGCCTGAAAATCACGGACAGGCTCTCATCACGGAAAGTAGAGGCAGAAGTTACCAAAGGAGCTCAAGTAACTATGGTAGATCCGGAGCTCGTGGAAAGTCCAAAGTCCGATCAAAATCGAAGGCCAGAAATTGCTACAATTGCGATCAACCAGGACACTTCAAAAGAGATTGTCCAAATCTAAAAAGGGGCAAAGGGGAAAGCAGCGGCCAGAAGAATGATGACAACACAGCTGCCATGGTGCAAAATAATGACAATGTTGTTCTCTTCATAAATGAAGAAGAAGAATGCATGCACTTGGCAGGTGTAGAGTCGGAATGGGTGGTCGACACAGCAGCATCTTACCATGCCACACCGGTAAGAGATCTTTTTTGCAGATATGTAGCTGGTGATTTTGGCAATGTGAAAATGGGTAACACAAGTTACTCAAAGATTGCGGGGATCGGAGACATTTGCTTAAAAACAAATGTTGGATGCACATTAGTGTTGAAAGATGTGCGCCACGTACCTGATTTGCGGATGAACTTGATCTCGGGAGTTGCTTTGGACCGAGATGGATATGAGAACTACTTTGCAAATCAAAAATGGAGACTCACTAAAGGGGCATTGGTGATTGCAAAAGGAGTTGCTCGTGGCACGTTGTACAGGACAAATGCAGAAATATGCCAAGGGGAATTAAATGCGGCTCACGAAGAAAATTCTGCAGATTTATGGCATAAAAGAATGGGTCATATGAGCGAGAAAGGATTGCAAATTCTTTCCAAAAAATCACTCATCTCTATTGCCAAAGGTACAACGATAAAACCTTGTAACTACTGCTTATTTGGTAAACAACATAGAGTCTCATTTCAGACATCATCTGAAAGAAAGTCGAATATACTTGATTTGGTATATTCTGATGTTTGTGGTCCAATAGAGATAGAATCGATAGGAGGTAATAAATACTTTGTTACCTTTATTGATGATGCTTCTCGAAAATTGTGGGTTTATATCTTGAGAACCAAAGATCAGGTGTTTCAAGTATTTCAAAAATTTCATGCTCTGGTAGAAAGAGAGACAGGTCAGAAGCTAAAACGTCTCCGAACTGACAATGGAGGTGAGTACACTTCAAGAGAATTTGAAGAGTACTGTTCAAACCATGGAATCAGACATGAAAAGACAGTTCCTGGAACCCCACAACACAATGGTGTAGCTGAAAGAATGAATCGCACCATTGTTGAGAAGGTGAGAAGTATGCTCAGAATGGCTAAATTACCTAAGACATTCTGGGGTGAAGCAGTCCGGACAGCGTGTTATCTTATCAATCGTAGTCCATCAGTTCCGTTGGAGTTTGACATTCCGGAGAGAGTTTGGACCAACAAAGAGATGTCTTACTCGCACCTAAAGGTGTTCGGTTGCAAAGCTTTTGCACATGTACCGAAGGAGCAGAGAACCAAGCTAGATGATAAATCAGTTCCCTGCATATTCATCGGATATGGAGATGAAGAGTTCGGGTATAGACTATGGGATCTTGTAAAGAAGAAGGTCATCAGAAGCAGAGATGTAATCTTTCGAGAAAGTGAAGTTGGAACTGCTGATGATCTATCCGAGAAGGCCAAGAAAAAGAATGGTATAGTCCCTAATCTTGTTACCATTCCCTCTTCTTCTAACCATCCCATAAGTGCAGAAAGTACGATTGATGAAGTTGCTGAGCATGAAGAGCAACCTGATGAGATTGTTGAGCAGGGGGAGCAACTCGGTGATAATACCGAGCAAATGGAGTACCCAGAAGAAGAAGAACAATCTCAACCTCTGAGGAGATCAGAAAGACAAAGGGTAGAATCAACCAAATACCTTCCTCAGAGTATGTCCTCATCAATGATGAAGGTGAGCCAGAAAGTCTTAAGGAGGTGTTGTCTCATCCAGAAAAGAGCCAATGGATGAAAGCCATGCACGAAGAGATGGGATCTCTACAGAAAAATGGCACATACCAGCTAGTTGAACTTCCAAAAGACAAAAGACCGCTTAAGTGCAAGTGGGTCTTTAAACTCAAGAAAGATGGAAATGGCAAGTTGGTCAGGTACAAAACTCGATTGGTTGTAAAAGGCTTCGAACAAAAGAAAGGTATTGATTTTGATGAAATATTTTCACCTGTTGTCAAAATGACTTCTATTCGAACTATTTTGAGCATAGCAGCTAGTTTAGATCTTGAAGTGGAGCAATTGGACGTGAAAACTACATTTCTTCACGGAGATTTGGAAGAAGAAATTTATATGGAGCAACCAGAGGGATTTGAAGTATCTGGAAAGAAACACATGGTGTGCAAATTGAATAAGAGTCTTTATGGGTTGAAACAGGCTCCAAGGCAATGGTACAAAAAGTTTGACTCTTTCATGAAAAGTCAAACGTACACAAAGACCTATTCTGATCCATGTGTATACTTCAAAAGATTTTCTGACAACAATTTTATTATTTTGTTGTTGTATGTGGATGACATGTTAATTGTAGGACAAGACAAAGAGCTGATTGCAAAGTTGAAGAAAGATTTGTCCAAGTCATTTGACATGAAAGACTTGGGCCCAGCACAACAAATTCTAGGGATGAAGATTGTTCGAGAACGAACAAAAAGAAAGTTGTGGCTATCTCAAGAGAAGTACATTGAACGTGTACTAGAACGCTTCAACATGAAGAGTGCTAAACCTGTTAGCACGCCTCTTGCGAGTCATCTGAAGTTGAGCAAACAGATGTGTCCTACAACAAAAGAGGAGAAAGAGGGAATGGCTAAAGTTCCTTATTCTTCAGCAGTGGGGAGTTTGATGTATGCGATGGTGTGTACAAGACCTGATATTGCTCATGCAGTTGGTGTTGTTAGCAGATTCCTTGAAAATCCTGGAAAAGAACACTGGGAGGCAGTTAAGTGGATACTCAGGTACCTAAGAGGTACCACAAGAGACTGCTTGTGTTTTGAAGGATCTGATCCAATCTTGAAGGGCTATACTGATGCTGATATGGCAGGTGACCTCGATAATAGAAAATCTACTACTGGATATTTGTTTACATTTTCAGGGGGAGCTATATCATGGCAGTCAAAGTTGCAGAAGTGTGTCGCACTCTCTACAACTGAGGCAGAATATATTGCAGCTACTGAAGCTGGCAAAGAGATGGTATGGCTGAAACGATTTCTTCAAGAACTTGGATTGCATCAGAAGGAGTATGTCGTCTATTGTGACAGTCAGAGTGCAATAGACTTGAGCAAGAACACCATGTATCATGCAAGAACGAAGCATATCGACGTGAGATATCACTGGATTCGTGAAAAGATAGAGGACGGATCTATGCAGGTCATGAAGATCCCTACTAGTGAAAACCCTTCAGATATGCTGACCAAGGTGGTATCAAGAGACAAGTTTGAGCTATGCAAAGAACTTGTCGGCATGCACTCAAGCTAGAAACCTAGAGCTACCTCCTTCAGGTGAATGGGTCTGGAGGGGGAGATTGTGGGGTCCATCCCATGTACCAAACTTTGAATTATTTTCTGCCAATTTCAAAGTTTGGCAGAGTTGGTAAAGAAAAAATTGTTTTTTTCTTCAATTTCAAAGTTTGGTAGAGTTGGTAAAGAAAAAATTGTTCTTTCTTTAATGTCAAAGTTTGGCAAGAGTTGGTAAGCTATGAAGAAGAAAAAATTGTTTTTTCTTCTGTAGCACATTTGGAGGGTAGTGTATTTGTTCTCTATAAAAGGGAGGACAATTCTTCATTCTAAGTACACCAAAAGAAATTACAAAGGAGAGAAAAGAAGAGTGAGGCATCACAGAGGAAAATAATCTGTGAGGAAAAATAGAGAGTGTGAGCGATATTATAGTGAGGTGGAAAAATCAAAAGAGGGTTATTTCTTTTGAGTGTGTAGTGATCTTTGGAGTTTTGCTCAGATTACAAGTGTAAAATCCTTACTATAGTGATATTCGTTGCTCCTCTCGGGTCGTGGTTTTTTCCCTTATTTAGAGGGTTTCCACGTAAAATCTTGGTGTCATTATTTCTCTTTTATTCTCGTTGATTAACCGTATTGTTGTGTTCCGCATTTATTATCTTTATTACCGCAAATATTATTTCTGTTACGAATTTATTCCCAACACAAGGCACATCTGTTTTGCGATTATTGTAAAAAGTCAGGTCATACTGAGGAGAAATGTTACAGACTACATGGCTTTCCTCACGATTTCAAGTTTACTAAGGGAAGAAACTCAGGATCAGCAGCAAATGTTCATGGAAGTTCAACAGGCTCAATTGCTGAGAGGTGTGAGGCACAAGAGAACAATTTGACTCACAGCCTTACACATGAACAGTACAATCAACTGCTCAATTTGTTAGGAAAAATTCATATTCATGGAGAAGTCACAAGTAATGAACACAGAGATCCTGCAGACAATCTTGCTAATGGACATGGAGCTGTGAACCTTGCAGGTATCTTAGCTTGCAATTCCTCTATAACTGAGCTTGGTAAATTATCTTGTAAATGTGCTACATTACCTGCTACCTCATGGATTATAGATTCAGGGGCCACAAACCACATGACCTATAATAAAACCTTACTTACTAGGATCAGACCTCTAGCTTACCCATTCCTAGTTACATTACCTAATGGATATAAAGTGAAGGTGACGGAAATTGGTGATGCCTATCTAAATCCAACATTGACTACTACTTCTAAAAAGATGTTAGAACATCACTTGTTCAAATCTATAAGAACGTCATCAATGGCTACTTCGCTTTGTTAACACCACAAGAAGCTGCTATGATATCAGGTTTGACATATGAAGTTATAGTTTAAGTTGTTGTTTGAGATAGCAAACTGATGTAACTTAATGTCTCAACATGCAATCACGTGTGAGCCTGATTCTTTTTATGATCAAACACGTATTTCATTTTTTATTTTATGAGTGGCAGTGAATTGCTTGATTATAGTACGTCTCAAGTCGTTGTGTTGGTTACTTCCTTTTATTTCTGATCAGTGTAATTTTTATTCTTAAAAAATAGGGATGGAAGGGGTAATATCAGTATTTCACAGTGATCCTGATACAATAAAGCCTCATACTACAAGATCATGGGACTTTGTGAGCTTACTGGAAGGAACTTCACTGATAAATTCTGGAGAAGAATTGCGAAAAAATGGAAACTATGGAGAGGATATCATTGTTGGGGTTATAGACACTGGTAAGAACTTTTCTCTTTTTTTTTAAAAACATTTTATATATACTCCCTCTGTCCCATTTTAAGGGGTCGTTTAGTAGGGTGAATCAGGAGAAATAGTCAGTGTATTTTGTATGGTCCCGAAAAGTCAGTTACACGCCTACTCTTCATGCATCTTTTGTTAAAGGGGTGTGGCCAAAATCTTCAAGTTTCAATGATGAAGGAATGGGACCAGTTCCAAAGTCATGGAATGAAACTTGCCAAGAGGGTGTTGTCTTCAAAGTGTCCCATTGTAACATGTTAAAATGAGTTAATTTCATCCATTATTTTCGCTTTCAATTTAACTTATATATACTGACAGTAAAAAATGTAACGCTTATGTTCTTTTCTGTTGTTGTTGTGTTTTGAAAGGAAATTAATTGGAGCACAATACTATTTAAAAAGTTATGAAGCACACTATGGTCCTCTTAAACAGACAAGGGACTTTCGATCACCTAGAGATGTAGGGTGTGTTTGGTATGGAGGAAAATGTTTTCCATGGAAAATGTTTTCCTATAAAATGTTTTCCTGGAAAACAAGTAGATTTTGAACTTATTTTCTCATATTTGGTTGGTGAGTAGAAAATATTTTCCAGAAATGATTTTGTGTTTGATTTATGAATGAAAAATATTTTTGAGAGACATCTTTTATTTTTACTAGAGTAAAAAATAATTTATAAAATTGAAAATAAAAATTGAAAATAAAATTATTATTTTTTTGGGGTGGTGTTGGTGGTGGGGTGGAGTGGGGTGGGGGTAGTGGGTGGGGAGGGGGGAGGAGTGTGAATTTTTTTAAAAAAAGTTGATAGTATTTTTAAAAAATAAAATTATTTTTTTTGGGAGTTGAGAGGAGGGGGGAGGAGGGGGGAGTTTAAAAATAAATTTTTTAAGTTGAAAATATTTAAATAAAGCAAAATTAATTTTATGGGGAGGGGCTGGCCGGTCGGGGGTGGGAGGGTAGGGTAAGATCAGTGATCGGGTGAAAAAATAAAATTTTGAAATTGAAAATATTTTTTTAAAATGGATGTTTTTCCCCCCAAAAATGTAATTTGAAATTGAAGGAGAGTTTTGGAAAATGTTTTCCTTAATTTTTGAAGGGAAGTCATTTTCCTTAATTTTGAGGAAAATGAGTTGATTTGGAAAACATTTTCCAAAACTTTTGTCCCAACCAAACATGGGAAAATTGGAAAACATTTTCCAGAAAATGTTTTCCTTCATACCAAACACACTCGTAGACAGTCATGGTACTCACTTTGCAGCCACAGTGGGTGGTCGAAGAGTTGTAAATGCATCAGCAATTGGTGGATTTGCAAAGGGTACAGCCACTGGAGGTGCACCAAATGTTCGTCTCGCCATCAATAAAGTATTTTGGCCAGTTCAAACTAAGACCTTAGATCAGGGAAATACATGCCTTCCAGATGACACTCTTGCTGCTTTTGATGAATATGCCATAGCTAATGGAGTTCATGTACTTAGTATTTCTCTAGGATCTCGACCTATAAAAACATATTACAGACAAAATTCTATTGCTATTGGATCTTTGAATGCTGTGAAAAGAAATATAGTCATTGTTCTTACACTTTTAATCCATCTCCTTTGAAATATATAAACAATAATCAGTGTTAATTTTAGTCGAGAGTGGGAAGTACTAGTAAATATAGAGATCGATGATGATTTCATTGGTGATTTTTTCATATTCGATCCAGAACATGTCGTCCTAGTACACTATTAAGAAATCTCGTGAGAGGGAAAGTTGTCCGATGCATAAATAGTAGTAGTAATAAACAGGCATCAATGGAAGTGAATAGAGATAAAGGTGTTTGCAACTATTTTAGGAAATCGATTTAATCTGATACAAGTCACCCCTTTTCAGAATCCCACAACAGTTGCTTATTTAGATGGACTAAACAGAAAAAATGAGAGGATCCAGCATGACTGTCACAAGAGTTGTTACAAATATTGGAAAAGATAATTTGACTTACGTTTTATCTGTGAGATCACCTCCTGGATATGTTGTTGATATTGTTTCCAAAACCTTACGCTTCAGCAATTGGCAGAGAAACACAGCTTCAATATAACAGTTACAGCGTAAAGTAGTATTGTAAGTAGAAATGAGTTTTCTTTTGGTTGGTACACATGGAGTCCATATGGTCCGGAGCCCCATTGCAGTATCATCATCAGCATAACTTCCACTTTTGTGTAACTAGAGCATGATATTATGAAATTTCAAACTAAAACTGTTAGGTACCATACAATAATTGAAGTTGCATTTGTTAACTTATAATGTTTTGTATAATGACAAACTACCTTGTGTCGTAGGAAAATCAAGACTAGTGCAACTGTGTTAGATACACAAAATCTTACAGATTGATGCTTCAAGAATCAAATCAGCAGCAATCATTTAAGGAGAAGATTGATTCACTCAAATCAATCTAACCAAAGAAAGATTCATTCAAATCAATCTGAACTCAAGGAATCAAATCAAATCTTGCAAGATACATCTGTCATTGCTGGAACTCAATCAAAGAAGATCTATATTAAATCAAGCATGAGAATCAAAAAGGAAATTATCAGCACAAACAGTTTCAAGAAGGAAAAGAATATTTGTTCAAAGATGCAGAGAAACACTGGAAAGGAAAGCCTCAATTTAAGGAACAAAATAAGGAAAGGAATATATTGTTCAACACAGAAAGAAAGATCTAAAAGAAGCAAAACACTCGCACACTTGGCAGAGATCACAACCGAGTCATCAATAAAGGAAAGAACCACGAATCAAGCCCCAAGTAAAGAAGTATGCGGATCATACAAGGAAAAGATGAAATCAACAAAGGAAAGCAGAGGAAGTTATCTACTACATTGATACAGATCAACTAAATCGCTTCAATCAAGGACTTCCTAAACTAATCCTTGATTAAATAAATCCCTTGAGTTTTTTTACAAAGAGCACAAGTCATCATTTATATAAATCGATCCAGAATTGTAGTGTGAAGTAAGCACTTCACTTGAACTTATATTGTAATCTTCTTTTATCTTTCATAAAACTCTGTACACCTTTGAGTGAACAATTGCAAACAAAAGAAAAAGAAAGATCTGAGTCTAGGTTATACAGGTAGAGGTTGTGTCAGAGAAGAAGGTCTGATTTGCGTATCAGACGGGCTCTTAATTGTAACATTCTGTAGGACCCAAGTTCTCAACAAACTCTTAAGGAAACCCTTGTAACCAAAAGGGACTGGACTAGGCACCATATCTGTGATCCGAACCAATATAAAAACACTCTGTGTTATTTACTTACTGCAAGTTATATTTACTGTTTATCTACTTTACTAACGTGCAGATAAATCGACTGACCAAAGTAGGAAGTCGACCGAAAGAAATTTTAATTCACCCCTCTTGACTTTCAGCATTACTTCATATTGTGGAATTAAAAGAAAGACTTTGACTTTTTCAACCAAAGAGAGTATTCATCGAATTTCAAAATTAATCAGAGATATTTCATAGCACATGAAAACAAATTGATATTGTATCGAATTATAACAAAAGAAAGAGAGAAATTTTGACTTTGGTAACAAGGAAGAAGACGACTGAGCCTAGAACTAGAAGCAAACCCAATAATGGCAGATCCAATAATTGGTGCTACAGTTCAAGTTGTGCTTGAGAAACTGCTTTCTCTCACTATTGAGAAAGTCAGTAGCTCAAGGGACTGCAACAAACATCTCAGAATGCTCATACAAAATGTATCCATCATTCAAGCTTTCATTAATGATGCTGAAAGACGACAAGTTGACGATCAAGCTGTGGAAAAATGGGTGAAAATGCTTGAAAGAGTTGCTGAAAATGCTGAAAATGTGTTTGACGAATTCACATATGAATCTCTCAAAGCACAAGTGATGCAGATCCGAAATAGCCCTATGAGAAAGGTGAGTGATTTCATTTCTCATACAGCTTTTAAGAGTAAAATGTCTCGAAAAATCAAAAACATCAATGAAGAGTTGAGGATTATCAATCAGTTAGCCAAAGACCTCGGTCTCCAATCAATAATAGTTTCGTCTCAGCAAATACTACCGTTTAGAGAAACAGATTCCTTAGTAGTTGCTTCGGATGTCGTTGGTAGAGATAACGATGTTGCTGAAATTAAAGAGAAGATTTTGAACATGAGAGACGAACTTGTTCTGTGCACCATTCCCATAGTGGGGATGGGAGGTTTGGGGAAAACTACGGTAGCTAAGAAAATTTTCAATGATGAAGAGATCAAAAAACACTTTGAGGAGAGAGTGTGGTTGTGTCTACCTGAAATGTTAGAGACTAAGAGCTTTCTTGAACAGATCCTCGAATCATTGACAGAGAGGAAACTTGAAGTCCAAACCAGGGATATAATAGTCAAGAAACTCCGAGATGAACTAGGTGGAAAAAGGTATTTGCTTGTCTTAGATGATTTGTGGCGTGTTGAGCTTCCGGTATGGGATGAGTTCATGGATAGCTTGAGAGGAGTAAACACTTCTAGAGGAAACTGCATTCTCGTGACTACTCGCATGAAACAAGTGGCATCCACTGTAGCGGTAGATGTTCGTATGTTAGGAAAGTTAGCAGAAGATCATTGTTGGTCTGTTTTCAAACAAAGAGCATTTGTTGATGGGGAGGTTCCAGAAGAAATGGTGAGCATGGAAAGCAGGATTTTTGAAATATGTCAAGGTCTACCGTTGGCTGCAAGTGTGTTGGGAGGCCTTTTACGCAACAAGGGAAGACATGAATGGCAGGCAATTCTTGATGGCAATCCCCTTGTAGCAGGTGAAAATGATAATGGGGAAAATAGCTTAAAGAAAATCCTAAAACTTAGCTATGATTATCTACCATTTCCACATCTGAAAAAATGTTTTGCCTACTTTGCAATGTTTCCAAAAGATTTTGTGTTTGGAAAGGACCAACTAATCCAACTTTGGATGGCGGAAGGATTTCTTCGTCCATGTCAAGAGACCCCTGTTATGGAAGACGTTGGGAACAAGTATTTTCAACTTTTGTTGAAATATTCCTTGCTGCAAGATGTGGAGCTAGATGAGCACAACAATATAAGATACTGTAAGATGCATGATCTTGTGCATGATTTGGCTGGCGATATTTTAAAATCTAAACTATTTGATCAAAAGAGTATTGGAGGAGAAAATCTTTCTCAAGTCCGATACTTTGGATGGGACTCACCAAGTGATCAAATTTATATGATAAATGAGCCAGGACGTATATGCACATTGTTCTCGAGAAACAATATATCCAAAGATGTTCTATTGAGCTTTCAGTTCTTGAGAGTTCTAAATTTTTCCAGGTCAGGCATCAAGGAGTTGACAGCCTCAATTGGCAAACTAATATACTTGAGATATCTTGATCTCTCCAATACTAATATCAAAGCCTTGCCTAACTCCATTTGCAAGCTCTACAATTTGCAAACATTTAGAGTAAGTAACTGCTTTTTACTCGAGGAGCTTCCAGATGAAATGGCGAATATGATAAGTTTGAGACACATATATTACAGCAATGATTTCAGATCAGACTCTAGAAAATGGTGTTTCGGCAATCAGAACTTTCAGATGCCACTTAAGATGGGACAATTGACTTGTCTTCAAACACTACAGTTTTTCAAATTAGGTTCAGAAAAAGGTCGTCGAATAGAAGAATTAGGTCGTTTGAAGAACCTTAGAGGTGAATTGATGATCAGAGATCTTCAATTGGTCTGTAATAGAGAAGAAGCTGTAAAAGCATGTCTACGGGAGAAACCAAATATATCCAAGTTGGCATATTTATGGTCCCATGATGAATCAGAAGACTGTGAGGTCAATGATGAGTATGTTTTGGATGGTCTTCAACCGCATACTAACTTAAAAAATTTAGTGGTAGTGAACTATTTGGGGACTAGATTTCCGTCATGGTTCAATGAAGAATTGTTACCAAATTTGGTCGTGTTGAGATTAAGTGGTTGCAGAAAGTGCAAGGAAATTCCATCGCTTGGCCAACTTAAACTACTTCGGCATCTTGAGCTGATAGGATTCCATGAGTTGGAATGTATCGGACCTACATTTTATGGTGTTGAACTCAACAATAACACTAATATCCAAGTGTTCCCGTTACTCAAAGAACTAGTATTGTGGAATATGCCTAGACTTACTGAGTGGAAGGAAGTGCAGTTGTTATCAACAGGAAATGATGGTAGTGACAGAGTTGAAGTAAGAATGTTTCCTGGGCTGGAGAAGTTGAGGATTATTAACTGTCCACTGTTAAAAAGTATTCCGAATCAATATGAAATGCTGCGTGAATTAAGCATCGATGGGAATCAGATAATTGAATTTGGAATTGAGGTTCTTCTCTTGAAACATTAATGCCAGTGAGCTGCAAATGGCTACACCATCTGGACTTTTAGATTCCATGCCCAAATTACAGTATCTGAAGATCAAAGACTGTCGATTGTTAGGATTAAGCTATGTTGGATGGGCTCGCGAACCTTGTTTCTTTAATTTGCCACAGTTATTTTCATGAAAGTGTGAAAATTCAGGACTTATGTAAGTCTCTATTTCTACTTTTAGTTTTCCAAGCTTTTCAATCCCCAAACAAATACATCTTACTATAGTACTGAAGAAGTTGAGGATTAGTAGCTGTCCACTGTTAAAAAGTACTCCAAATCAATTTGAAATCCTGCATGAAGTAGCGATTAAAAGAGTTAACAGTGAACTGCTGTTGTTGAACTTGTGCAGCAACTTGACATCTCTCGTAGATCTTATTGTGGATGATGTAAAAGAGCTCACTTGTTTTCCAGATGAGATGCTACATAACAATGTTTCCTTGAACATCTATTGGTCTTAAATTGCTGAGAGTTTCGCAAATTGCCACAAAGTTTATACAATCTCCATTCTCTTAAGAGCTTAAGGATTGAGCGCTGCAACAATTTCAATACCTTTTCTGTTCCCAGTGGAGAGAATCATTTTACTTCGCTCCAAAGTCTTGAGTTGTCCAATTGTGATAGCTTAACCAGTTTACAAGTGAAATGCTAGAGCATTGTCGATCTTTGAAGGTCAACAAATGTAACAACTTAGTTTCCTTCCCTTTACATGTTTGGGAAATGCCTTCACTTTCATATTTGAATATATCAAAATGTCTCCTGCACGGGGCCTTCACCGTCTCACTGGATTGCAGGAATTGTGCATTGGACCTTTCTCAGAGACGGTGGATTTTGAGGCATTCCAATTGATATTTATTGGTATTCAGCAGCTATCGTCCCTTCCTAAATTAGAGGTGTATGGGAATAGGCAATGGGATTCTCTGCCCTATCAGCTTATGCGCCCTAACAGAGACCGGAATAAATGATTTTGGAATCAAAAATCTTCCTGATAGATTTGGAAATCTTACTTCTCTTGAAACATTAGAGCTAGTGAGGTGCAGACGACTACAACATCTGGACTTCTTGTTTTTTTGAAGTAAGTCTCTAGTTCAAAAATGAGAAACATAACTTGTTTTTTGAAGTTATTTTTATGCACAGACTGACAATAAGTAAATCAACTGGTGCTCTCAACAATGACTCGAATGCATTGCAACGGTTTATTTCCTTTTGCAGATTAAGTTTTACTAGAAGTGCAAAGAGGTCATCCCCATTCCGGCCTTGTTTGGGTACTGAACAACCTTTTCGGGGAACTATATTCTACATATGAAACATCAAAAAACTCAACGCGTCTAGGGTGCTTGATGAGAATCTACACAGGTCTATCCTATGTCTTTCCATGGCCATGCTTGCCTTTTTATTCTCTAAGTAAGTTTTAGTACTAGATAAAGTTCCTTGACCACATGTAAAATTTTCTGTCATTTTGTCCCCTTGTATTATATGACATTTGCTACTAAACTATGAACTCTTTGAACAATATATTGAATCTTGATAAATTTAAAACAAAGGTGTTGGTAATTCTTGGGAGTTCGAATAGAAGCCATCCTCTTGTACCTTCCAATAGCATTTATGCATAAAAGAAACCAAATAACTCTTTCTTTCTACACTGCATTTATCAGCTATTTCATCATTAAAAATATCATGACTCGTATTCTTAGAGTTCCAATAAAAATGACAAAAGTATAGTGTTCCGCCCAAAAAATGTTCATTAAAATGAAATCTCATCTCTTGATTTGTATAGAGCACTCTATCACCAAGATCATCATCTGCAGATTTACAATGGAGTTTTAAATTATTTGAATTAGTAGGGAGGGTGTTGTTGATATGGACTTCAAATCTAGGCGTCAACTAGTACTGACAATTTAAGCCTATTTTTCACTGACTCGCCTAAATAGCCCATCAAATATGGGTTGAAAGAGTGATTTTAAATATGGGTAATATTTGAGATTATACTCATATTTTACCCATTAATATGGGTATATTATGGCTAAACTACGGGTCAAATATGAGTATAGCAAGTTTTCTCCAAATTTTCAAAAAATCTTATGTTACCAAGTTTTGGAAGCGATTTTTCAAAACCCTATTAATATTTCAACTTTCGACCTCCACCCCACGCTTCCCAAAAAAAATTTGTTTTTTTCTTAAAAAATATTTTAAACTTCAAAATTTTATTTTTTCACCCCTACCCTCGATCCCCGTGCCCCCCCCCCCTTACATTTTATGTTTACCCATTTTCAATCCCCCACATTTGATCCAACCCGCCCATTTGCCATCACTAGCGTCAACTAATAAGATCCGAGTTTTGTAGGCAACGAAGAACTCTTTATGGCAACAAGATTAAGTAAAAAGATGAATGAGAAGAAAAAAAGAATTGTGCTTGAAAGAAGTCATATTTGATTCTTCAAATGATTTTATCTATTCTTGACCAATGTAAGTGTAAAATCATGTTATTATTATTTTATTATTATATATGTGAAAAGAAGGCTGAAAAGACGTTCACATGCATTTTTGCTGAGTTTTTGGTATAAGATCACATGAGTCTAATTTTGTCTACTCCATTTTCTAGGCATTTAACCATAGAATTTGAGACTCATTTTCAAATTTTAATTTGAAATTACTATTTTTTCTATAAAAATTGCATAAAATTTCAACTTTAATTTCATATACCAAATTTTTCGAAGAGTAGGATTTCAAATCACAAATTGTAATTTTCAATTTTTTTTTTAAAAATGTAAAACTTGATTCATAAGTTTATATTTTACTAAGAAGATTCATCACTTAAATTTAGCAAAAAAATAAAAATAAAAAGGAGGCTCATGCTTTAGCTTTTCCAATTAGGAAATAATTTGACAAAAAAACATGTGAAACTTAAGATATAATTTGATAAGTTGCATATGAGGGTACCTTTACACGATCTCCTAGGGAAGATAAATTATTACATATGGGGATTTTATACCCTATTATCTACTTATATTTTTGAGATATGTTGTGGTATTTTTTATTAATCCTAGTAATAAATTCTCTTCCATTTATGTGCAAGCTTTATATATATGAACTATGGTTATTCATTTCATTTTAATTATTAATTACAGATGCCAAATGAATGAATTGAACTAGATTTACATAAATTAAAATAAATTAGATTAACGGATATGTTACTTTGACTGAATTGGTCTGATTAAATAGCAGGCCAACACTTAATTCTTTCAATTGTTATAGGCTTTAATTACTTAATTTGTTTTTTTATAATATTTTAAGTACTCTATTAAAATTACTTTTTTTTATTATGATTATATAAGTATCAAATAAAAAAAATCGTTTAAAAAATATTTTCAATAATGAATTAATTTGGTTACAGATTGACCAATATGTAAATGGACTGAAATGAATAAGGCCAAATGGTTTGAGAATGACCCACTCAAACGTAAAAAACATAAATAGGTGGATCATATTTTTATAGGTTAGTTTTATCATTCCTTTCATAAAACGTAATTTATAGTCATTGGATGAATATAAAAATTACAATAGATATTAAAAAAAACGTAATAGATTTTACCAAATAAAAAAATGCTTATAAGTGTTAAATCATAACTTATGATTGGTTTAGATTAATACACACTTTTGTGTTCATTAAATAAATCAAAATGTACTCATAAGCTAGTATTTATTAATTTATAAGTACTAACAAACACCCTCTTAATTAAGTTGTTTTTTTATCGGTTAAACTTTTGACAGTTTTTTTTTTTGGTCATTTTCGAAGTACCTTATGCACATCATTAAACACATAGTTTAGCGATTATATTCCAAAAGAACATACCAAGAGAATTACTATCCACAAAAAAAAAAAAAAAAAACTACACATGTAAATAAGTTATATATAATTATACATAACTTTAGTAGAAAATTGTTTGTTTTGTCAAAAAATTTAGTCATTTTCAAGAAACTTGATATAATTTCTTAAATGATTTTTCTTGTTTTTTTAAGGAGATAACATTTATTAAGACTTCTTGATGATAGCTTAATTAAACAATGATGAGAATTACTATTCAATTAAAACTTTTATAAGTGAAAGTCTACCTAATGTGTTATAGTTCAAATATTTGCTCGAGTTTCTAACTTTTAAATTGAATGATTTATAAAGTTCAAGTCTTTACTAGTCCAAACTCCAAAATAATCTATGGAGTTCAAGCTTTTATAATTTATACGTGAAAATTTGTTGGAGTTTCAACCTCTATTAACAATTTATAATTCTAACACTTACTAATTGAAATTCAAAGAATGATTTATAAAGTTCAACCTGATAAATATTCAAACTCCAATTAGAAGTCTTCTATGGAGTTTTTAGTTTCCTATTTTAACTAGGATATTTTTGTCAAAAATGTTTTCTTCAAATAGCTAAATATTATATAGTTTTGAAACGCTGACTAAAACTTAATTATAGGTGAAAAAATATGATTATTTGCCAATTTGTTCCCAATTTTTATCTCTTTATTCCTAAAAATTAGTTCCTTTTTTAGAAAGTATAATAAAAAGAAACCAAAATTTTCATATATTTTAGACTTCTTATAAATGATCCAATAACAGCCTCAGATTCTCCTTATCCATCAGGAGTACACCAACAACATTCAGAAGTGATAATTACATCTATGGAGGAAAAAACATCTTTAAATCTAACCTCATATTAAAGTGATTGCCACACATATTTTGTTGTTACTCAATCTAGTCATTCATCCAAGCAAGTAAAAGAAGAAGAAAAATATATATTTAAAACGCACTTCATCTTGACGCAAATTATTAATTTCGTTTCTAAATTATTGACGGCTTATTTGATTAGCCAAATTCAAATACACTCCGAATCTGCCACATGACATAACAAGTGATTTCAAACTCTTGTAGAATCATGAGACTCTTAATAAAAACAGAGAAAAGTGCTGAAAACACTCCTAAACTTGACAAGAAATTTAAGGTGTATTTAACTCATGTTGCAAGATCGAAAGTATACTTAAGTTCAGTTAAACAAGCAAATTAATTTTTTAAGACTGTTAATAGTTTGGAGATGAAACTAATAATTCACTTTGAATTTAGAACGGTTCTCAATACTTCTCTCAAATTTTATTTTATTTTTTAAAAAAAATAAGGAATTAAAAGCCCATGCCCAAAATTACAAGTCACCTTCACATCTCACCCTTAGATAACCAATCTTCAATTTGTGGCCATTGAGTAAAGGTAAGCCAAATCCACATAATTTTGTTGCACTTATTTCCCATACACTCCTTACAACTAACTACTACTATAAAGCCCATCTCTTCCCATACTTTTTTTTCATCAACAATTTTTTGAAAATTTTAAGGCAAATCAAGAAAGTTTTTTTCATCAATTTCTGTTTAGTCATCAAGAATGGCTGCCTCAGTGTCAACCATTGGAGCTGCCAGCAAAGCACCAGTATGTGTTTTTTTTCTCATCAAATTCTCCTAAACATGTCAATTTGTCTACTGAATTATCATGTCTTTTAGTTCTATATAGTTCAAGATTCCAGTGTCTTATCTTGAAATTATTGTATCTAACTATTCATAACCACATATCTAGTTCCATGTTGAGCTATACATTTTACTTCTTTAGTTATGTGTGATTAAAGAAGAATTAGGGGTGAAAATAGTAGCTATTAATTATGTTAATAATTTTGGGTAGTAACTAGAATTAAGACTTTTTCTTGTGGGTTCTTTGATGGGGATATTGAATATTTTGGAGAACTGGCCAAAAAAAGAAAAAAAATTGATGGATAAATTGGGGGTGTTTAGTCCTAGTAGCAATATATGGTTCAAGATTTTACTATTTCCTCTGTTTTATTGATATATCATAAGTCTGGGTAAAAAAGAACGATATATTTTTACATATTTGGAGATTCATTAAATAACATGTTCTTAATAAATAACTGAGACAAAATTTGAAGTTAAAGGGTTCAGAATTCTAGCTTTTTGTAAGCTACAGTATTTAAATAATATTTTGTACATATTATGAATTTTGTTAAGAATATACCGTATTTAGACCTAAGGTTAGTGGGTTCGACTAAACTCGTACCTTGGTCTCTTAGCTCCAGCCAAACAGTCATAAAGAAGTCTTCTTTTCTATCTTAAACTTTTGTACGGGTGAATATGTTTGTTGGATTTTACTAAGGGAACATTGTTGGTGCAGTTGAACTTGAACAACTCAGTTGCTGGAACTTCAGTTCCAAGCACAGCCTTCTTTGGAAAATCCTTGAAAAAAGTGTATGCAAAAGGTGTTTCCAGCCCCAAGGTTTCAAAGAGGAACTTGAAGATTGTAGCTCAAGAAGTAGACGAAACGAAAGAGGACAGATGGAAGGGTCTTTATGATAACACATCCGATGACCAACAGGACATTGCAAGGGGTAAGGGTCTGGTTGACAGTCTTTTCCAGGCTCCTACCGGTACTGGTACTCACCACGCCATCATGAATTCCTACGAATACGTCAGCCAGGCTCTTAAAACGTAACTACATTGACTCACTCTATTTGTCGAAAGACACATACATTGCTTTCTGATTCTTCAAAGTTTTGATTTTTTACCTCATTTGTGTAGGTACCAAATGGACAACAAATTGGACGGTTTCTACATCGCCCCTGCTTTCATGGACAAACTTGTTGTTCACATCACCAAGAACTTCTTGACATTGCCCAACATCAAGGTGTCTTAATATTCGGTCTAACATAAGCCGTCTTTTGTGGTTGAAAAAATAATTGAATTTTGTGTGTGTATAGGTTCCACTCATCTTGGGTGTATGGGGAGGCAAAGGTCAAGGTAAATCATTCCAATGTGAGCTTGTCTTCAGAAAGATGGGAATCAAGTGAGTATTTCGTATATGTTTAGTTATTAGTTAAGTCCAACGGGCTCTTACTTACTTACTTACGATGGTTGGTTGGTAAAAACTTGCAGCCCGATTATGATGAGTGCTGGAGAATTGGAAAGTGGAAATGCAGGAGAGCCAGCTAAATTGATTAGGCAAAGGTACAGAGAGGCAGCTGAAATCATCAGGAAAGGAAACATGTGTTGTCTCTTCATCAACGATCTCGATGCAGGAGCTGGTAGAATGGGTGGAACTACCCAGTACACCGTCAACAACCAGATGGTGAATGCCACCCTCATGAACATTGCTGACAACCCAACAAATGTCCAGCTTCCCGGTATGTACAACAAGCAAGAGAACGCCAGGGTTCCCATTATTGTCACTGGTAACGACTTCTCCACATTGTATGCTCCTCTTATCCGTGATGGTCGTATGGAGAAGTTCTACTGGGCACCAACTAGGGAGGATAGAATTGGTGTTTGCAAGGGTATTTTCAGAACTGACAACGTGCCTGAGGAAGCTGTCGTAAAGATTGTTGATTCCTTCCCTGGACAATCTATTGGTACGTACAAATGAAATTTTATCTTTTTTAAGTCCTTTTGTTGATAACTCTGATCATTTGTTGTGTTGTGATAACAAACAGATTTCTTCGGTGCTTTGAGGGCACGAGTATATGACGATGAAGTGAGGAAATGGGTTTCAGGCACTGGAATTGAACAAATTGGTGAAAAGCTTTTGAACTCTAGAGATGGACCCCCAACTTTTGAGCAACCAAAAATGACTCTTGAGAAGCTCCTTGGGTATGGTAACATGCTTGTTCAAGAGCAAGAGAATGTCAAGAGAGTCCAGTTGGCTGAAACCTATCTTAAAGAGGCAGCTCTCGGAGATGCTAACGCCGATGCCATCAACACTGGAACTTTCTAAGAACCTTCACCAATCTCAAAGTCTAAACAAGAGGTTGGATAATTTTGTTTTGCTCAAAAGCTTTACTAATAATCGGAGAACAAAAATGTCTAAAAAGTTTTCATTATTGTGTGGATGCAGGGGAAAAAAGCGCGACATCTTAATCGTCCTGTTCAACTTCCAGGAGTGATGATGTATTTTATTTCTTCAACTTTTTTGAGGCAATTTGTGAGGGTAGCTATAGAATGTGACTCAACTGTTTAATATTGTTATGTAAATCAGTTGTGTTCCACTGTTAAGGGAATACAAACTCCAAATAATCTTTTGTTTTCAGTTTTTGTCATTATATTCTTCTGTAATCAACTTGTTGATTTGGAACTTCAATATATTTGCTTTGTAAATGACTCCCTCTGTGTACTCAAATGACTAATCTGCAAATTAATCTATGTCGCTCGGACTCGGGTATGATATCCGATTCAGGTGCAGATCTACAGGTCTAGTTCTTCATCAAGTAATAACATTTTCTCGAAACATAACATCAGCATATCATTGCTAACAAGGTAGTGAAGTTATCTGAGAATAATGAACATAAGGTTCTTGGTTCAGGTGACCTATTGAATTGAATCGACTATTACACTGTGTTTGGTTTGTCGATATAATGATGAAAATACAAAGATTTGATTCGTATTCTGCTTTAACAAAGGCAAAAATATTTATAAGGAAGTCAAAGATATTTATAATGAAGTCTAAAGTCTACTTGACTGCCAATATATCTGCCAATATTTTTCCCAATAAAATTAAAAGAAAACAAAATAACTCACGTATTATTAGTTATAAATCATCAAATTTTAGTATTTTACATAGAGTGGAGAACAATAAAAACACAGCTACTCAACTATCTAACTTCTTAACTTTAATATTGAAATATCTGGATGTGCTTGCTAATTTATTTATTCCCAATATTATAAGAAGTTGGTGAATGCCCCTTCGCTTACCCTTCCTTGTACAAAATCGAACAAAATCGAATTAATCTGTAAATCAGTAGTTTGGTTTGACTTAATTTGATGTTGGAAAAAAAACTTAATTATATTTGGGTTGATTTGGTTTCAACTAAAAAAAATAAATCGAGACCAAACCAACCCGATATTATATATAAAATTTTAAAATGTTATTTTATACGTAAAAATACTTACTTTGATATAATTTTTAAATATCTCTTATACTTTTTCATAGTTTTTATCTTTTAATATATTTATTTCATGTTTGGAAGTTAGAATTCTTAATGATCTAATAAAGATTATAGTCCATACATGTTGGTAATTATAATAAAGTTTAAATAAAAATAAAATTAATACTAATGCAAAAAGAAAATCAATTCAACTCTATGAATGACTATAATATTGCATATTTGTTTTTTGGTTTTTACATACATTTAGGCAATTAAAATACATGATCTAATTTTACTTTCTTTTAATATTTAGTCATGTAACTAATACTTACTAAACTTATTTTAGCATGATTTAGTACTTTAAATTATGATCAATTTCATTATGACTTATTAATTTGCAATATTTGATTTACGCTATTTTATTATTATTTTTTGTTGGATATTTTAGTGTCATTAATCATATCATATTTTTTGTTATTTTCTTGAGAAATAACTTAGATAGTTGCATTTTGGTAGGACTAAAGAAACATTTGAATTACAAGTAAATTATATGTTTGTATGAATACTTTATCGAAAAAACCCAAAAATCCGAAAAAATTCAAAAAATCCGAAGAAACCCGAAGTTGAAAAACCGAGTTTTATTGGTTTGGTTTGGTTTATAAATTCAAAATCCGACATAAATAATTTAATTCGACACTTGAAAAATCCGAACCAACCCAGTCATGTACACCCTACCTTCAACCTATTTCAAATTATAGCTTCTCCTCTTTTGATGGTTTAAAAATATGAGATATGGATCTTGAATTTGCTCTTTGTAGACTTAAGTTATCTCACAAATCTTTTTTGGGAACTTACCTAAATTTCACTAGTTTAGGAGTCAATTACTCAGATACACTTTATTTTGTAATATTACATATCTTATCAAATTTTTATGCATGTATCTCGAAATACACGAGTCAAAATTAAATGTGATTTGTTCTGAATATTTATTGGCTTGTGTCGCTTGATCGATATCCTTTCCTTTTTCTGAGTCAGTCAAAAGATATTTAGCTGATCATTTGAGTGTGTTTGGTATTGTACCTTGACTAACTTTCAAATGAAAGTTTTCATTAAGCCACAACTGTAAATGTTTTTGAGTGCATGTGGAATGATCTCTTTTGTACTCACATAATACTTTACGCGTATTTAATTTGTCATTGTTGATTTTATGACACATTTTAAATGAGAAGCCATTTTTGGATATGGTTCAAAGAAACTTCTTATGTTGCTTTTATATTTTTTTTTTCTCATCATCATACATCGAATGTTTTGAATAAAAATAAAATGAATAATAATTTATTATTAAGAAAAATGAACATTATGTATAATTTTACAGTAAATGATTGAGTTCGTGAATTTCTTTACAATGAATCATTTAACAAAAAAATATATTACAATGAAGCATACACATACATTGTACTTTATGCATAGTAAATTCAACATTTTATGAAATTAATAAATATGATAAATAAATTAGTAAGATACAATGATTTTGATACATTCATTGTACTTTATGTATAATAATTTTTTTTATGTGAAATCAATAAATATGATACATAAATTAATAAGATACAATGATTCTGATATAATCAAAATTAACCTTCATTAAATCTCAAATCATTTTTTAAATTAATAAAGGAAAAAAATTACCCGCACCGAGTGTTTACACCAAACTAATTCAATTTTCATTACTATGTGATCTAATGAAGTAAAATACATGTTGATCAGTTAAGGTTTAGTAAAATGAACTATAAATTTAAACACATGACATGCATATATTTGAATATTGGTGTATAAACACCCGATGCTGGTAAGTTTTGCCCGTTAATAAATATTAATTTATACATTAAATAATATCTCTATATAATAATAAAATTTCATGGTCCAACATATATTAATTTACAGAGATTTTACTATAGTTCATATCGAGTGAATTGTTAGAATATTTTGTATAGTTCAAAATAAATGGATTTTTCTTATTTAAAATAATTATTGAAACTTTTTCATATGTATCCTTTATTTAATTAATGAGGTTCTTAATTACTTTAATTTTGTAGTAGAATAGTTTGAAAATATAACGGTGAAAAGTAACATTTAATCTATATTCTGAATATTTTTTTTTAAAGAGTATGTCAAACACCAACCATTCGCTTAATATGAATTTGAGGGAATATTTTACTACTATACAACTTAGCACCTAGTAATCATTAATTAAATTATTCTATTTCCCTTTCTTCTTCTATTTATTCAGATACGTAATTAATTTTGTGCACTTGTTATTTAGAGAACCGTATAACCACCAATAGTGATCACTGATTTTTTATACTAATGCACACAAATGTAGGACGCTACTAACATATTGATATTGATATTATTATGTAATAAGTGATAGAAAATATATGAGTAAAGTTAAATGATAAAAAATTAAAATTTATAATATTTTTTTTATTTAAAAAATAAACTGATTTTTTTTTCAAAGGTTCCCTCAAGGGACTTCAATAGATAAGTCAAAGGAGCATGGAGGGGGGTGAAACCTGACCTCCGCATTACAACACTAGGAGTGAGGGACATCCTTACTCTCTAACTTATCAAAATAAAAGGAAAGAAAAAAAAAAGGAGGAGGGTTGCTCCTTGTTACATAAGCTTACAAAAAATTCTAGAATTCATAAACTAGAAGCAACCAAACAAAATTTAACCAGGGTCGAATATGAAGTTGCCCTTCTTCACTCGAATTCTAATGTTGGGCTTGCCAACTACATCATTATTCAAGGTGGAAGTAACCTTAGAAGGAAGATTTATGGCCTCGGTGAAGAAGGTAGTTGTTTTGCAATGTTCAGCCATATTAGCGAGCAAATCAGCTGTAGTATTACCTTCTCTGAAGGTGTGAATGAAAGAGAAGTCACCAAGTGAACTCATGGATTGAATCTGTTTAATATCATCTTTCATCTGCCAAGGGGAATTGATCATACCTTTAACCATATGAATAATCAAGAGGGAGTCAGATTCAACAGTAACTCTGTGAAAATCACGATCTAGACACCATCTTAGGCCACCAGTCTTTAGAGCTAGTGCCTCAGCTGAATTATTTGAGCAAAAACCAAAGTAGGCACTGAAAGCCATAATCATTTGTCCAGCATGATCCCTAAGTACTCCTCCACCTCCAGCACTTCCAGGATTTCCTTTACTACAACCATCCACATTCAATTTTAGCTCATTGTAGACTGATTTATTTTTATTTTTTAATTAAAAGATCTTAAAATTTAAAGGGTAAAAATATTTAAAAAGGTAAAATACTATTCTGGCCAAATTCTGACCAAATTTTCTGACAAAAAAAATTTCCAAAATAAATATAAGTGTCCAAAATATTGACGATTCCTTCTTTTTTTTTTCTTTCCATATTATATTGGACTTGGCTACTTATCAGAGTAAGGAAAAATTGATTGAAAATCATCTTTGGAGTGAATTAATATTAGATTATTTGCAAGCCTAAATTAAAAGACAATGGTTACTAATACTAGTTTATTTCAAAAGGAAAAAATACAATTAATTACCACAATCTTGACCCAATAATACCTACATAATCATTAATGGAAAAGGAATAAATGAAAATATTGTATTCTAGATATAAAACCACTCATATTCTAACTCAGAAAATATATGTACCATTGAACATGAATTCTATGAAAACATTAACAGTTATTTTCTTTATCTATCGCTTTCTTATAACTCTTTCATCCGCAGATTTAATAGAAGATGTTTGTTGAACGTCTAATAACTTCAAACTATGCAATGAATCTCTTAGAGCAGTCCTTAAGAGTTCTTTTGCAGATAAAAAATGTTTGATGCATATCCTGCTTCAAAAGTCTATAACAATAGCAAAAAATATCTACAAAGAAATCATACATCTACTAAAACAAGTAAAAGAATATTTCCTCAAGCGATGCCTTCACATTTGTATGGAAAATTATGATGGGGCGATAGATGATGCTAAATCATCACTTGAAGCTTTTGATGCAAATGACATTTTTGTGGCGAGGACTTTTGCGGGTGCTGTTATGACTGGTCCGGACACTTGTGAAGGAAGAATAATTTACTAAACCACCAATTAGAATTTTCCCAATAAAATCAAAAAGTGAGAATTTTATTGATTTTGTTGATTTAACATTGAGTTTGCTAAATCAATTATGAAATTTGTAACGGACATTCTCTTTTATTAAGCAGCAAAATATAAGTAAAGTAGAATATTACTAATCATCATTGTAAGATGTTGTCGTGACTACTTTTTTTTTTAAATTAAAGACCTAACAGGTCAAATTATATTTAACAAAAACTCATATTTACATTAATGGGCTTGCCCATAGTGCTGAGTCCACTTGTCATGACTACATAATGGTTCATGCTAAAGTTAACGAGTTAAATGTTTTTTCATTCTTTATGTTAATCCACGACCTTTTAAATTAGTTCTAATTGAGATGTTTAAGTGCATTATGCTGATAATTTTAAAGAATCATAAATAATTTAAACCTAATTATATTGTATAGAGAACAGATTATTAGTAAGGACCAAAGAACAACCAATATTAATGTACGCAATGTATGGCACAAGTCATAACTATTTCCCTGGTTAATTCCAGTTGTCATCGTTTCTTTTAAAATCAAATAATAGCATGTTTAATTAATATTTTAAAATATATTTTTCATCATAGTAGTGCGATATTCTATTAGATATTATAGGAAATGTTATAGGGAATAATAGTATTTTTAGAAATATAGATACACTCATACACAATATAAACTTTCTATATTTACACATATGTTTACTGAATATATAATGTTTCCGATAAAATTAATAAATTTGAAAGGGAAGACGCATGATGTCATGGGCTTACGAGGATTCATTTTTTTTATAAAAAAAAAACATAAACAAAAAACGAGAAAAAAAGTATTTTTTTTAATATTGTTTTATCGTTAGTTGAACCCAAAATTTTATTATATATAGAACAACACAAATATGTGCTACTAGGTGTCATATACACAATCAATTGTGTCATTAAGTTTTAAGTTGAAAAAACAGTTTAACTCCAAATTTCCTTATTATGAAAAGCTTATTCAGGCAATGAATATAACCAACGTCTTAATTGATATTTTCTCCATTACTAGTTACTTGTCTATTTTTGTAGTTATTCCTAATTACTTGTTTATTTTAACAAAAAAAAGGATAATTTTTTTATCTATTATATCCTTAATTAATTACTTTGAAAAAGGTAGAATTTTTTGAAAATATTAAGTTTTTTAATTCATTCACTTCATAATCAGTAAATGTAAAACAATAACTCATTATGTCAATAATTGTTTTCTTAATAGATGTGTCAATTTAAAAGTGAACAAGTAATTAGGAGAGGGAGTATCAAAATAATGGCTAATGAAGAAGAAGTTATTAAAGATTACTAATTATGGGTAGAATAGAATAAACAATATGATTAATATTATTATTTTTGAGATATAATAATTATTTTACTAACATTTTAATCATCTGATCTAATAAATTGCTAAATAGCAAAGTATTTTCTTGTTTTCTAGTAGATGCCTCCAACGAAATTTCCTTGTTACCTTCTTTCTACTGCCATTTTTTTTATTTTCGTTCTTTTTAGACTGCAAAATTGAATTCATTTTTATTTTTAGAAAATTTGTTTTAATATGAGCGTCCGAAATATTAAAAATTCTTTTTTTTTCCTTTCACAACACATAATTGATAACTTGCATTTTCTTTTCCATATTATACTGTATTTAGTTACTTGTCATGTTAAGAAAAAAATTGTTGAAAATCATATTTATAGGATACTTACTAGTACTAGTTTCTTTCAAAAGGAAATGATATAATTATCAATCTCGACTTAATAATAACTAAATAATCTTTTATGGAAAAGAAATAAATATGAATATTGTATTCTAGCTATAAAAATGACTCACATATGACTCAAAAATATATGTACAAGTGAAGATGAATTCCTTGAAAGCATTAATAGTGATCTTCATGCTCTTTTTTTCTCTTGTAACTTATTCGTCGGGAGATTTGATAGAGGATGTTTGTCGAACGTCTAATAACTTTAAAGTTTGCAGTGTGGCTCTTAGAACGGACCCTAAGAGCTCTTCTGCCGATAAAAAAGGTTTGGTACGTATTCTCCTTCAACAATGTTTATCAAAGGCAAAAAGTATTTATAATGAAGTTGTAATTCTACTCGGGCAAGCAAAAGAACATGGTCTCATACAATGTCTTCATATTTGTAAAGAAAATTATGATGGTGCTGTTGACGACGCTACAAAAGCAATTAAAAATTTCGATGCAAATAATTATTTTAGTGCAAAGATTTTTGCTTCTGCCATTATAAATGGTCCAGACACTTGTGAAGAATCATTTACGGAAGAACCTGTTAGGACATCCCCAATAAAATCAAAAAGTGAAGCTCTGATGAATTTTGTTGATTTAACGTTGAGTTTGGTAAACCAATTCAGCAATTAATTTGTAACTGAAGTTCTCATTTAAATCTATAAGAAGATGTCATGACTACATAATGGTATGCTGAAGTTTTCATGAGTTTTTTTTTAATCACTGTGAATTTGGTAAATCAATCGATCAATTATCTTTAATTTGCATTCTCTTTTAGCAACAAAACATTAGTAAAGCAAAACTATTACTAATCATGACTGCATATAATGATTTATGCTAAAGCTTACTTTACGAATTATGAATATAATTTGTCTTTTTTCTACTTTTGCCTCTATATTCATCATTCATGTTTATTATCGAAGTATTATTTTACATATGGGTCTTCATAGATCAGTTTGGATTGATTATTGGTATAAAGCAAACCAACATAATCAATCTTAAAATTATCAAAACCACATCAAATATAATATATATTTATCAATTTGATTGTTATAGGTTTAGTTCGGTTGTTCAGTTATTAACCATACACAAAATTAAAAGAAATAATTCATTCAAACGTGAAAAAAATGGCAACAACCCATTCAAAATGAAAAATAGTTAAAATGGCATATATACATATAATAATAAAATATATCTATATAATTGTAATGACATGGTCGAGCATTTTCGGAAAGTTTCATGAATTTACCATTTTGCTCCTTCCATGTTCGAATCTGAGTCATTTTTTATTGAGTTTGGAAAGGTTGGTTTTGAACTTTGAATTAAAAGTTAAAAATTTGGTAAGCTTGTGAGTTTCAAAGGCTAAGTTGTTAAGAGAGTGGTATTGGGGAGTCTTTTGGAGTTTCGAGTGTCAGAATGAAATTTCGTCGATTTCATCAGTCTCGAAATGTGAAATTTGATCCGTGAGAATTTTTAGTTTCAAATTCTGAGTTCTTTTTAGGATTTGAGGTCCTAAATTTTGAAATATTGGAAATTTAGTCTTCGGGTTGACTTTGGTCAACATTCGGAGTTCGGATGCTCGGATCATATTTATGAGAGTTTCATTGGATTCGGGGGATGAGTTTAGGCCTAGGTGAGGTCTTGATTGATTTTTGAGAGGTCCCAGACTTGTTTTAGACTTTTTAGGCGTAGTTAGTTTCTTGTAATTTTCATAAATGTCAGGTAAAGAAGACCATAAATTTGTGTTTTAACGGTTCCATTTAGTATGAAACGTCGAGTATAATTGATTTGCATATGTGATTTGTGTGCACGGGATTCCGAATAAATCTCGAGGGTCATTTCAATGTCTTTTTGTTGGCTGATATGTTTCTGGTGCTGCAGTGTTCGCTTAAGCGGAACCTAGTCCGCTTTAGCTATGATCACTTAAGAGGAATTGGGTTCGCTAAAAAGAGACTGGTTATTTGGGCGGTGTTCGATTAAGCGATGTTCAATTAAGCGACACCTGATTCGCAAAATTGAAACCCCCAATTTTTGTGAGGTTTGCTTAAGCAAGGACCTGGTCGCTTAAGAGACACCTGAGAGGGTTTTGCTACCATTTCAGGTTTTAAGCTCCATTTCATCATTTTTGAGTTTTGGGAGCTTTAGGGTGGCTATTCAGACTATGTTCTAGAGTAAAACCTTTTAGGTAACGATTCTTAACTCTAAATCTACAGTTACCCATCATTATTGATGGATTATGTGTTCAATCAAAGTTTGAAGTGAGAAATTTGTGGGTTATCTTCAAGAACCCAAAGATTTAATAAAATGATGATTATGAAGTGGTATTGATCCCTTTTTCAAAATGACTTTCTCTAACGAGTTTCTAAAGTATTGAGTAATGTTTTCAAGCATTAAATTTTGAATTCAAACCTTAATTTTAGAATTGGGTTTTGTGTTGATAGACCCACCTTTCAAGAGGATTGATGTGGATATTGTTATATCTGGAAAATTGTTGTGAATATTTGTTTGTGCATAGATTGTGCGGATTTGAAAGTGATTCTGAAGGAGAAGACTCAACTATTGGAGTGATTGTTGATTGATTTAAAGCAAGTGACTTTCTAAACTTTGTATTCTAGTTAAATTTGTATGCGTCCTTTGTTGCTTGTTTGTTGGGAGTAATGGGAATGAGGTGAAGGGTTAACTTGTCCACTTGTTAAATCTAAATTAAGTACGAGGTTGAAATGAAAAAGGCTATGTGTTGAACATGATGATGGGAATTTGTAATCCTTGTTGATTGATTGATAAAATGCTTGAAAGCACTAATGTGGACTTGAATTGTGTAAATTGTTGTCTCTTCTATGTGGTGTGATATTGCTTGTGTGCATTGCTTGATATTTGAGATTGATGCACTTGTTGCGTGTGACTAAACTACTTGAGTATGAGGTTGACTTATTTTATTCCCTTAATTGTTGAATTGTGGTTATTGAACTAAGAATACTGGGGATTGTGAGTCGTGTATTATAAAATTGCTAGGTTGAACTTATTTCACTGCATGTTGTAGTTTGAGGAGGT
The DNA here is from genome assembly GCA_022817965.1 of Solanum lycopersicoides. Lineage (NCBI taxonomy): Eukaryota > Viridiplantae > Streptophyta > Magnoliopsida > Solanales > Solanaceae > Solanum > Solanum lycopersicoides. The sequence goes on from CM040627.1 coordinate 85,507,055, forward strand.
TCGATTCAGAGCTATTCATTTTCTAGCTAGTTGCTTTGTTTAGTAGGTTGCTTGTTGGGTACCGTGTCGTTGGTACTCACCCCTTACTCAAACACTTATGTAGGTTTTGTGTTCGGACCCGCGTGATCGATCATTTTCCCTTTCTTCGATCTCGAGGCTTGTCAAAGACTTGAAAGGGTAGCCGCTTGTCATTTGGCAGACCCTTTTTTCCCCTTACATTTTAATCTATTTGAGAAACAAAGACCGAGACTTGTATTTATTTCTTTATTTCGCATTTACGTATTTATCGACTTGTACACGTGATAATTAAATTTTGGGGTTTTGATAGAAGAATAAATTTTTTGCTTTATCTTGTTCTTAATTTTACCGTTTACCGCATTTTTTTCATTTTTGGTTGAATTAAGACTAACTTGTCTTGGTGGGATTAGTCAAGGGTTATCGCATTTATTATTGGATCGTGACAATAATTTGTCAATTCAGTTATTTATTTGATCTTTTCCGAGCAAAATCATAACCAAATCATATAAGGTATAATCTTATTTTTGTTGGCTAATTCACATAATTTATTGCCATGTACTCCATCTACATTCCTGATTAATTACCAAAAGAATATTTATATTGGTTTAACTGCATATTGAATTAGTTTCTTGTTTTATATTATTTCTACATAATCAAAGTTAGGAAAATAATATCCTTCTGTGCTACATATTTCTATTGAAGTTGGTGAAATAAAATTTAAATGTAACCTATTAGACATAAAGGTTTTTCTCACAACAAATTGGTGGAAAATGCGTGCTTTATAATATAATTTTTTGATTCATTTTTATCGAACAGTTCACTGTTGAGAAAATGCATACTGAAAAATAGATTTTTGTTGAAATAGTGGAAAGCTTCCTAATTATTTCATATAAAACCTTGTTGACACCGAATTTCGATCCTCCAAAATTTAAATTTTAAGCTTCTTCAATTTCAGACATTTTGAAATAATTATATTTAAAAATAAAACAAAATACTTTTAAATCATTTTCAATCCCTCTCTATATACACACTATAAAATATAGATTTATATAATTCTTATTTTTATAAAGATATAGAAAATCGTTTTACCAAAAAAAAAAACAGTTTTTGAATTAAGCATCCATCTTTTATAAACATATCGAGTAATTTTCCAAATGAACTGACATAATTTATACTTTTATTTTAAAAAATAACTACTATTATTTTGTTTAATTAAAATTAATTATGAGCATTGATTTATTTGTTCCCCAATATCAAATTTATTCAAGTCTCAAATAATCAGGTCCCTTGATGAATTCTTCTTGATAATCCATTTAGCCATTACTTCAAAGGAGAAATTATGTCGATAAACAAATATATACTAGTTAATTAGCTAATATAGTCATAATTTAAATTGATTACCCCTTGCAACCTCTTTTTAGTTATGATTATGTGTGCCTCTCCTTTCTTCCTCTCTCTCGCCTCTCGCCTCTCTTCTACAAATATAAATTATACAAATACATATATAATTATATGACAGATATATAAATACAGTTCGTCTCTCTCCACTCTCTGCGCTCTGTCGCTTGCCCCTCTCCTCCGTATCCCTTTCTTGATCGCCTCTCTCCTCCCTTTCCCGATCTCGTTCGCCAGATATACGAATACATATGTATACCAGTTACATATATTACAATTATATGTGACATATATACATATACAATTTGAGAGATGTACAAATACAATTCACCTATCTCGCTCGCATCTCTCATCCCCTCCCAACATCGTTGGTGTCTCTCCTCACTCCAACATGTAAATATAAATCTTAATTAGCAAATTATAGCTATGAAACCTAATTAAGTTATTTTTAGTGGCTATTTGTAAAATCTCCCCTACTTTAAAACCTAAAATATCAGCAAAACGATAGGCCCAAATCCACGGCCCATTCTTTTATTTTGGTTTTAATTTTACTTCAGTTTTCTTTTCTGCATAGACAATAAGGCAACTATTTCATTGAAATAAGTAGTCTTAATTCTTTTATTGATAGGGGTTAATTAATATAATTTATAAGTTAGTTTTTCGTTTATAATATTATTAATATCATGCTCTTTTCTTTTATTAGGCTCTGTTATATTTTGGTTAAATGATGGAAGTTTCTGCTTGCACTTAAGCCTTACTTATTTGTCTTTCTAAGTGTTTTGGTAGTTTAAGCCCTGACTTTACTGTTTTGAGTGATAAATTTATGCTATTATGTGACTATTATTTTTAAGTTATGTTTCTCTTGGTCATCCTGAGAGTCATTCTAATGAGATTATTTGGTGTCCGACACAATAAGTTTATGTAAATATGTTCTATTTTATGATTTAATGGTCAATCGGTTAATTAGTTGGACAATGACAATAATAAATTACTTGAAGACAGAATTTAAAATTAGATAATCAATTCATTCGGAAATAGAACAAGATAAGTACATAGTGGTACTATTTTTGTAATTTTATTACTAGTAGAAATATAATACAACTTAACGAGATAAATCTAAGTAATGTGGAATGTCTGCAGGAATCCACTCGTCACCTTTTAAAAACTGCCTAATCGTAAATTTTGATGCAATATCTGGATCCGTGGTGATCGATGCCCATGTCACACGTCCCTTCGTGACAGCACCCGGTCCTCTATTGTTGTACTCCAAATAATATGGCCGACGACTAACACCAGATTTATTTGTCGATTCAGTCCACTCAATCCATCCTCTAGGATCTACCAAGTTATCGATATAACTTTCCATTACCACAGTCCTAGATAATATACCCCATGGCCGACCTAAATATGTCTTGACATTGTTCGATTTCTCCAAATCGCTGGTAGCCTTTATAGTGCAATTTTGAAGCACTATTCCACTTGTAACATCCTTAAACTCTCTTCCCTGGGCTGTGATTGTGTTATACTGTCTCGCCATTGGAGTGCGTGCTTCAATCAAACAATTTTGGAATAGTGCCGTCGCATCACCACATATGAAATCTATTGTGCCATATATCTCACATTCTCGATAGAATTGGCGGTATTTTTTCACATACAAAGTGTCTTGATACCCTTCAAATCGACATTTATAAAAGCACGCCAAATCTGCTTCAACTCTTAAAGCCACTGCCTGATGCTTTATGGGTCCGGCATTATTCCTAAAAGTTATGTCTTGGGCTCTGAAGCCATCGCCAAGAATCCCTTCAAATTAAATCAGAAGAAACAATTTTAATCCATCAAAATTAATAAAATTCATGTATATATATAGAGGGACTTACCAACGGTTGCAGTATCATAAGTTCGGTTGCCGTCGACAAAACTTCTATTACCCGTTATTATCGTAGCATCCATCCCTTCTCCGACCAGGACTATATTAGTCTTCTTTTTATCAACTCTAATATATTCCTGATACGTGCCTCTCTTGATTTTTATGAAGAATGGTTTGATACTGTGATCAGGGGCGGCTAATATTGCTCCAGTAATTGTGTTGAAATTCCCGGTCCCATCTTGAGAAACGACTGCATTATAAGGTGTTTCCGTTATCACTTGACTTTGACAACATACCACTATAGTTGTAGCAACAAAGAACTTCATTATATTTCCTGCATTAAAATTTTAAAAATCTAATCAATTTATGAAAAAGAATTACAACTAAAGTTTAGAGATAGGAAGGAAAGATACCACAAAAACTATTTGAGATGGCCATCACAAAATGATGAAACAGAAAAGAACTGAAACTTTTTTGAGTCACAACTCTACTTGGCAATATTGAAGATTTCTATGAAGTATATTGTTACCAATAGCCCTCCTTATATTGTAGTTTGGTTTTACTTGCACGTTTAATTTGGAATTTGATTTGTAAAAATGTCATTTTTATGGCTCTTTTGTTGGACAACTATATGTCATATTCATATCATTGAATTTTTCTACAATTTAAAAAATTATTACTTGCCTAGGTAATATGTAATTGTAGTAACACATTTTAATTCTTAGCTTAATTATGGTATTCCTTTTTTTCATATTATCTTTTCTTGTTTTGAAGAAATCTAACTTGTGACTTATATAAAAATTTTGATTTTGTGAAAATACAATCTTTGAACTTTCTTCACTCCTAAATGATATTTTAGCTTTTGTAGTATTTTAAAAAATAAGTGACTTAATTTTTAAGATGTCAAGATGAAATTATTTTTTAGTTTTTCTTCAAAGTTAATCTTTACCTAAAACGAACAAGAAAATTTTGAAAATCCAAATGAATAGGAAAAATGAAAAGGAATTACATATTATAAATGATAACAAAGCATAAACTAAAGCGGGTTAATATTAGTCTTTTCTTTTGTTTTCTCCTTCGATTTTAATTTGTATTCGTTTCACATTTGATTTTTTATATTTTAAATTTCTTAATAATTTTCTTTTATCTATGTCACTAACAAGGACTGCTCGATGTGCCAAAGTAACTATAAAACAGAATCGTGATTCGACATTTTATTGGTAGATCTTTGCCTGTGAGTCCTATTAACCTTTAGATTGCTGACCACGCATAAAAAAAAAGTCAAAGAATTTTTTTAGTTCAATTCCGTGATCTTTTTCCTTTTCTACTCGGGCTGCTTAGATGTTAAGCACTCTACAATCTTAAAATTATAGGTTCGAGTCATCAAATAAGCAAAAAAAATAATGTGTTAATATTAGTGTATGTTATACTTGCATTGTGGTAACGTGGCTTTCATTTCACCCTATATCTATAATTAAACTCATTTTTTTATCCATTCATGTTTATATGATTTGTTAATTTACTTCATAACTTTGTCATTTATTTACTGTATCACTCTTTATATTAATAATTTGAAAAAAACTCTTTACTGATACATTAATTTCAAATTTTACACCCATATGAAAATTGTGTTGTTGGATAATGCAAAGAATGGATAAGTTGAAGAGCAAATATCTAACAAGTTGGAGTGAGTCACTATCATTTTTGCTAACGAATAATATGAACACTGTAAATATATTTTACCTATATATAAGTGAATTATTATCATTATACCTTAAAAAAGGTATGTTATATTGTTGATGGTCACAATCATGTGACAAAGCTTTGAAATAAAAGTTGGTGAAGAAGTTCATGATTTCCAAGGTGAAAATGATGAAGGATAAGTTCAAGACATGAATAAACATGACGTTCATGACATTATACATCAACGACCAGTTAAAATTTGAATTTTCAATTATAGTGATTTTGTGTTACAAGGGTGAAAGTTTTGCATTTCTTTTTTGTAAGAAACATAATTATGTTACTTTAACAGGAAAAAAATCACAGATTATACTAGTTGAAATGAATTTGATCCATGGTCGTGTTTAACTTTGAAATTTAAGTTACAAAATATCTAATTAATTGGATATTTATTAAAAAAGAATGTCATTTTTACTAGTCCATCCTTAGAAAGGCAAATGTCATTTTCATTTTCTTAATTTTTGTAGCATTTGGACCATTACTTACGTAGCTCGTGAGTTTTATGAATTTACACATTAAGTTTATATCAAGTCTCGAATTATTTCAAAATAAATTTTAAGAGAATTTGAAAAACATTTACAATTTCGTTATTCTAGCTTTAAAATCAACACCGAAGTTGAATGAAACGAGTTGAAGAAATTGAATGAAGTAGCTTCCAAAAGCACATGGTAGTTTCACTCGAACTTAGATACATAGAGAAGGAGTTGAATGCAATGAAAAGAGTCATTTTTGCGATTGAAGACACACCACAAAGTTACTATAGTTATTACATATTTGGTCTTGTTTCTGTGTCAATGAGATTCAACATTTAATATATTAAATAATTTTTAACCATATATATATATATATATATATATATATATATATATATATATATATATATATATATATATATATATATATATATAAATGAATAACTTTTTTTTTTTATTTCTTTTTTGGCTCGCCACCCATAAAACAAGATATAGAAACAGGACATGTGACTTTCATGTTGATTATCCTCTACAAGCTCCTTATGCACGATTCTAAATTAATCTAAGAGTGACAATTGAATCGAGTCTTTCCAGGATCGAATCAAATTCGATAGTAGCTTGGACTGAACCAACCCAAGATTTATGGGTCGTGACATGTCAATTGACCTTGAAGATCTGAAATCGACGGAGTACAAACCTCAATTGATAATCAAAATCGGTTGAACTAATACTATTTGTGATTGATAGTACCAGGTTAACCAATCTGGCTCGATTGTTCATTAGTCTGAAGTTTAAAATTATATTTTACATCCATGAAGTATTTAAAAAATCATTTTTAAAGTTTGTAAAAAAAATTTTTTTAGTTGAAACTAGAACCAATATGACCTATGGCCCAGAACTACGCGAGTTGCATCAAACCCAATAAAACTCGAATTGGTAGGAATCAGTAACCCCAACCCGATATCAATTCAAAACACTGAGTGGCCGCATTCTGTAATTAGTGAATCGGACCGATTGTCCGGCCCAATGCCACTACCCTTAAATCCCATTAATGGGAAAACCAAACACATCTTCTTTTATCTTGAACTTTTACTTATAGTTTTTTTTATCGTAATTTATGTGACATTATTTAACTTTGCTACAAAGTTTAAGGAAAGAAAATTTTAAAAATTGTAGTTTGAAATATTCATGGACCATTAATTTGTGTGGCTATAGATGATTGAAAATTTTAAAGTTAAATATTAAAATGTTAACTGTGGCATACTAAGAATGTCATCAATATTGCTTCGTCAATTTTTTTTTTTTTGTGTATTAATATGTATTGAAAGATTTTTATATTTCCAACATATATAAATAAAACTTGAAAAAACAGATCATGATTGTTTTATCTTTAATATATGAAACAAAAGGGCCCCTAAACACACTATCCAAATTCCGACAAAGAGATAGGTAAATATATGCACAAATTATAAATTGTTAAAAAGTCCTACACCATTAATTAACAGAGGATCTTAATACTAATTTATTTCAAAGGGAAATGATATAATTATCACAATCTTTACCAAATGATATCTACGTAATCTTTTATGAAAAAGAAATAAATTAATATTAATATGTATATATCGAATTGGCTATAAGAATCACTCGACATATGACTCAAAAAATATATATCGAATTGGCTATAATATGACTCGACAATGAAGATGAATACCAGGAACCATTATCTTTCTTGCTTTTTCTTTCTCTTGTAATTTTTTTTGGGAGATTTGATAGAATATGTTTGCCAAACGTACGTTTAGTGACTTTAAAGTTTGTATTGACGCTCTTAATTAAATGGATTCTAAAAGTTCTTCTACTAATAAAAAAAAGTTTTGTACGTATTCTACTTCAACCAGTGGCGGAGCCACCATATGAACTCCCTTAGGCGAAAAATTATATTATTTTTATATGGTTAAAATAATTTTTTATGTATATATAGTAGATGTGGAACCCCCTTCGGCTATTTCGTATGCCTATTTCTCCAGATTTTGAACCCCCTTATCAAAAGTTCTGGTTCCATCTCCGACTTAAACCGTGTTTAACAAAGAAAATAGTATTTATGATGAGATCGTAAGTTTACTAGAGCAAGTAAAAGAGCTAGTTCTCATACAATCCCTTCAAGTTTGTAAGAAAAATTATGATAGTGCAATAGATAATGCTATATCAGCAATTAAACATAAACTTTTTTATGCAAATGACTTTTTTTGTAGCGAGGACTTCTACTTTCACTGTTGAGAGTGCTCCGGTCATTTGTGAGAAATCATTTACCGAACCACCTGTCACGATATTGATGACCATATATTTCACAAAATTATCACTTTTTATTGGTAACGGTATATTTCACAAAACAAAAATGTTATTTCAGAGATACCAAAAAAATGTCTCTTTTTTTTGTTTATCAAATTTAAGATCTAGATTAAGGATATTAGATAACACTCATATATCATTTCATGACAACATAATTCTTATAGAGTAGAGTTGGAGTTTCTGTACATAAGTATGATCATAATTTTCTAGTGGTTAAATGGTCAATCAATTAATTGGGCAATATAATGGCAACGTAATTATAAATTGCTTGAAAACAAAATTTCAAATCATATAATTATATACTTATTATAATTAATAACATGATTAATCGATTTTTTCACTAATTAAAAGATGAGTTATAGCTACATTGATTATGACATCTCACAAGAAATATTATTTATCTCTTCAGTCATATTTATATTTTTTTCTGTTCTGCTCTCAAATTTCTATCATTCGATGAGTTTTAATATTGGCTTTTAGTCTTCCTTATTTTATTCCATCTAATAGCTTATCATTTCAATTAGTTAACATTTATCATATGCAATGTATATGGGTCACTAATTTGAAGAATATAACTACTAATTTAATATATATATAACATATTCCCGTTGTTCCTATTTAGTTGTCCACTTTTGAAATTACACACATATTAAGATAGCAATAATTAGCATAGTGAAGTTATAATTTTACCCTTATTAATTATGATTTTAAAAATGATAAATTAAAATTTGGAAATTTTCAAGAAGTTTAAATGAGGGTATAATAGGAAATCTTTTTTTGTCCTTTCTTGATTTGTCAAAATGGACAAGTAAATAGAGACAACTAAAAGAGAAAATATGGACAAGGAAATAGGGACAAAGGGAGTATTGAAAATAGCCTAATACTTGTCGTGTCTATGTCACTATATTTAAAAATATTTCATCATTAAAATATTTATTAACCATTTTTAAGTTGAAAATATGTTATTGAGCAGTTTTAAGTTGAAAAAATTGTTTGACAGCTCCAATTTCCTTATTAGGAAAAGCTTATTAAGGCAATACAATAAATATAATCAATGTCATAATTGATATCAAAATAATGGCTAATGAAGAAGTACTAATTATATGTAGAATAAAATAAATAATATGACTAATATTATTATCATTGAGCTATATTAATTCTTTTACTAACATTTTAATCATCTGATTTTGATAAATTGCTAATAAGAAAGTATTTTCTTCTTTTCTAGTAGATGCCTCCACTGAAATTTCCTTGTTACCTTCTTTGTATGTAACATTTTTTTTTTGAAAAATTGTTTTATTATTTGTTGGATTCACTTTTATTTTTTATTTTTTTAATTATTTGTTGGATTCACTTTTATTTTTTGAAAAAATTGTTTTAATACATTAAAAAAAGAAAGATGAATGTAAAAAAATAAAAATTAAAAGAAAACAAAATAACAACATATTTTTGGTTATAAATTTTCAAATGTTACTTCAAACATATCACTGACATATTAAAATTAAAATTAAGTAATGAGTGATAAAACATAAATGTATGAGTGTCCGAAATATTGGGAATTCCTTTTTTTTTCCTTTCATAAAACATAATTGATAACTAGCACTTTCTTTTCCAGATTAAGAAAAACAAAATATTAAAAATCACATTTAAAGTGAATTAACATTAGACTATTTGCATGCCTAAATTGAAAGAGGAACTATACTATTTTAATTCAAAAGGAAATGATATAATTACCACAATCTTGACCCAATTATATCCACATGATCTTTTATGGAAAAGAAATAAATAAGAATATTCTATTCTAGCTATAAGAAACACTCGACATATGAATAAAAAATATATCTTGTGAAGATGAATTCCTTGAAAGCATTAATAGTGATTTTCTTGCTTTTTCTCTCTCTCGTTAATTTTTCATCGGGAGATTTGATACAAGATGTTTGTCGAACGTCTAGTAACTTTAAAGTTTGCATCGACGCTCTTAGAGCGGATCCCAAGAGCTCTTCTGCTGATAAAAAAGGTTTGGTACGTATTCTACTTCAACAATGTTTAACAAAGACAAAAAGTATTTATAATGAAGTCGCAAATCTACTAGAGCAAGCAAAAGAACATGTTCTCATACAATGCCTTCAAATTTGTAAAGAAAATTATGATCTTGCGATAGATGATGCTACAACAGCAATTAAAGATTTCGATGCAAATGATTTTTTTGGGGCAAAGAGTTCTGCTTCTGCTGTTATAACTGGTCCAGATACTTGTGAAGAATCATTTACCGAACCACCTATTAGAACATCTCCTATAAAATCAAAAAGTGAAGCTTTGATGAATTTTGTTGATTTAACCTTGAGTTTGGTAAACCAATTCAGTGATTAATTTGTAACTGACATTCTAATTTAAATTTATATAAGATTATATCATGACTACATGATTGTATGCTAAAGTTACTTTATGAGTTGTCTGTTGATTTAACATTAAGTTTGATAAATTAATTTAAAAATCTGTAATTTGCATTCTCGTTTCGCAAAAAAAAAAGTAAAGAAAAATTAGTACTAGTATCATTTATAAGATGTTATCGTGGCTACGTATAATAATTTATGCTAAAGCATAATTTATGAATTATTTGTATATTTTTCTCTTACCTCTATATCCATCATTCATGTTAATTAGTATAATATTTTTATTTTTTGCTTTTATTATTTAGAAAAATTATATAAAATAGCAAATATTTAAAATATATTAAATGTGATAGCTACTGTTTAGGAAAATTTTGATTAGTAACTACAGTTTCTCCCAATTACATGTGGGGCAGTATATTTTACTCTCTCCGTTTTAAAAAGGATGACCTAGTTTAACTTGGAACGGAGTTTAAAAAAGAAAAAGACTTTTTAATCTTGTGGTTCTAAATTAAAGTTATGTCAAATGTACCAAAATGCCCTTTAATCTTGTGGTCTTAAATATGTCACGTGGAAAGTTAAAGTTAAAGTGTTGCCAAAAAAAGAAAGTGGTCATTATTTTTGAAACAAACTAAAAAGGAAATAGAAACATTCTTTTTGAAACGAAGACAGTATGTTGAAAAATATTGAAAATCACACTGAAATAGTTTAAGCCATATTTAAGAATATTTCATCCCTTAGAATGTATCCCTGGAAAATATGTTTATTGATCAGTTTTAAATTGAAAATATGTTTATTAACCTGTATTAAATTGAAAATATGTTATAGCTCAGTTTTAAGGAAAAAAGATTTGACTGCTCCAAATTTCCTTATTAGGAAAAGCTTACTTAGACAATATAATAGATATAATCAATGTCATAATTGATATCAAAATAATGGCTAATGAAGAAGTACTAATTATATGTAGAATAAAATAAATAATATGATTAATATTATTATTATTGAGCTATATTAATTATTTTACTAACATTTTAATCATCTGATTTTGATAAATTGCTAATAACAAAATATTTTCTTGTTTTCTAGTCCTTGTTACGTTCTTTGTATGACCATTTTTCTTATTTTTTGAATACCCAATTATGGCTCCACAATTTAATTAACTTTAAGCTTTTTGAATTTCAAACAATTAGAAATTATTATTGTAATGACCCGGAAGGTCATTTTTGGAAAATTTAAATATTAGTGTAACTTGAGTTACTTAATTGATAGTTAATGGACTAAAGTAATTATTTAATAATACTTTATACACCATGGGTTAAAGTGAATTAAATTATTTGGGGTTAACATATGAGACATAACTGAAAAGGGTAAAGAGGAGAGTGTGTGGCTTTGAGAGAGGGAGAGAACTGACGGCGGGGAAAAACGAGTACGAAGAAAACCTTAGTGAATCAGGTACCCATTTTTTTTCCCTTTCAATATAATTAATATATATATATATGTTGGGTAGTGTGAATTTTGTTGACAAAATAAGGGTGTATTGTGGGATAGTGGAAAAAGGGAAAAAGATGAAAGGTATTAATATGGTCAACATAAACTAAAGTTAATGAAAACTTGTCAGATTAGGAATTAGAGTAATACCTATGCCAATTAATAATTTAATATATATATTTATATATATACTTACAGTTCCCTTGTATAGTTTTAGGTGTCTACGTTGATTATTTATTCATGTTACATTGAGAAAAATATTAGGTGTAACATGAATAAGGACGCCTTCTATGAGTTTTTAATTTGTTTCCGTTTCAACACTTGAAAGTTGCTATAGTTTTTTTTTTTTCATGGCTTTATTTTGTTGTAAGTTCAAATATCGGTGTTGGGTGAAATAATTCCTATATAAAGTGAGGTTCATGTATTACTACTATTAAATGGGTATAGTAGTAGTGATAGAAAAGGGGAGGTGGCAGTGATATTGATATCTTGTTCTTGCGGCTGTGCACATGAAACTGTGTTAGTATTATATTTATCATTATATTTCTTATGTTTTGTTGTTACATTTCGGAGGTTAAGGGAAATAAATTAGTGGCTGAAATTAAAGAAGACAATGAAAGATAATAAATAAAAATATTTGCTAGAAGTATGAAATGAAAGGAAAATGCATATTGATGTATGTTTCTACGTGATTGTTCCTGGAAATGGATGGCAAGATTGGAAATTTATTTGGAGGTATGGTGATGGGCCAATGATTGGCCATTATGAGCCAATGATTGGACATAATGAGCCAATCATTGGATTGGAATGAAGGGGTGTTGAAAAGGAAAAAGAAAACAAACAATTCTGCAACATTTTGTTCGAATTTATTCAAGTGTAATTTTCGTTGTTTGATTATTATATTATGATTCAAGTTTTGATATATCAGTATATATATAAATATTAGAGGAATGGTATTTTGTGAGTACCATTTGAATTATGATATTGAAAAATTGGGATGTAATCGTAGACTTGAAACTTGGAAAAATATGATAGTTGAAATGTTAGTTGGCATCAAGAATTACGAACTTGATTATAAATTTGGGTGAACTTTTAAGATCAAGATTAAGCACATAATAATGTGGGTGTTGTTAGTACCGAAATCTTATAGTGAATATATATACTTGAATAGGTTGCCTCGATTCGGAAGCTCAACGGAAAGGGAAGGCTCAAATCCTAGAGTGATTATTCGATTGGCTAAGGCAAGTGGATTTCTAAACCCTTGTTAAGCGTATGAAATTCGTGTATTTCCTTGTGTGGTGTTGAGAATGGTTTGGAGACTTGTTGCTTATTTGTTGGTGTTGTATTCTTTGTTGTAAATTGCGCTTTGTTATCAAAATGGTTATCTCCTCATTTTCATTTGAACATGTCATTTGCATTGTATCTGAGACATGGTTGTGGTAAGAGGATGTACCATTTCGAGGGTCGTATCGCGCGCCGCGATGGATATTATATTTCGAGGGACGTATCGCGCGCCGCGATGGTTACTATTATCGAGGGTCGTGTCGTGCGCCGCGACAGATGCATGGACAGATATGTCCCCCATGGGTCCCAGACTGAGAGACAGCGGGTGTGTATCGTTAGGAAAGACATGCATCACTGTATTTGACATTGCATCTCATGGAATTACATATTTTTATTATTGATGAACTTGAACACGTGTTTTGCTGAACTTGTGAGTGTTTCTCTGTGAAACTTGTGACTGCTGAATATTGAGTTGTTATTGAGAATGTGTAAACTGATAGAGTGTGGTTACTGAGTTGTGTGTTTGGTAAACTGTGAACTGTTAGGCTGTGGCGTGGAGGTTTAGATAGGGTGTAAGGAGTACCCGTATTTTGTTCACTTAACTTGTGTTTAGAGTTTTGCTTGTTGGGTACCGCGTGGTTTGGTACTCACCCCTTGCTTCTACAAATTTTTGTAGGTTACGAGCCCGGATCTTCGTGATACCTCTCATTCTTTCATTTCCGAGGCATCTTGTGGAGGATTGTGAGGTAGCTGCTTGCCATCTCAGCGAACTTTCCTACTCCAGTTTATGACTTTGTTTTTACTTGAAAAACAACTTCATTTTAGACTTCTATTTTATTTCAATTCTAGTATTTACATTAGAGGCTTGTGCACGTGACTACCAGGTTTTGGGGATTTAATTAAGTTGAATTATTTTTGTATTAGTAATTGCTATCAGACTTTGGTTTTATTTCCGCATTTTATCAAAATTATTGGGTTAGGCTGACTTGTCTTGGTGGGATAAGATGAGTGCCATCACGCCCATTTTTGGGTTGTGACAAAATGGTATCAGAGCCCCAGGTTCATAGGTCTCACGTGTATACAAGCCGAGTCTACATAGAGTCTCAAGGATCAGTACGGAGACGTCTGTACTTATCTCTGAGAGGCTAATAGACTATTAGGAAACTTCCTTTTTGTTCATTCTTTCTTATCGTGCGTGGTTACCTTCTTTAGTACTGAGTCATTGTATACTCTTTTGACAGATGACGAGGAATAGAGCTAATGTTACTGGTGGTAGAGGGGAGTCACTTCCCGAGGCAGTTGTTGAGGCCCCAGCTAGGGGTAGGGGTAGAGCTCAAGCTAGAGGTCGTGCTCGTGGTACGACAGTAGCCAGAGGTCGTGGCCGTGGAGCAGCACCAGTGGGAGGTCGTGCTAGAGAGGTCTCTCCAGAGCCTCAAGTTGATGACAGAGAGAACCAGGTTCCTCTAGAGTCTGTAGTCACACCTTTGCTTCAGGATACACTATTGAGGGTGTTAAGTGTGCTAGAGGGATTTTCTCAAAGTGGTGGTGCGACTACCACACCACATGACTCTCGTACTAGAGGGGGGGCTCAGACCCAAGAGCAGCAGCAAGCTCCAGTTGTTCAGGATGCGATGGGACAGCTACCAGTGGATCCCGTAGTTCAGAATGATGTTGCACCAGCAGTTGGGGATCAAGTTGCACCGGTGGTTGTTCTGACAGAGGATGAGCAACGTAGGTATGAGAGATTTCGAAAGATGGACCCACCTCAGTTTCAGGGTGGGAAGAGCGAGGACGCTCATGAGTTTCTGACTACATGCCGAGAGTTGCTAGAGGTGGTTGGATTAGCTGAGTCACATGGGGTTCGATATGCTACACTCCAGCTTCGTGGATCAGCGAGAGAGTGGTGGAGGACTTATTTGGGGTTTTGCCAGTTGGATCTCCTCCAGTGACTTGGGAGCAGTTTGCTAGTGCATTCCAAGATCGTTTTATCCCTTGGAGCGTGAGAGAGGAGAGTCACTTGAGATTTGAGAGTCTGAGACAGGATGGTATATCGGTTACAGAGTATGAGGCGCGTTTTTGTCAGTTGTCTAGGCATGCGTTGGCCATTATTCCAGATGAGACAGAGAGGATCCGCAGATTTGTGAGGGGATTGACTTTCTCTATCAGGTCAGCTGTGTTTCGGGCATCTAGAGAGGGGGCTTCTTTCCAGTCCATTGTGAGCGCCGCCAAAGAGGCGGAATTGATGGAGAGGGAGGAGTTTGGGGACCCTAAAAGGTCCCGTACATCAGGTCAGTTTCATGGTGCCTCATCTGGAGGTAGGGGATCACAGAGAGTGAGTGGTTCCTTTCAGCAGCGGGGGCCTATTCATGCATCTATGCCGACATTTGAGTGTGGTCAGACATTAGGGGTTCTTATAGCCGGGTCAGGGCTCGTACGGTTCACAGCAGCGACCTACAGGGCGAGGCAATTATAGTGGGTTTTCAGGGTCCACACAGCAGTTCCCAGGTCAGAGATTTTGTTTTACTTGTGGAGATCCCGATCACTGATGCGGCAGTGTACTTCTCAAGGGGTCGTGGTGGGCCTCGACCTAATTCTTCATTCCAGACTAGACCACAGTACGCGGGTAGAGGCCGGTGCGACAGAGTTCAGTCAGGTAGAGGTAGTGGAGTTTCTAGTGGTGGTGTTGCAGTCAGCAGAGTGGGGGTAGAGGTACACACAGACTGGAGTGGACGAGGGGGCCACTGTTATGCTTTCCAGGGAGATTTGAGGCAGAGACATCTGATGCTGTTATTACAGGTATCATCCCCGTATGTCATCGACCTGGCGTTTGTATTGTTTGATCCAGGGTCTACATTCTCTTATGTGTCTACGTATTTTGCTGCTGAATTTGATATGATATGTGATAGCATGACTGTACTATTCGTGTTTCTACACCGTGGGTAAGCCCTTAGTGGTGGATCGAGTGTATCGATCCTGTCTTGTTTTCTTTGATATTCTGGGGATGGTAGACTTTGATATTATCTTGGTATGGATTGGCTTTCTCCTTATCATGCTGTCCTTGATTGTAATGCTAAGACTGTGACTTTAGCAATGCCTGGTGTTCCGAGGGTTGAGTGGAAGGGTGTTAGTGGTTCTTATCCTAGCAAGGTCATCTCTTTTATCCGTGCTCAGAGGTTGGTGGAGAGAGGGTGTTTGTCTTACTTAGCTTTTATTGGGATACTAGTGTTGAACCACCTCCCATGGACTCTGTTCCCGTGGTTCAGGAGTTTCTCGATGTATTCCTTCTGATCTTCCAGGTGTTCTCCCGATAGAGATATTGATTTTGCTATTGATTTGGAGCCGGGCACTAAGCCTATTTCTATCCCTCCTACCGTATGGCTCCAGCAGAGTTGAAAGAGTTGAAGGATCAGTTACAGGATTTATTGAGTAAGGGTTTTATTCGCCCTAGTGTGTCACCTTGGGGTGCCCCTGTATTGTTTGTGAAGAAAAAGGATGACTATGAGATGTGTATTGATTACAGACAGTTGAACAAGGTAACAGTGAAGAATAAGTATCCTCTTCCGCGTATTGATGACTTATTGATCAGCTACAGGGAGCATCATTGTTCTCTAAGATTGATTTGAGGTCTGGTATCATCAGTTGAAGATAGGCATCAAATATCCCTAAGACAGCTTTTCGGACCCCATTGACTCTCTGGATATAGAGTTGAAAGAAACTCCAGTCCATTGTTCCCATGTTGAAAGCAGAACCAGACGGTTTTGCCTTGGTACTTTGACATAAAGAGGTATGGAGTCTGGGATTTATCCCGAAAATGGCTACATCTAATCAGCAAGAAGTCGATACGCCGTATGGCACTCAATTTCTTTCTAAGTGGGGAAATCCTTTATACGGAGAACTCCCAGATTTGGGTCTTCTAAGATGTGTCGATGTCGCGAAGCTGCAAGGTTTGTTGAACAGATACATACTGGAGAGTGTGGTACACATATGAATGGGCTCACTTGAAAAGAAAAATTCTACGAGCCGGTTATTTCTGGATGACTATGGAGAATGACTGTTGCAAATTCGTGCAAAAATCGCCACCAAATGTCAAGTGCACGGCGATTTGACATGATAGAGTACAGAACAGTACCACCTCACGAGCTTAATGCTACAAGCTATTACCTTGGCCATTTGTAGTTTGGGGAATGGATGTCATCGGTCCTATAGAGCCCAGCCGCTTCTAATGGACACAGATTTCCATCTTGGTTGCCATTGATTATTCCACCAAATGGGTTGGAAACAGCTTCTTACAAGTCGGTAACCAAGAAAGTGGTTGGCTGATTTTGTTCGCAACAATCTGATATGTAGATTTGGAGTGCAGAATCCATCATTACTGATAACGGCCGCAAATCTAAAACAGTCACTTGATGAAGAGACATGTGAGGAGCGATTTAAGGTCACTCATCGGAATTCAACTGCTTATCGCCCACAAATGAATGGAGCTGTAGAAGCCGCCAATAAAGAATATCAAAAAGATTTTGAGGAAAATGATGACAAACATCGGAGGTTGGCATGAAATGTTGCCATACTCTTTACTGGGTTATCGAACGACGGTTAGAACATCGACTGGTGCAACTCCGTACTGCTAGTATATGGAACAGAGGCGTCATACCTGCTGAAGTTGAGATACCGTCATTGAGAATCATCCAAGAAGCTGAGTTAAGCAACACTGAATGGGTTAGCAAACGGATTGACCA
Source organism: Solanum lycopersicoides (assembly GCA_022817965.1). NCBI lineage: Eukaryota > Viridiplantae > Streptophyta > Magnoliopsida > Solanales > Solanaceae > Solanum > Solanum lycopersicoides. Next base: position 85,524,792 of record CM040627.1, read on the forward strand.
ACTAACTTTGATTGATGAGAAAAGAATGGTTGCAGTCTCCATGTCCAGTTGTATAGACAGAGAATGACCCGTGCTTTTCACAAGAGAGTAAGACCAAAAATTTTGAGGTTGGTCATTTGTTCTTAAAGCCGTATTTTTCCTCATCAAGACGAGTACAAAGAAAGTTCCGCACCGAACTGGCAAGGACCTATACATGGTTCGCAAAGTATTATCTGGTGGCTGCTTTGGTCCTGTCAGAGATGGATGGCAGTGTATGGCCTAAACCTATCAACTCAGATGCTGTCAAAAGATACTACGTGTGAAGCTTCGTTTTGCATTTCTGTTATTTACTTGTAATCATTCTGTTTGCTTGTATTTGTTTTCGCTTGAATTCATATTCCCTCTTATAATGAACTACGTCTGACCTGAATTCTCAAGAATGAGATACGTAGGCGGCCTATGTCGGCTCGGTCAATTTCTTTGATAACTTTCTTATCTTTATTAACCTTGAGGGGAACTACGTTTGACCTGATTCTGCCTCAACGGGATAACGTAGGCGCCACAAGGGTTCGTCATATCTCCCATAAAGATTTCTATTCCTCTTATATAATAGAAACTGGGACAGAATTTTTGGGAGGGACTCAAAAATTCTTGAGAATAAGATGTTTCCTCCAACAAGTCAAGACTAAAGAATATTCGAGACTTGCAACTGGGACAGAATTTTTTGAGAGGGTCTCAAAAATTCCGCAATTTACTCAGCGACAGTCGAAGATAAGCCAAGATAATTAACTGGGAAGAAATTTTGAGGATGGCCTCAAAATTTCAAAACATGGGATTTACGACCAAGTCCAGAGTGACTCTGAATACTCCCCAGCGAAATAATCAGATTTACTTCCAGTCATCAGACTCGAATAAGTTCACTAAGCCCGACATGACATGACACTTGGCAGTGACCTTTTTCAAAATTACTTTTCAAAAATCTATTTTCTTAAAATTTTTCCTTTATGTCTCATTTGTTTTGGCATAAAATATTTTATCTATCTATCAAAGAGTTGGGAGATCAAAAAGATCAATCGGAGAATAGCAGGAAAAGAAAAAAAGGGAAAAGAAAAAGAAGAGAGAACAAGACGACAGACACTGAAGAAATTCGTCACAATCAGTTTGTAAAACTAACAAATTTCTATGGATGCAGGTTATAGCTTTGCTTAATATAGCAAATATTCCAATCGATGAACGAAGAGTCAAGGAAATAGAAAGTTCTCCAAAATTTAACGGAGTTTTCTGTAGACGCAGGAATTGTTTTATACTACTCAATATCAGAGACTTAGGAATATGAATGGTTTATTTCAGTCAACTTCCAACAACATGAGTCTATAAAGAACATACAGCAAGATTCGAGGTTGAATCAAGCGTAAATCTCAAGAAAGAATTTACGGTTTCGCAAAAGAACGTCATTTTGCATCATAATACCAGATATGATATTATACACTATCCGGAGGGGTCATTTATTTAATTGTCGATCAAGACAATACACTAGCCGGAGGGGTCATTTATTTTATTGTTGATCAGGACAATACATTTATCTGAAAGAATTATTTTCAATTGAGACGATATGATTATCCAGAAAGATCACTATGTTGCTCGACTTAAGCACTATTTTCATTTGGCACCAATGATGACATCAAGAGTCAATATTCATGCATCGCGAGTCAATATTATGCATCGCGAGTTAATATTATACTGCAATCACAAGTTAATTGCGAGAAGATTTTCATACCTC
>CM040627.1:85526575-85540001 GCA_022817965.1 Solanum lycopersicoides
GCTGAAATTTAATGCATCGCAAGAAGATTTCATACCTTGCGGAATTTATGCATTGCGGGAAGATATTCATGTCCCGCAGAAGATCATGCATCGAGAGTCAATATTCATGCATAGCGGAAAATCATGCATCGAGAGTCAATATTCATGCATAGCGGAAGATCATACATCAGAGAAAATATTCATGCATCGCGGAAAAACATGCCCCGCGAGTCAATATTCATGCATTGCGGAAGATCATGCATCGCGAGTTAATATTTATGCATCACAAGTTAATTGCGAGAAGATATTCATGCCTCGCAGAAAATTATACATCGTGAGAAGGTTTCATTCCTCACTGAAATTTATGCATCGCAAGAAGATTTCATACCTTGCGGAATTTATGCATTGCGGGAAGATATTCATGCCCCGCAGAAGATCATACATCAAGAGCAAATATTCATGCATCGCAGAAAATCATGCATCGCGAGTCAATATTCATGCATTGCGGAAGATCATGCATCGCGAGTTAATATTTATGCATCACAAGTTAATCGCGAGAAGATTTCATACCTCGCTGAAATTTATGCATCGCAAGAAGATTTCATACCTTGCGGAACTTATGCACTGCGGGAATATATTCATTCCCCGCAGAAGATCATGCATCGCGAGTTAATATTCATACATCGCGAGAAGATACCCATGCCCCGAAAGGAATCATGCACTGCCAGAAAGGGAATCGTGCATCTGAAGAAAATATTTACTCATCATCATTTTATTAAACATCAAGAAGAACATCAAAGACGACATCAAGATAAATATCAGCACTGCATCTGTTTTTATTTATTTCAACATCAAATGAAGAATACATTGAAGATTGCATTACATACATAAGACATAAGCTCTATTTGCTTTACGTCAAACCGATTGAGTTGACGTCAAATGTCGAGGAGAACAATTAAGTGTCGATATGGTAAAAGACACTGTCTCCTTTTTTAATTGAGTTTTTATGCTGACGAGTTTTATCTCAGTCTTTGTCGAGAGCATCCGAAAGGATGAATTCTCCAAAAATAAATCACAGGTGCGGACGACATCAAAAAGGATGCAGCACAACGTGGAACTTTTTCTTAGCAGCGAACTGGGACATAGTCCAAAGAGGAGTGTCAAACTCTTAGGACGCGAGCAGAGGGACGACTTCCACCACAATCAAACCACACCCCTATCAGAAGGCATGTGGGTTTTCCTCTGGCTTTGTCTGTTTCGGTCTCGCATCCGAAAATTTTGGTCTATCGGAAGCAAGTTTTCAATCTGAGTGACAATGCGCCGAGAGCTTTGGGAATTATGTCCATGTGAGTTCTTAATTATGGATGTGAAGTGCACCACATTCATGACTAAGAGGTTACAAGCCTCCTTTTCATACTCAGTTTGATTTGTCACTTGTCCAGAACCAAAGGTTATCTAACATAATGGATTCCCTTTTCAATCGATTGAGTCGAACTACAAACAGCCTGATTCCTATGGTTTAAGGATATGTAGGCGAGCTCAATGTTGAAAACTCGGCTGTATTCCAACATTCGCTCTCGAATTTTATTCTCGAGCATTTCGATACCTTCATAATTCACTATCGAGATGACTTTGGAATTCTTTCAAAATCGTGCGTTAAATCAAGTGTATCGAACTACATGTGGTCTGAATTCTCATATAGCCTGAGATATGTAGGAAACCCATTTTCAGAGCTCAGCCATAATTCCTAAAATCCGTACTGGATCTCTTTTCTTAAAAGATGAATATGTGGTCGGTCAAAATTGGCTTGGTCAATTTCATTTTCCTCGAATTTCTTGCATCAATCCAAGTAAAATGAGGGATAGTTGTTGACACCCAATTTTGACCCTCCCCGGTAGAAATTAATTCATGAGCTCCTTAAACTCTCAAATAATTTAAAATAATTAGTTTTATAAATTTACGGGAAAAATATAAAGTTTGCGTTATTTTGAATAATTTTTGCCGTTTCTTAAAGTTTTTAGATAATATATATATATTACATAATTGTGTATATAATTAGTATATTTTATGAAATTCAAAAATCATCTCAAAAAAATATTTGTTATTTAAATATTTTACTAATTAGTTTATTAAAGTTATAGTTTATATTTGTGAATTAATTAGTTTGATTAAGTTAAATTTTTTTTTTAAGATTAAGAAGCTCATTAATTAATAAATAATTCATCTTATTTTAATTTTAGCTAAATTCTGCAAGTTAAATTCTATTTGGCTAATTTAATATTTCATTTAGCTAAGTCTTAAGACCAAATTTGGGCCTTTACCTCCAGCCCATTCATTTTTTAGATTACCCAGCCCACATACAATACCCATTACAGTCAGCAACCCAAAACAATATATATTGCAATACCAAAAACAACCCAACGACCCCTGTACACGGTCGTCTTCTTCACGCGCAAAACGAGGCAAACCCATAATTTTGGCCGCGATCCAAGCAAGTCCCAGCAAGAGGACGCGTCTTTCGCAGGCCAGGTGTCTCAATCTCGAGTACTCACTCACCCTTGCTTAAGGATCGAATGGCTACGATTTTGATTCCGTTGAAGGTTGGTACGGTGACAGCTTTCATCCTTATCCCTTAGAGGATTTCAAATTTGAAATGGGGGATGGAATCTCGGATTTGCCCCAAGCTTCCTAAGAAATTTCCCCGCCTTCCCTTACTCGAAAATCCTAATTTCTGCTATAAATAGTGGCTTGGAAAGTCTGTTAGAGGGGAGATTTTTTTTTTGGTCTTCTTCTTGCTACTGATGTCTTAGAGTTGTGAAAACAGAGACCAAAATAGACTCAAATAGCGGGTAGAAAAAGACAAAGGCCAGTGTTCTCAACGTTTGAGCCAAAGTCTGTTATTCTAGAGTTTAGTGTCTTTCTCATTCGTTATTCACCAAATTCTGCCGGAGTTTTACTTTGGTGGTGGGAGCTCGTAACTAAATCTAACTCGTACCCGTCTCAGTTCAGCTATCCGGAAAAAGGTAATAATATTCCTCTCATCCATGTCTTATTTCGATTCCGGTAGTATGCGAGGAATACCCTTGTAATTCTGGATGTTTTCCTTCCTTGTTTCTCCTCTGTTTCGTCCTCTACTTTTGATTGAAAATCCACTGTTTTGAATTTGGAATGTTGGATTAGTTTCCTTTGTTATTTGGACTTCTTATTAATTGTTTCATCATCTATTATTTGTTCCAAGCTAAGTGTTTGTTCACTTCAACTGTTAGGCATCGTGTTTGCAAATCTGAAAATTGTCGCTTACTCGTACTTCGCATGATGTGTCAAAAATTTGTGTCTCTGCTGGTTGCTATCATTGTTTGATCTTACCATGTTGCCAAAGTCCCTTTCCGAGCCTCTTTCAACTTGTCATAGTTTAGGTGATGCATATTGTTATATTTCATCTTTCATCATCATTTGTTCAATATACTTGCAATGGCATTGAGATAGGATGGTTATGCTTCTTTTCTTATATCCTTGCTTTAAATGATAGCCGAGTCATTTGCTATTTTTCTTCTTATCAAATTTGCATAATCGAATTTCGCCGGATTTGAGTCGATCTATGCTTTTATTTCGCATTAGCATGTTCGTTTTCTTTATTATATTATGATAGGTTGGAAGCATGTGGAATTAGGAATGTGCAGTTGCCCATTTAATTTTTGTTTTCCCCATTTTTAGTATGTCTGCATAAGTGTTGAAGTAGTATGGTTTTTCCCTCTGTTCATTGTGATAAATCATTTTTTTTTCTCTTTGTATATTGTTTCTTTTTCCTTAGATGTGAGTGAATTTTTTTTATATTTTTTTTCTTCTCTAGTTTGGTATCTCATTTTACTTCGGAAAGTATTTGGCTTAGATTGCTCTGTTATTTGTTATGGAATGTTTGTTCCTCTTAGAATATCCTTCTTTTTCCTTAAAATTGCTTTATTTGGTTTGTCTAAACATTTGAACTTTCTTATGCTTAGTCCCCATCATCTAAAGTTAAGTCATACCTTTGACTTTCTAGTATTCTCATTTGTGTTTATTTTCTTGGAAGAATTAAGGCATTGCACATGGCATTAACTTATTGTGAATATAGTAAGTGTTCATAGTGTCTTTTATACATTTTAGCTCCAATTTTTTTGCTTGGATGCAACATGCTCCTGTGGCCTTTCTCTTTGATTCTCTAGGTTTCTACGCTCTCTAACATGGGTGTGCTACTATCCAGCATCATAATTTGCATATCAACTTCGTCACTCTTAATTGGGTTCATTGTATTTTCTATAAAGTCATATGTGTTGGTTCAATTTGAATATCTTTGAGTGGCTTTTCATTTTCAAATTGTATTTTTGAGATATGCTTTATTTATTTTATCATTTCAAATGCTAATTCAACTACATTTTATCGCATGTGAAATTTCTTTCGAGTCCTCGTGGACTTTATGTATCCCCTCGCATTTCTTGGTTAAGACACAAAGGCTCGGACCCCCCTGCTCGAATTGATCAGCCCTCTAAAATGGTGAACAGGTTGAAGGCAACAAATGTTGCTGGAAATTAATTTTTCAGCCCCCTCCAAAAAGCCTAAAAACGTTGATACACCAGCTTATACACTGGTATATGGCTGGAATATATCAAAAACATGTGCAAAATGTGGAATGCAGATCAGAAGATACAGCATACAAAATTAGATACAATACAGGTTTCGGAAGGTTCAAAACATGCTGGATACACGTCATATACAACCGTATACATTAAGTGTATACCAGATTTTAAAAGAGAAATGGAGCCAAAGCCCATTTGAGTTCCCTGCAGAATTTTGTGGGAAATGGGCCAAGGCCCAAAAGAGAAAAGCAAATTTTTTTTTTGAAGGAAAACATGGGCCAAAGTCCAAGTTTAACTACTTCCTCTCTCTATATTTTTACTATATTGGTTGACTAACGTTATTGAATTTCGGTTTTAATTTAATTAATTTCCAGCGGTAGCTATTTTTCTTTACTTCATATATATATATATATATATATCATCTTTTAATTGGTCTTATATTATTTAATATTTGAATCCATTACCTTAAGAATGATTCCCTCTAGGTCATCCCCTAAGCTACTTTTCGTAAAAAGATATAATTAATTTAGATGATAAATAAGTAATATATATATATATAAAGAAGTATTTTTACAGGTCACTTGACATTTATTTTATTATTCTAATCAACCACTTTTAGTCACCTTTTAAAATAATTGTAAGTAATTAAAAAAAAATATAATAAGGAATAACATTTAGTTGGACAAGTTGGTAAATTCAAGTCAAAGTCATTTTAGTCAAATCGCCGGTCAACCGCGAGTTAGCGGACATTCCGAGGGCCTAATACCTTCTCGGAATGTACATTGAACTTCGAACCCTTTTCAATTGATTTTTATCTATTTTAAATCTTTTGAAAAAATATTTTTAGTTTTCTTGGTTTTACTAAAAATCAAGTGGTGACTTTGTCAATTTGGAAGGTCGATTTTTTTTAAATCATAAGATTAATTGATTTTTCAAAACTTAGTCATTTTTTACTTTACATATTATATATTTTTGATAAAACAGAAATGGCGACTCTGCTGGGGATTAATTAAGTTCTAACCAAAATGATTTGACTATTTGAACTAATTGTATTATTAAATTGCTTACATGTGATTAATTTGTTTAAAATATAAATTGGCATTGCATATCATGACATATTTCCGATATATATTGTATAGTATACTAAAGGACGATTTGCGGAACCGCAGCCGGACTTTTTTATACTCACCTTTTTTCGGAATTAGCGACAATTTATTGGTTCGTCATGCGTCCAATGGTTGTCGCGAGTTCCAGCCCAAATTGTCCGTTTGGGTTCCCGGTCTTTTCAAAAGCCACTCCTAGTAAACTAGCGTAGAACCAAGCTAAAATCCCGAATTTAGGAGCATTTGAATTAAGATGACCCAACATCCAAGGCGTGTTGGGCCCATTAGAAAGACCACCTTGAGTCCAAAATGGTTTACGACCTAAATGGATGTTCATACTTATGTGTTTAAATTTGAAGGATGTATACGTTGTTTGAAAAATCAGTGTCCCATGGGGTAAATAGTAGATTATAGTTAATTCTAGTAGAAGAAATTGTTTCACAAGCTACTAGTTCATCCAGAGACATTGACGCCCGCATATGACAAGAAGTTCAGGAGCGAAGGTACTGTCATGGAAGCATAGTATATGACTGAACCCCTGCATGGGAATGATTATTTTGTATCCCGTTTTCTCCAATTATGTATCCCCATTTAAGTTTTATTCATAAATTTGTATAAATTTGAGTTTTGGGACAATGGAATGTTTCAAATGACATATACACCCTTCAAATCGTTAGGCCTACCCTTGGCACAAAAGGGTCACATATTTGTTTAGAACGCGCAATAACTGTTTATGTGTTATAATTGTTTGTCTGATTGTGTTGCTTCATTTGGATATGTTCTAGCATACTGATTCTCTAAAAATATTTTCTAGAACTCCTTAAGCATAAATATCAAGTCACTATCAAAAGTACGTCCAAATACTCTTTGAGTCTTTAGTTTCCCAATGAAATTCGAACTTTATCTTTCAAAAAATTACTCTCGCACATCAGAAAAAAGATTAAGCATTTTTAAAAAAAAAGAAGGTTCAGGTGGGTCGAACTACGTAGGACCTGAATTCTCTTTTGTGAGATACGTAGGCAGCCTTTCAAGGTTCGGTCCCCATTCTGAGAAATTTTATATTTTCAACTCTTACAAAGAATTAGAGTTACATCTCAGTCAAAAAAATCAGAAGAATCAATCGACTTTGTCCCGTCTCAAGTCGACATTTTGACTCACAAAGCTAAAAATCAGAGAGACAAATTTCTGTCTATCTAATCATTTTTATATATGTGGGCTAGTCTTTCTTCAAATGAAGCGACTTTTGTGTGCTTACAGCTTTGTGTGTGATATCTTGTATTACCTACTACCTACACAAACTAACACATTTGTTGTTTGAGTTATTTTTCTTTGTCAGGTACTCGAAACTGATTTGTGTTGATTAGTGATGAACATTCAAAGTTTTCAAAGATTACTTTTCCAATCAAAATTTGTTGAAAGAAAGAAGAAAAAGGACTGAGAATAATGAGAATACCAGCTTGTTTTCGGTTAACCTTTGAGGGGGGGAACTACGTTTGATCTGATTTCTGCTCCAACGGGATACGTAGGCGCTACAATGGCTCGGTCATATACCCAGTAAGATTTCCATTTTTCACTTTATAATGGAAACTGGGACAGAATTTTTGAGAGAATCTCAAAAATTCATTTGAAGATGGACTTCTTCAACAAGTCAACACTGAAATACCAAAAGGCAACTGGTAGATTTTTGGGTGAATCTCAAAATTCCAAGATGATATTTTATGGAGAATCATGTTGAAATGTGCAACTGGGACAAATTTTTGAGATGATCTCAAGAATTCCACACAACAATGTCCGTTGTTAAAAGTCTTATACTATCGAGGCAAACTGGGACAGAGTTTTGAGGAGGGGCCTCAAAATTCCAGAATGAGCAACCTCAGAATTAATAAAGCAAGTTACTAGAGTTAAATATATTTCAGACTGAGACAGATCAAGACTGTCTTACAAAGGACGGGCGACCGTGTAAGCCAACCGCATGAAGGAGCGTGGAGACAAGATCAACACAAATCAGTTTTTTTTTCAAACTAAGAATTTTTCTTTAAATGCAGGAACAACGAAGTCACAAAACGACAATGTCAAAATTGCAAAGCATGGAAAATAACACCATTTACGCCTCTCGTGGCCTCATCAACATCACTAGAAACTTTTCATCTCAAGTTTTCTTCATTTTATTACGTTACCTCAAGTGATTTATACACAATGTCTTTTTATGTTGCAGGAATATTGAAGTCAAACACTAATAAATTCTATCAAAGTTGTAAGAAACAAAGTGTGGGATTATCGCTAGCCACAAGTCATGATCGAAGTTATAATTAGACTCATCGTAGCCTAATCTCGATAAGTCAAATAACTTAATCTAGTTCTTTATCTTTACTTTTATTCTTTACTTCATCGTCAATACTGACGTTTGGTGTCGAGCTTTGCAGGTGATAGTATGGATAAAGCCAGTATCGTATGTGAAATCAACATCAGATCTGAAGATGATTAAAAGTAACACTATCTTAGAAGTGTTGCAAGGAATCAACGAGTTCATCACATCACAAAGATGTTGGTGACCGCAATATTTCCTTGATAGCCAGGGTTATCAGATTGTTACAAGTTTTTGTTAACAATTAGAAACGTCAAAAACAAACTTAAGTTTTGTTGAGTTTGTCATGGAAGGCAAAAGTGTCTTTAATCTTCATGTGAATGAATTAAGTCATTCACCTCGATAATTCTGTCTTTTAAAGAGAGAATCGTAGTCTCGACGTGCATATACGTCAATTTAGTATGTTCATCGCGTAGAAATTTAGGCGTACGTGTTTCTTGATAATTGTCAGAGTCAAAATTATAATTTGTTGGGTATCCACCCCATAAGTGGATTATGTGCTTTGATTGGCCAATCAAAGACTTTGCATATAGTTTTGTTGGGCGATCCACCCCATAAGTGGTTCATATATTTGTTTTTCCATTTCAGGTTCCTATTCTTGAATTATATTAGAATATTATCGAGCATCCACCTCGTTACAGTTGGAATATTATCGAGCATCCACCTCGTTACAGTTGGAATATTATTGAGCATCCACCTCGTTACAGTTGTTATATTATCGAGCATCCACCTCGTTACAGTTGGAATATTATCGAGCATCCACCTCGTTACAGTTGGAATATTATCGAGCCTCCACCTCGTTACAGTTGGAATATTATCGAGCATCCACATCGTTACAGTTGGAATATTATCGAGCATCCACCTCGTTACAGTTGGAATATTATCGAGCATCCACCTCGTTACAGTTGGAATATTATCGAGCATCCACCTCGTTACAGTTGAAATATTATCGAGCATCCACCTCGTTACAGTTGGAATATTATCGAGCATCCACCTCGTTACAGTTGGAATATTATCGAGCCATCCACCTCGTTACAATTGGAATATTATCGAGCCATCCACCTCGTTACAGTTGGAATATTATCAGCCATCCACCTCGTTACAGTTGGAATATTATCGAGCATCCACCTCGTTACAGATGGAATATTATCGAGCATCCACCTCGTTACAGTTGAAATATTATCGAGCCATCCACCTCGTTACAGTTGGAATATTATCGAGCATCCACCTCGTTACAGTTGGAATATTATCGAGCATCCACCTCGTTAAAGTTGGAATATTATCGAGCCATCCACCTAGTTACAGTTGGAATATTATCGAGACATCCACCTCGTTACAGTTGGATAATTATTGAGCTAGCTTGCTTGTTGCAAAGATCACCAGAGTTTGCCATGCAAAAAACAAGCAATGATATCTCCGAATCCTCAACAAGTCAAGACTGAAGATATTTCGATATTTGCAACTGGGATAGAATTTTTGAGTGGATCTCAAAATTCCACAATTTGCTTAGCGATAGTTGAAAGATAAGCCGATACCGTTAACTGGGACAGAAATTTTGAGGATGGACTCAAAATTTCAAACATAGGTTTATCGACAAGTCTAGATTAGCTTTGAATACTCCCCATCGCATAATGAGATATACCTCCAAGCATCAGGATTAGAGAAGTTAGCTAAGCCTGACGTGACATGACACTTGGCAGTGATCTTTTTACATTTCAAAAAATTTATTTTCTTAAAAATTTTCCTTTTATGTTTTCTTTTTGGCATAAAGAATTTTGTCTTATCTATCAATAGTTGGGAGATCAGGGAGATCAACCAGAGATAGCATGACGAGGAGCAGACAACTGAAGAAATCGTCACAGATCAGTTCGCTTTAAAACTAACAATTTTTCTGTGGATGCAGGTTTATAGCTTTGCTTTGATATCAGCAAATTATTCCGATCGACGAATACGGAGAAGTAAAGGGAGGAGAAAGTTCTCCCAAAATTTAACGTAATTTTCTGTGGATGCAGGAATTATTTTATATTGCTTATATCGAAGATTTGGGAATGTGATTGATTTATTTCATTCAATTCTCAACAACATGAAGTCTATAATAAGAGACCATCTAATCTCAAAGATGAACCAAATAAAAACTCCGAAAAGGATAATTTACGGTTTTCGTCGTTGACGGCATCTGCATCACATTATCAGACATAATAGTGTCGCTACCCGGAGGGGTCATTTGTTTTGTTGTCGATCAAGACAATACACTACCCGGAGGGGTCATTTATTTTATTGTCGATCAAGATAATACGCTACCCGGAGGGGTCATTTATTTTATTGTCGATCAAGACAATACACTACCCGGAGGGCTCATTTAGTTTATTGTCGATCAAGACACTACACTATCCGGAGGGGTCATTTATTTTATTGTCGACCAGGACAATACACTATCTGAAAGAATTATTTTATCGTTATTATCTAGAAAACACCCAGAAGATCGCTATGTTGCTCAATGGAAGCACCATCTTCGTTTGGTATCAATGATGACACCGCGAGAAGATATTCGTACCTCGCTGAAATTTATACATCGCAAGAAGATTTCATACCTTGCGATATTTATGCATCGCGGGAAGATATTTATACCCCGCAAGAAAGTCATACATCGTGAGAAGGTTTCATTCCTCACTGAAATTTATGCATCGCAAGAAGACTTCATACCTTGCGGAATCTATGCATTGCGGGAAGATATTCATGCCCCGCAGAAGATCATGCATCGCGAGTTAATATTCATGCATTGCGGAAGATCATGCATCGAAAGTCAATATTCATGCATCGCGGAAAATCATGCATCGAGAGTCAATATTCATGCATCGCGGAAAATCATGCATCGAGAGTCAATATTCATGCATTGTGGAAAATCATGCATCGCGAGTTGATATTTATGCATCACAAGTTAATTGCGAGAAGATATTTATACCCCGCAAAAAAGTCATACATCGTGAGAAGGTTTCATTCCTCACTGAAATTTATGCATCGCAAGAAGACTTCATACCTTGCGGAATCCATGCATTGCGAGTCAACATTCATGCATAGCGGAAATTCATGCATCGCGAGTCAATATTCATGCATTGCGGAAAATCATGCATCGCGAGTTAATATTTATGCGTCACAAGTTAATCGCGAGAAGATATTCATGCCTCGCAGAAATTATACATCGCGAGAAGATTTCATACCTCGATGAAATTTATGCATCGCAAGAAGATTTCATACCTTGCGGAATTTATGCATCGCGGGAAGATATTTATACCCCGCAAGAAAGTCATACATCGTGAGAAGGTTTCATTCCTCACTAAAATTTATGCATCGCAAGAAGACTTCATACCTTGCGGAATCTATGCATTACGGGAAGATATTCATGCCCCGCAGAAGATCATGCATCGAGAGTCAATATTCATGCATAGCGGAAATTCATGCATCGAGAGTCAATATTCATGCATAGCGGAAATTCATGCATTGCGAGTCAATATTCATGCATTGCGAAAGATCATGCATCGCGAGTTAATATTCATACATTTTGAAAAATCATGCATCGCGAGTTAATATTCATGCATTGCGGAAAATCATGCATCGCGAGTTAATATTCATACATCGTGGGAAGATACCCATGCCCCGCAAGAAATCATGCACTGCCAGAAAGGAAAGTGCATCTGAAGAAAATATTCATCCATCGGCATCAACTGTATCATTTTATTTTTGACAAAGTAAATATCAAAAAGAAAATGAAAGACGACATCAACATAAATATCAGCACTGCATCTATTTTTATTTATTTCAACATCAAATGAAGAATACATTGAAGATTGCATTACATACATAAGACATAAGCTCTATTTGCTTTACGTTAAATCGATCGAGTTGACGTCAAATGTCGAGGAGAACAATTAAGTGTCGACATGGTAAAAGACACTGTCTCCCTTTTTAATTGAGTTTTTATGCTGACGAGTTTTATCTCAGTCTTTGTCGAGAGCATCCGAAAGGATGAATTCTCCAAAAATAAATCACAGGTGCGGACGACATAAAAAAGGATGCAGCACAACGTGGAACTTTTTCTTAGCAGCGAACTGGGACATAGTCCAAAGAGGAGTGTCAAACTCTTAAGACGCGAGCAGAGGGACGACTTCCACCACAATCAAACCACACCCCTATCAGAAGGCATGTGGGTTTTTCTTTAGGTTTTGTCAGTTTCGGTCTCGCATTCGGAAATTTTGATCTACCGGAAGCAAGTTTCCAATCTAACTGACAATGCGCCGAGAGCTTTGGAAATTATGTCCATGTGAGTTCTTAATTATGGGTGTGAAGTGCACCACATTCATGACTAAGAGGTTACAAGCCTCCTTTTCATGCTCGTTTAATTTTGTCACTTGTCCAGAACCAAAGGTTATCTAACATAATAGATTCCCTTTTCAATCGATTGAGTCGAACTACAAACAGCCTGATTCCTATGGTTTAAGGATATGTAGGCGGGATCGATGTTGAAAACTCGGCTGTATTCTGAACATTCCCTCTTAAATCTTATTCCCAAGCATCCCGATTTCTTCATAACTCGGTATCGAGATGACTTTTGATTTATTTCAAAATCGTGCGTTAAATCTAGCGTATCGAACTACAAGTGGCCTGAAATTCTCATATAGCCTGAGATATGTAGACCATTTTTCTTATTTTTGAAGTTACCAATTTCTTCCCTATTAATTAATGTTCAGGTTTTTTTACGAATTCCATGATTTAGATGTGATTATTGTATATGACCCGGAAGGTTCATTTTTTTTTTTTTGTGAAAATTTAATCATTTAGTGTAACTTGAGTTACTTAATTGATAGTTAATGGACTAAAGTAATTATTTAATAATACTTTATACACCATGGGTTAAAGTGAATTAAATTATTTCGGGTTAACATATGGAGACATAATGAAAAGGGTTAAAGAGGAGAGTGTGTGGCTTTGAGAGAGGGAGAGAACTGACGGCGGGGAAAAACGAGTACGAAGAAAACCTTAGTGAATCATGTACCCATTTTTTTCCCTTTTCAATATAATTAATATATATATTATATGTTGGGTAGTTGTGAATTTTGTTGACAAAATTAAGGGTGTATGTGGGATAAGAGTGGAAAAAGGGAAAAAGATGAAAGGTATTAATATGGTCAAACATAAACTAAAGTTAATGAAAACTTGTCAGATTAGGAATTAGAGTAATACCTATGCCAATTAATAATTTAATATATATATTATATATTATACTTACAGATTTCCCTTGTATAGTTTTAGGTGCTACGTTGATTATTATTCATGTTACATTGGAAAAATATTAGGTGTAGACGATGAAT
>CM040627.1:85540324-85650686 GCA_022817965.1 Solanum lycopersicoides
AAGGACGCCTTCTATGAGTTTTTAATTTGTTTCCGTTTCAACACTTGAAAGTTGCTATAGTTTTTTTTTTTTCATGGCTTTATTTTTGTAAGTTCAAATATCGGTGTTGGGTGAAATAATTCCTATATAAAGTGAGGTTCATGTATTACTACTATTAAATGGGTATAGTAGTAGTGATAGAAAAGGGGAGGTGGCAGTGATATTGATATCTTGTTCTTGCGGCTGTGCACATGAAACTGTGTTAGTATTATATTTATCATTATATTTCTTATGTTTTGTTGTTACATTTCGGAGGTTAAGGGAAATAAATTAGTGGCTGAAATTAAAGAAGACAATGAAAGATAATAAATAAAAATATTTGCTAGAAGTATGAAATGAAAGGAAAATGCATATTGATGTATGTTTCTACGTGATTGTTCCTGGAAATGGATGGCAAGATTGGAAATTTATTTGGAGGTATGGTGATGGCCAATGATTGGCCATTATGAGCCAATGATTGGACATAATGAGCCAATCATTGGATTGGAATGAAGGGGTGTTGAAAAGGAAAAAGAAAACAAACAATTCTGCAACATTTTGTTCGAATTTATTCAAGTGTAATTTTCGTTGTTTGATTATTATATTATGATTCAAGTTTTGATATATCAGTATATATATAAATATTAGAGGAATGGTATTTTGTGAGTACCATTTGAATTATGATATTGAAAAATTGGGATGTAATCGTAGACTTGAAACTTGGAAAAATATGATAGTTGAAATGTTAGTTGGCATCAAGAATTACGAACTTGATTATAAATTTGGGTGAACTTTTAAGATCAAGATTAAGCACATAATAATGTGGGTGTTGTTAGTACCGAAATCTTATAGTGAATATATATACTTGAATAGGTTGCATCGATTCGAAAGCTCAACGGAAAGGGAAGGCTCAAATCCTAGAGTGATTATTCGATTGGCTAAGGCAAGTGGATTTCTAAACCCTTGTTAAGCGTATGAAATTCGTATATTTCCTTGCGTGGTGTTGAAAATGACTTGGAGACTTGTTGCTTATTTGTTGGTGTTGTATTCCTTGTTGTAAATTGCGCTTTGTTATCAAGATGGTTATCTCCTCATTTTCATTTGAGCATGTCATTTGCATTGTATCTGAGACATGGTTGTGGTAAGAGGATGTACTATTATCGAGGGTCGTATCGCGCGCCGCGATGGATATTATATTTCGAGGGACGTATCGCGCGCCGCGAAGGTTACTATTATCGAGGGTCGTGTCGTGCGCCGCGACAGATGCATGGACAGATATGTCCCCCATGGGTCCCAGACTGAGAGACAGCGGGTGTGTATCGTTAGGAAAGACATGCATCACTATTTGACATTGCATCTCATGGATTACATATTTTTATTATTGATGAACTTGAACACGTGTTTTGCTGATCTTGTGAGTGTTTCTCTGTGAAACTTGTGACTGCTGAATATTGAGTTGTTATTGAGAATGTGTAAACTGATAGAGTGTGGTTATGAGTTGTGTGTTTGGTAAACTGTGAACTGTTAGGCTGTAGCGTGGAGGTTTAGATAGGGTGTAAGGAGTACCCGTATTTTGTTCACTTAACTTGTGTTTAGAGTTTGCTTGTTGGGTACCGCGTGGTTTGGTACTCACCCCTTGCTTCTACAAATTTTTGTAGGTTACGAGCCCGGATCTTCGTGATACCTCTCATTCTTTCATTTCCGAGGCATCTTGTGGAGGATTGTGAGGTAGCTGCTTGCATCTCAGCGAACTTTCCTACTCCAGTTTATGACTTTGTTTTTACTTGAAAACAACTTCATTTTAGACTTCTATTTTATTTCAATTCTAGTATTTACATTAGAGGCTTGTGCACGTGACTACCAGGTTTTGGGGATTTAATTAAGTTGAATTATTTTGTATTAGTAATTGCTATCAGACTTTGTTTTATTTCCGCATTTTATCAAAATTATTGGGTTAGGCTGACTTGTCTTGGTGGGATAAGACGAGTGCCATCACACCCATTTTTGGGTCGTGACAGAAATGGTATCAGAGCCCCAGGTTCATAGGTCTCACGTGTATACAAGCCGAGTCTACATAGAGTCTCAAGGATCAGTACAGAGACGTCTGTACTTATCTCTGAGAGGGTAATAGACTATTAGGAAACTTCCTTTTTGTTCATTCTTTCTTATCGTGCGTGGTTACCTTCTTTAGTACTGAGTCATTGTATACTCTTTTGACAGATGACGAGGAATAGAGCTAATGTTACTGGTGGTAGAGGGGAGTCACTTCCCGAGGCAGTTGTTGAGGCCCCAGCTAGGGGTAGGGGTAGAGCTCAATAGAGGTCGTGCTCGTGGTACGACAGTAGCCAGGGTCGTGGCCGTGGAGCAGCACCAGTGAGAGGTCGTGCTAGAGAGGTCTCTCCAGAGCCTCAAGTTGATGACAGAGAGAACCAGGTTCCTCCAGAGTCTGTAGTCACACCTTTGCTTCAGGATACACTATTGAGGGTGTTAAGTGTGCTAGAGGGATTTTCTCAAGGTGGTGGTGCGACTACCACACCACATGACTCTCGTACTAGAGGGGGGCTCAGACCCAAGAGCAGCAGCAAGCTCCAGTCTTTCAGGATGCGATGGGACAGCTACCAGTGGATCCCGTAGTTCAGAATGATGTTGCACCAGCAGTTGGGGATCAAGTTGCACCGGTGGTTGTTCTGACAGAGGATGAGCAACGTAGGTATGAGAGATTTCGAAAGATGGACCCACCTCAGTTTCAGGGTGGGAAGAGCGAGGACGCTCATGAGTTTCTGACTACATGCCGAGAGTTGCTAGAGGTGGTTGGATTAGCTGAGTCACATGGGGTTCGATATGCTACACTCCAGCTTCGTGGATCAGCGAGAGAGTGGTGGAGGACTTATTTGGGGGTTTTGCCAGTTGGATCTCCTCCAGTGACTTGGGAGCAGTTTGCTAGTGCATTCCATGATCGTTTTATCCCTTGGAGCGTGAGAGAGGAGAGTCGCTTGAGATTTGAGAGTCTGAGACAGGATGGTATATCGGTTACAGAGTATGAGGCGCATTTTTGTCAGTTGTCTAGGCATGCGTTGGCCATTATTCCAGATGAGACAGAGAGGATCCGCAGATTTGTGAGGGGATTGACTTTCTCTATCAGGTCAGCTGTGTTTCGGGCATCTAGAGAGGGGGCTTCTTTCCAGTCCATTGTGAGCGCCGCCAAAGAGGCGGAATTGATGGAGAGGGAGGAGTTTGGGGACCCTAAAAGGTCCCGTACATCAGGTCAGTTTCATGGTGCCTCATCTGGAGGTAGGGGATCACAGAGAGTGAGTGGTTCCTTTCAGCAGCGGGGGCCTATTCATGCATCTATGCCGACATTTGAGGGTGGTCAGACATCTAGGGGTTCTTATAGCCCGGGTCAGGGCTCGTACGGTTCACAGCAGCGACCTACAGGGCGAGGCAATTATAGTGGGTTTTCAGGGTCCACACAGCAGTTCCCAGGTCAGAGATTTTGTTTTACTTGTGGAGATCCCGATCACCTGATGCGGCAGTGTACTTCTCAAAGGGGTCGTGGTGGGCCTCGACCTAATTCTTCATTCCAGACTAGACCACCAGTACCGCGGGGTAGAGGCCGCGGCAGAGTTCAGTCAGGTAGAGGTAGTGGAGTTTCTAGTGGTGGTGTTGCAGCTCAGCAGAGTGGGGGTAGAGGTACCACCCAGGCTGGAAGTGGACGAGGGGGCCACTGTTATGCTTTCCCAGGGAGACCTGAGGCAGAGACATCTGATGCTGTTATTACAGGTATCATCCCCGTATGCCATCGACCTGCGTCTGTATTGTTTGATCCAGGGTCTACATTCTCTTATGTGTCTACGTATTTTGCTGCTGAATTTGATATGATATGTGATAGCATGACTGTACCTATTCGTGTTTCTACACCCGTGGGTAAGCCCTTAGTGGTGGATCGAGTGTATCGATCCTGTCTTGTTTCTTTGGTCATTCTGGGGATGGTAGACTTTGATATTATCTTGGGTATGGATTGGCTTTCTCCTTATCATGCTGTCCTTGATTGTAATGCTAAGACTGTGACTTTAGCAATGCCTGGTGTTCCGAGGGTTGAGTGGAAGGGTGTTAGTGGTTCTTATCCTAGCAAGGTCATCTCTTTTATCCGTGCTCAGAGGTTGGTGGAGAGAGGGTGTTTGTCTTACTTAGCTTTTATTCGGGATACTAGTATTGAACCACCTCCCATGGACTCTGTTCCCGTGGTTCAGGAGTTTCTCGATGTATTCCCTTCTGATCTTCCAGGTGTTCCTCCCGATAGAGATATTGATTTTGCTATTGATTTGGAGCCGGGCACTAAGCCTATTTCTATCCCTCCTACCGTATGGCTCCAGCAGAGTTGAAAGAGTTGAAGGATCAGTTACAGGATTTATTGAGTAAGGGTTTTATTCGCCCTAGTGTGTCACCTTGGGGTGCCCCTGTATTGTTTGTGAAGAAAAGGATGGGACTATGAGGATGTGTATTGATTACAGACAGTTGAACAAGGTAACAGTGAAGAATAAGTATCCTCTTCCGCGTATTGATGACTTATTTGATCAGCTACAGGGAGCATCATTGTTCTCTAAGATTGATTTGAGGTCTGGGTATCATCAGTTGAAGATTAGGGCATCAGATATCCCTAAGACAGCTTTTCGGACCCGATATGGGCATTATGAGTTCCTAGTGATGTCCTTTGGATTGACTAATGCCCCTGCAGCATTCATGGAGTTGATGAATGGGGTGTTTCGACCATACCTTGATTCTTTTGTGATTGTTTTCATCGATGACATCTTGGTTTACTCCAAGACTGAGGAGGACCATGTCGACACTTGAGGATTGTACTTCAGAGGTTGAGAGAAGAGAAGTTGTATGCCAAGTTCTCAAAGTGTGAGTTCTGGCTTACTTCTGTGGCATTCTTGGACACGTGGTGTCCAAGGAGGGTATTAGAGTAGATCCGGCCAAGATTGAGGCAGTTAGAGGCTGGACGCGACCTACTTCACCTACTGAGATTAGGAGTTTTGTGGGATTGGCAGGCTATTATCGACGATTTGTTCAGAGTTTTCTACTATTGCAGCTCCATTGACTAGATTGACTCGACAGGATGTGGGTTTTCAGTGGTCTGATGAGTGTGAGGAGAGCTTTCAAAAGCTCAAGACTTTGTGACTTCTGCTCCTGTGTTGACTCTACCTGAGGAGGGTGTAGACTTTACTGTGTATTGTGATGCTTCAGGAGTTGGGTTGGGTGGTGTGTTGATGCAGAAGGGGAAAGTGATTGCTTATGCTTCTAGGCAGTTGAAATCCCATGAGAAGAACTACCCTACTCATGATTTGGAGTTGGCGGCTGTGGTATTTGTACTTAAGTTATGGCGTCATTATTTGTATGGGGTGCATTGTGAGTTCTTCACTGATCATCGGAGTCTTCAGTATATCTTTAGTCAGAGGGATTTGAACTTGAGGCAACGGAGATGGCTTGAGTTGCTGAAGGACTATGATGTGACCATTCTGTATCATCCAGGAAAGGCCAACGTTGTGGCCGATGCTCTGAGTAGGAAGACTCCTAGCATGGGGAGTCTTGCAGCGCTTAGTATTGAGGAAGACCATTGGCTAGAGATGTGCAGATATTAGCTAACAGTCTTGTCCGCTTGCAGATTTCAGAAGAGAGTGATGGGATAATTGCTTTTATTGAGGCTCGGTCTTCTTTAGTCGAACAGATCCGTGCACACCAGTTTGATGATGAAAAATTATGTCTTATTCGAGACAAAGTATTGAGAGGGAAAGCTAAGGAGGCCGCCCTTGATTCTGATGGTGTCTTGCGGATCGGAGGCAGGATTTGTGTGCCCAAGACAGGCGATTTGATTAGATTGATTCTTGAGGAGGCCCATTGTTCTCGGTATTCCATCCATCCGGGAGCGGCGAAGATGTATCATGATCTAAGTCAGCATTACTGGTGGTGTGGGATGAAGAGGGATATTTCAGACTTTGTTTCGAGGTGTTTGACTTGCCAGCAGGTCAAGTGTGAGCACCAGCGGCCCGGGGGTGTATCTCAGAGGATGCCTATTCCTACTTGGAAGTGGGAGCGGATTACCATGGACTTTGTTGTGGGTTTGCCTACCACAGTGGGTGGTTATGACTCTATTTGGGTCGTTGTTGATAGGCTGACCAAGTCTGCCCACTTCATTCCAGTTCGGGTGAAGTATACGGCAGAAAAGTTAGCCGAGCTATATATCAGTCAGATTGTGCGACTACATGGAGTTCCTGTTTCTATCATATCGGATCGAGGTTCACTATTTACTTCTCACTTCTGGAAGGCATTACAGCATGGTCTGGGTACCCAGTTGGATAAGAGTACAGCCTTTCACCCTCAGACAGATGGTCAGTCTGAGCGGACGATTAAGGTGTTGGAAGATATGCTTCGAGCATGTGTGATCGATTTTGGAGCTAGATGGGATCGACATTTACCCTTAGCGGAGTTTGCCTATAATAACAGTTATCACTCTAGTATCCAGATGGCCCCATTTGAGGCGTTGTATGGTAGACGGTGTAGATCTCCGATTGGTTGGTTTGATTCGGCGGAGATGGACTCTTTGGATACAGACTTGCTTAGAGATGCTATGGAGCAAGTCCGTATGATTCAGTATAGACTGTTGACAGCCCAGAGTCGACAGAAGAGTTATGCAGACCGGAGAGTTAGAGCCTTAGTGTTTATGGAGGGTGATCATGTTTGGCTCCGAGTATCACCCATGAAGGGTGTGATGAGGTTCGGAAAGAAGGGCAAGCTTAGCCCTAGATTCATTGGACCTTTTGAGATTTTGAGTCGAGTGGGAGAGGTGGCTTATAAGTTGGCGTTGCCACCTAGTTTGTCGGCAGTTCATCATGTTTTCCATGTTTCCATGCTTCGGAAGTATATTCCGGATGAATCTCATGTGCTTTCACTTGATTCTGTGGAGTTGAGTCCAGACTTGACATTTGAGGAGGAGCCTATAGCTATTTTGGATAGGCAGGTTCGAAAGCTTAGGACCAAGGAGATTGCTTCATTGAAGGTGCAATGGAAGCACTGATCTGTGGGAGAGGCAACTTGGGAGACAGAGTCTGACATGCGTGCTAGATATCCACAACTTTTTGAAGCTTCAGGTACTTTCTTTCACCTTATGTTCGAGGACGAACATGATTTTAGTGGTGGATATTGTAATGACCCGGAAGGTCATTTTTGGAAAATTTAAATATTAGTGTAACTTGAGTTACTTAATTGATAGTTAATGGACTAAAGTAATTATTTAATAATACTTTATACACCATGGGTTAAAGTGAATTAAATTATTTGGGGTTAACATATGAGACATAACTGAAAAGGGTAAAGAGGAGAGTGTGTGGCTTTGAGAGAGGGAGAGAACTGACGGCGGGGAAAAACGAGTACGAAGAAAACCTTAGTGAATCAGGTACCTATTTTTCTTCCCTTTCAATATAATTAATATATATATATATGTTGGGTAGTGTGAATTTTGTTGACAAAATAAGGGTGTATTGTGGGATAGTGGAAAAAGGGAAAAAGATGAAAGGTATTAATATGGTCAACATAAACTAAAGTTAATGAAAACTTGTCAGATTAGGAATTAGAGTAATACCTATGCCAATTAATAATTTAATATATATATTTATATATATACTTACAGTTCCCTACTTTGTATAGTTTTAGGTGCCTACGTTGATTATTTATTCATGTTACATTGAGAAAAATATTAGGTGTAACATGAATAAGGACGCCTTCTATGAGTTTTTATTTTGTTTCCGTTTCAACACTTGAAAGTTGCTATAGTATTTTTTTTTCATGGCTTTATTTTGTTGTAAGTTCAAATATCGGTGTTGGGTGAAATAATTCCTATATAAAGTGAGGTTCATGTATTACTACTATTAAATGGGTATAGTAGTAGTGATAGAAAAGGGGAGGTGGCAGTGATATTGATATCTTGTTCTTGCGGCTGTGCACATGAAACTGTGTTAGTATTATATTTATCATTATATTTCTTATGTTTTGTTGTTACATTTCGGAGGTTAAGGGAAATAAATTAGTGGCTGAAATTAAAGAAGACAATGAAAGATAATAAATAAAAATATTTGCTAGAAGTATGAAATGAAAGGAAAATGCATATTGATGTATGTTTCTACGTGATTGTTCCTGGAAATGGATGGCAAGATTGGAAATTTATTTGGAGGTATGGTGATGGGCCAATGATTGGCCATTATGAGCCAATGATTGGACATAATGAGCCAATCATTGGATTGGAATGAAGGGGTGTTGAAAAGGAAAAAGAAAACAAACAATTCTGCAACATTTTGTTCGAATTTATTCAAGTGTAATTTTCGTTGTTTGATTATTATATTATGATTCAAGTTTTGATATATCAGTATATATATAAATATTAGAGGAATGGTATTTTGTGAGTACCATTTGAATTATGATATTGAAAAATTGGGATGTAATCGTAGACTTGAAACTTGGAAAAATATGATAGTTGAAATGTTAGTTGGCATCAAGAATTACGAACTTGATTATAAATTTGGGTGAACTTTTAAGATCAAGATTAAGCACATAATAATGTGGGTGTTGTTAGTAACGAAATCTTATAGTGAATATATATACTTGAATAGGTTGCCTCGATTCGGAAGCTCAACGGAAAGGGAAGGCTCAAATCCTAGAGTGATTATTCGATTGGCTAAGGCAAGTGAATTTCTAAACCCTTGTTAAGCGTATGAAATTCGTGTATTTCCTTGTGTGGTGTTGAGAATGGTTTGGAGACTTGTTGCTTATTTGTTGGTGTTGTATTCTTTGTTGTAAATTGCGCTTTGTTATCAAAATGGTTATCTCCTCATTTTCATTTGAACATGTCATTTGCATTGTATCTGAGACATGGTTGTGGTAAGAGGATGTACCATTTCGAGGGTCGTATCGCGCGCCGCGATGGATATTATATTTCGAGGGACGTATCGCGCGCCGCGATGGTTACTATTATCGAGGGTCGTGTCGTGCGCCGCGACAGATGCATGGACAGATATGTCCCCCATGGGTCCCAGACTGAGAGACAGCGGGTGCGTATCGTTAGGAAAGACATGCATCACTGTATTTGACATTGCATCTCATGGAATTACATATTTTTATTATTGATGAACTTGAACACGTGTTTTGCTGAACTTGTGAGTGTTTCTCTGTGAAACTTGTGACTGCTGAATATTGAGTTGTTATTGAGAATGTGTAAACTGATAGAGTGTGGTTACTGAGTTGTGTGTTTGGTAAACTGTGAACTGTTAGGCTGTGGCGTGGAGGTTTCGATAGGGTGTAAGGAGTACCCGTATTTTGTTCACTTAACTTGTGTTTAGAGTTTTGCTTGTTGGGTACCGCGTGGTTTGGTACTCACCCCTTGCTTCTACAAATTTTTGTAGGTTACGAGCCCGGATCTTCGTGATACCTCTCATTCTTTCATTTCCGAGGCATCTTGTGGAGGATTGTGAGGTAGCTGCTTGCCATCTCAGCGAACTTTCCTACTCCAGTTTATGACTTTGTTTTTACTTGAAAAACAACTTCATTTTAGACTTCTATTTTATTTCAATTCTAGTATTTACATTAGAGGCTTGTGCACGTGACTACCAGGTTTTGGGGATTTAATTAAGTTGAATTATTTTCGTATTAGTAATTGCTATCAGACTTTGGTTTTATTTCCGCATTTTATCAAAATTATTGGGTTAGGCTGACTTGTCTTGGTGGGATAAGATGAGTGCCATCACGCCCATTTTTGGGTTGTGACAATTATATTTAAAATCAAATATATTTTCAAAAGTATATATATAATTCTTATTTTTATAATGATTTGAAAATCGTTTTGCCAAAAAAAAATGTTTTGAGTGACGTAATTGGTACTTTTATTTTAAAAGTTACTTGTCTATAACATAATAATTACTTTAAATAGTTAAATTAAGAAGCTTAGAAATTAATTACTATAAACATAATTTTTTGGAAAGCTACATAATTAGACATATTTCACAACCATACATACAATTATAAACATGCATTACCCGAAACACAAAAATAGGGGGAGTCAAGCGAGATTTGGAGGAAGGCAAGCAAGATTCGTATGTATCTCATATACATGCGAATCACACTAAATATAGACTAGATACATATATTTATTTGTATTTGGAGTGATTCGCATATATCTGGGATACCATACACATAGGAGAGTAGCGAGCATGATGGGAGAGAGACAAACAAATTTTGTTATGTATTCAGATACATGTAAATCCACTTAGATACAATTTATCTAGGATAAATTACATCTAAATTTGATCCCATATATCCGAGGTACATGTATCTGAATGTATCAAATGGCATCAAAATCTTGTAAGATATGTAATATTATAAATTAGAGTGTATCTAAATAATTAACTCCTAAACTAATCAAATTTATATAAATTCCACTATCTTAAAAAAATATTCACCATTTAAAGTAATAACATTTTTTTCACTTGATCGCTTTAATAAATTTATAATACGGTTTTAATACCTATTACAAAAAATAATTTATTATCCATAAATAATACAAGTTTTATTGATGGATAATACATTTATCACACATTTTAATACACTTAGGGTGTGTTTGGTATGAATGAAAACATTTTCTGGATAATGTTTTCCAATTTTTTCATGTTTGGTTGGGACAAAAGTTTTGGAAAATGTTTTCCAAATCAACTCATTTTCCTCAAAATTAAGGAAAATGATTCCCCTTCAAAAGTTACGGAAAACATTAATTTTCCAAAACTCTCATCCAACTTCAAATTACATTTTTTTTTAGAAAAAACATCAATTTCTAAAAAATATTTTCAATTTCAAAATTTTATATTTTCACTCCGCCCTCCCCCCGACCCCGATCATCCCTCCACCCCCCTCCAAAAACTTTTTTTAATACATATTGTAGATTTAACATAGTATTACTATTTTTTGTAATACTTAAATTGTATTATAAATATATTAAATTTGATCAAATAAAAATAAAAATGTCATTGTTATAAATGATAAATATTTTTCCTATCAGCCAAATAATTGGCCCAAATTCACGTCCCATTCCTTTATTTTAGATTTATATTAACCTCAGTTTTCGTTTGTGCTATATTTGCTTAAAATGACGAAAGTTTCTGCTTGCATTTAAGGCTAACTTATTTGTCTTTCTTAGTGTTTTGGTTGTTTAAGACACTATTGTTTTGAGTGATAAATTCATGCTATAAGGAACTGTACATTTTTAAGCATCAGGCAGTGACAGTCATTTTTGAGTTAACTTTCTCTTGGTCATCCTAAGTTTAGTTGAATTCCTGCTTATTTGGTGTCTTGCACATTTCGACACAATAAGTTTCTATAACTATGTTCATTTTATGACTTAATGGTCAGTCGATAATTAGTTGGACAATGACAACAATACATTACTTGAACACGAAATTTAAAATTAGATAATAGGATAAAAAGTAGGTACATATAGTAGTACTATTTTTGTAATCGGATAACTAGTAGGAACACAATACAACTTAATGTTGTTTAAGATAAATCTAAATAACGTGGAATGTTTGCGGGAATCCACTCGTCACCTTTTATAAATTTCCTAACTGTAAAGTTTGATGCAATATCTGGATTTGTAGTGACTGATGCCCATGTCACACGTCCCTTCGTGACAGCACCCGGTCCTCTATTCTTGTACTCTAAATAATATGGCCGGCGGACAACAGATTTATTTACCGATTCAATCCATTCAACCCATCCCTTAGGATCTATCAAGTTACCGATGTAACTTTCCATTATCACAGTTCTAGAAAATATACCCCATGGCCGACCAAAATATGTTGTGACGTTGTTCAATTTCTCCAAATCGCCGGTAGCCCTAATAGTGCAATTTTGAAGCACTATTCCACTTGTAGCGTGCTCAAACTCTCTCTTCTGGGCTGTGATTGTGTTATATTGTCTCGCCATTGGAGTACGTGCTTCAATCAAACAGTTTTGAAACAGGGCTGTTGCGCCACCACATATAAAATCTATCGTTCCGTAGATTTCACAATCCCGAAAGAACTGATGTTATTCTTTAACATACAGAGTGTCTTGATACCCGTCGAAACGACATCTGTAGAAAGATACTGAATCAGCTTTAACTCTTAAAGCCACAGCCTGATGCTTTACGGCTCCAGCATTATTCCTAAAAGTTAAGTCTTGCGCTGTGAAGCCATTGCCAAGAACCCCTGCAAATTGAATAAGAAGAAACAATCATAATTTATCAAAAATAATAAAAGTATATATAGAGAGAGGGACTTACCAACAGTTGCGGTGTCATAGGTTTTGTTGCCGTCAACAAAACTTCTATTACCCGTTATGATCGTAATATCCATCCCTTCTCCAATCAGGAATATATTAGTCTTCTTTTTATCAACTCTAATATATTCCTCATACGTGCTTTTTTTAATTTTTATGAAGAATGGCTTGACATTGTGATCAGGAGCCGCAAATATTGCTCCAACAATTGTGTTGAAATTTCCAGTTCCATCTTTAGATACAACCGCATTATAAGGTGTTTCCGTTATCAATTGACTTTCAACATATACAACTATAATTGTAGCGAATAACAACGTCATTACATACCCTGTATTAAGAGTAAATCTAATGATTTTATGGACAAGAATTACAACTACAATCTAGAGATATAAAGAAAGATACCGTAAAAACTATTTGCGATTGCCATTGCAAAGTTGATAATTTGGCAGCAATTCTTCTTGAAAGTGGTAGAGTTTTACTTTTTCTTAATATTGTAGTATTGTTCAAGCTTAACAACCCCCTCCTTTATATTGTAGTAAACTTTTACTCTTTCTTGCACGTTTAATTTTTTGCATATATTTGTAAAATGTCATTTTTAAAGACTCTTTGTTGGACACCTATATGTCATCTTCATTTCATTGATTTTTTCTACCATTTACTTACCTAGGTAATATGTAATTGTAGTAACATTTTAATTTTTAGCTTAGTTATGGTATTGCTTCTTTCTTTTTTCATCTTTTCTTATTTGGAAGGAATCATTTTGTGATTTTTGTAAACTTTTCATTCTTTGACAATACATTTGTACTTTCATCACTTTTTAAAAAATACTCCCTCCGTTTAAAAAAGAATAATCTTATTTTTTTTTTAGTTTGTTTAAAAAAGAATGACCTCTTTTTTTTTTCATAACATTTTACTTTTAACTTTTCACATGACATATTTAAGGCCACAAGATTAAGGGCAATTTTATAATTTAACATAACTTTAATTTAGGACCACAAGATTCAAAAGTATTCTTCATTTTCTTAAATTTCGTCTCAAAGTCAAAGTAGGTCATTCTTTCTAAAACGGAATAGTTTATAATATTCTCCAAAATAAGTGACTTTTTAATGATATCAAGAAGATATTATTTTTTATTTTTTTCTTCAAATTTAATCCTTACCTAAAACGCATAAGATATTTAAAAAAAAAAAACTAATACGGGAACATTTTATAAATGACAACAAAGTGTAAAAGCCGGTTAAAATTAGTCTTTTCTTTTGGTCGTCTTCGATTTAATATCTTGTAATTGTTTTGTATTCAAATTTTTATATTTTGAATTTCATAATAAAAACTTTTATCTCCATCACTGACAAGGACCGCTCGATGCGTCAAAATAACTCTAAAATGGAATTGGGATTGGACATTTTATAGGTGGATCTTTGCCTATAAGTCATATTAACCTTTAAGTAGCTTATCAAAGAAAAAAAAGTCCAAGAATTTTTTATGCAATTTCATAATCTTTCTCCTTTCTCGGACAGATTTCTTAGACGTTAAGTACCCTACAATCTTAAAGTCGTAGATTCAGATCATCAAAGAAGTAAAAGATAGTAATATGTTAATACTTGTGTCCTTAAACTTGTAATAACATAGCTTTCATTCACCCTATATTTGTAATTGAACTAGCTACTCTTTTAACCCCTCATGTATATTGAATTTGTTAATTTACTCATTATTTTGAAAAACATCAATTTTAAAAAATATTTTCAATTTTCAATTTTATATTTTCACTCTGCCCTCCCTCCCCCCCCCCCACCCCCATCATCCCTCCACCTCCCCTCCAATTTTTTTTTTAATACATATGGTAGATTAAACATAGTATTACTATTTTTTGTAATATTTAAATTGTATTATAAATATATTAAAATTAACCAAATAAAAATAAAAATGTCATTCTTATAAATGATAAATATTTTTCCTATCAGCCAAATAATTGGCCCAAATTCACGGCCCATTCCTTTATTTTAGTTTTATATTAACCTCAGTTTTCGTTTGTGCTATATTTGCTTAAAATGACAAAAGTTTCTGCTTGCATTTAAGGCTAACTTATTTGCCTTTCTTAGTGTGGTTGTTTAAGACACTATTGTTTTGAGTGATACATTCATGCTATAAGGAACTGTACATTTTTAAGCATCAGGCAGTGAGTCATTTTTAAGTTAACTTTCTCTTGGTCATCCTAAGTTAAGTTGAATTCCTGCTTATTAGGTGTCTTGCACATTTCGACACAATAAGTTTCTATAACTATGTTCATTTTATGACTTAATGGTCAGTCGATAATTAGTTGGACAATGATAACTATATATTACTTGAACACGAAATTTAAAATTAGATAATCGAATAACAAGTAGGTACATATATATAGTAGTACTATTTTAGTAATCGGATAACTAGTAGGAACACAATACAACTTAATATTTTTCAAGATAAATCTAAATAACGTGGAATGTTTGCGGGAATCCACTCGTCACCTTTTATAAATTTTCTAACCGTAAAGTTTGATGCAATATCTGGATCTGTAGTGACTGATGCCCGTGTCACACGTCCCTTCGTGACAGCACCCGGTCCTCTATTTTTGTACTCTAAATAATATGGCCGGCGGACAATAGTTATCCCCCTACCATGTGGTCTTGGATTGCTATGCCAAGACTGTTACCTTATCCATGCATGATATTCCCCCGGTGTTATGGCAGGCTGCTTATAGTCACACAACGACGGGGATCATCTCTTTTATTCGGGCTAGGCGGTTGGTTGCTTCTGGGTGTTTAGCTTATTTGGCCCACATCAGAGATATGAGTAGGGAGGGCCCTTCAGTTGACTCAGTTCCTGTGGTTAGAGAGTATGCAGATGTGTTCCCTACAGATCTACCTGGCCTACCCCCAGAGCGTGACATTGATTTTGCTATAGATTTGGAGCCCGGCACCCGTCCTATTTCTATTTCGCCTTATCGGATGGCTCCTGCAGAGCTCAGAGAGCTCAGTGTTCAGTTAGAGGACCTCTTAGGAAAGGGGTTAATTCGTCCGAGTGTGTCGCCTTGGGGTGCTCCTGTTCTGTTTGTGAAAAAGAAGGATGGGACTATGAGGATGTGCATTGACTACAGGCAGCTGAACAAGGTGACGGTGAAGAACCGTTACCCTATGCCTCGTATAGATGATTTGTTTGATCAGCTTCAGGGTGCCGTCGTATTTTCTAAGATTGATTTGAGGTCCGGGTACCATCAACATTTGAGGATAGTGCTCCAGACTTTGAGAGATCAGCGACTTTATGCCAAGTTCTCAAAGTGCGAGTTTTGGCTTGCGTCTGTAGCATTCTTGGGGCACGTGGTGTCTAAGGAGGGTATTAGGGTTGATCCGACGAAGATTGAGTCTATTCGAGGCAGCGTCGTTGGATTGAGCTCCTGAAGGATTATGATCTCTCTATTCTCTATCATCCGGGCAAGGCGAACGTGGTAGCGGACGCCTTAAGCCGGAAGGCGGTGAGTATGGGTAGTCTAGCCTTCTTATCTGCGAGGGAGAGACCCTTGGCTTTGGACATTCAATTTTTAGCCAATAGCATGGTTCGATTAGATATCTCAGATTCTAGACGCGTCTTGGCTTATATGGGAGTTCAGTCTTCTTTGCATGATAGGATCTGTGGTTGTCAGTTTGAGGATAATACCTTGGTGGCCCTCAGAGATCGAGCGTTAGCGGGTGATGGTGATCAGGCTACCTTAGATCCTGATGGAGTGTTGAGATTTGCCGGTCGCATCTGTGTCCCGAGAGTTGGGGATTTGATACAATTGATACTTTCTGAGGCTCATGAGTCTACATATTCTATCCATCCTTGTACAACAAAGATGTATCGTGATTTGAGACAGCATTACTGGTGGAGTGGCATGAGACGAGATATTGCTGACTTTGTTTCTCGTTGCTTGTGCTGCCAGCAGGTAAAGGCTGAGCATTTGAGGCCTGGTGGTGAATTTCAGGGATTACCCATTCCGGAGTGGAAGTGGGACCGCATTACTATGGATTTTGTGGCTGGTCTACCGCGGACTTCTAGAGGAGTTGATAGTATTTGGATCATCGTTGATCGATTGACCAAGTCAGCACATTTCCTTCCCGTCCAGTCTTCATTCAGCGCCGAGAGGTTGGCTCGTATCTATATTCGGGAGGTGGTTCGACTTCATGGGGTGCCAGTTTTTATTATATCAGATCGGGGTTCTCAGTTCACGTCTAGCTTTTGGAGGACCTTTCAGGATGAGTTGGGCACCCGGGTTGACCTTAGCACAACTTTTCACCCGCAGACTGATGGACAGTCAGAGCGCACTATTCAGGTCCTTGAGGACATGCTACGGGCTTGTGTTTTGGAGTTTGGTGGTCATTGGGACCAGTTCTTGCCTTTGGCGGAGATATCGTATAACAACAGCTACCATTCTAGCATTCAGATGGCCCCGTTTGAGGCCTTGTATGGTAGGCATTGTCGCTCTCCAGTGGGCTGGTTTGAGTCTACAGAGCCTAGGCCGCAAGGTACAAATTTGATTCAGGAAGCTTTGGAGCAGGTGAGAGTGATTCAGGATAGACTCAGGACAGCTCAGAGTAGGCACCAGAGTTACGCGAATCGAAGGCGTCGACCTTTGAGATTCTCTGTTGTGATCAGGTATTCCTTCGTGTGTCGCCCATGAAGGGTGTGATGAGATTTGGGAGGCGGGGTAAGCTTAGCCCCAGGTACATTGGGCCTTTTGAGATACTTCGGACAGTTGGGGAGGTTGCTTATGAGTTGGCCCTTCCTCCAGCATTTTCAGCCATCCACCCAGTTTTCCATATCTCGATGCTACGCCGATATATTCCTGATGAGTCACATGTGCTCCAGTATGATGCAGTTGAGTTGGATGATCGTTTGACATTTGTAGAAGAGCTAGTTGCCATCCTAGCCAGAGATAGGAGAAAATTGCGCTCGAGAGCCATTCCTATTGTTAAGGTCCGTTGGAGGCATCGTTCAGTCGAGGAGGCTACCTGGGAGACCGAGCAGGAGATGCGAGAGCAGTTTCCCGGCTTGTTTGAGCCTTCAGGTACTTCTTGACCCTTACTTTCGCGGACGAAAGTCCTTTTTAGTAGTGGATATTGTAATGACCCTTCTTGTCATTTTTAGTGTTTTATCTTCTATGTATCGTTTAGAGCGTTTCTATAGCGATCCCAAGTCATTTATGACTTGCTGGGACTGACAGTTCGGTCACCTGGTCGTTCGTTTGGTTATTGTGTGAGCGTTAGTGTTTTTGGAGCTTATAAACCTTAAAAGATCATTTTCGATCAAAAGTTCAAGAAGATGACATCAGAATCCAATTCTGACGATTCCATCAGTTCCGGAGGGGTCATTTTAGGCTAGTAGCATGGTCGACATGACTCCGAAGTTTTCAGTGTGAGTTGGTGCGATTAGGCGTTTTAACTTTAAGTTTAAGGCTAAGTTTGACTTTAGTCAACATTCTGAGTAAACGCACTCGGATGAGAATTCCGTCAGCGCGGTTAGCTCCGGAATGTCGAGTTTGGTCTAGTTTGACCCTTCTTTCGTGTCCTGAGGTTTTCGATATTTTAACGAGCCTTTTTGTGGTTTTTGACTTAAAATGGCAAATGGAAGTGGGACCCACATTTTATCGAGATGACCTCTGATGGAAATTTTGACTGCGCCATTGAGTCCGGAATGTCGACTTTGGTAGGGTAGCATATCTGTTTTATTTTTATCAGGTTCCGAACTGATTCCGAGCACCCGTCGGAGACTTTGAAGAGTCTAGATAAAGCTGAAATCTGGTGCAGCCCTTTAGTGACCAGATTTTGGGGTTTTAACGACCAGATTTTTGGTTTATTAGCGACCACCTTCGTCCTTATAAAAGCCCAATTTTCAGCCTTTAAGTTTAACTTTAAAATTTTGTTATTTTGAGCTATAGAACTCCAAATTGGGAGATTCAAAAGGCTAAGTTGTGAAATTTTTCGAGGGTAACGCGTTGGTGAGCTTGGAATCTGATTTGGGGACCCGATTTGAGGTAAAATTTGTGTTTTAACTGATGTCTTAGCTCATTTTCGAGCTCAAGTTTTGGGAAACTTTTAGAAGGTGATTTCTTGGTCATTTTAAGTCCGAATGAGGTGATTCGAAGTGTGGCAGCTTCGTATTTTCGGTGGCTTCGGTGTAGAGTATTCGAAAGTTGTCTGGTGTGTGTATTTCAAGGTAAATTCCGCGAGTTACCTGACTGTTAGGCTTTTTTTCGAGCAATTATTTTTGGCGTTGTTGTTTTGGTCATATCTCTCTCATTTTAGCTCGGTTTTGGGTGATTCGAAGTCCCAGGTGTTGGGAATTATCGTGGCTATGTCGTGGAGTGTTCAAAGAGGGCTGGGCACTTTCTGATTCGCGTAAATTCCTAGTTTACACTGCTGCAGGTTTCTTTTAAGTTGATTAATGTGTGAGTTTCTTGCATGTTGGGGTTTTGCTGCATTTTGCGTTCCGAATTGTGTTCCATTTTGGAACACGTGTCTGGAGATATTTTTACGATATATATTTGGGGTTAATTCTGGAATTTTCAGCACGGATCCCACTTTTTCCGCTTTGATTCCAAAAATTGGTCCGTCTCCGTTTCTTGCGATTTTAGTGTTTAAATGACCGTAATAACGTTGTGACTCTATTTTTGATAGTGTATCAACGTTTCAAGGCCATTCAGAAAGGAAAAGCTCCGGGGAAGTGATTTTTGGAGCGCGCGTGATCTGCGTTCAGGTAGGCTACGGTTTTCTTTCTTAGATTGAACTCGAACATGTGAATGCATGTTGATTAGTTGGGATTTGGGTTGGGTAGTTACTGGATCATGCATAGGTGTTAAAAATCATAGTTTCGGCCTTTTAATAGAGAATTATCGGGTAACTATGAGCATGTTTATTGTTATTAATGGACCTTCTTTGCTATATGGAGTACTTGTATGTTTGAATACTGGTTATCAGAAGTATGTTGGGCCTTAGTTTAGGTTTGACTAGGGCTTGCATTAGAAATGCATGATTCGAAGTCGGTAGGACTTAGTTCAACCTCGACGTCGCTCGATTGGCTTAAATCCTTGTAAACTGGCGTAGCAGACTTGAGTCTGATAGTTTGGTCCTTAGCTAGACGATGAGCTCGCTACGACGATAATTATCCTTAATTCTTCGATGTTACGGCTTCACGAGTTACGTCGGTGACAATGAATTCCGCTCCGCGATTCAAAGTTGATTTTCGATTCGGCTTCAAGGACTTACATTGATTAGCTAAGTGTGGATGGTGTTCCACGGGTATTTATGATTATGGATAGATAGAGACTCTTTCAGCAGCTATATCGACATCTTTGTCGGGTATCCGGATTTAAGGTCCGGCCTCGACCATCCACATACTTATGTAGAGCATCCGGTTAGAGGTCCGGCCTCAAGTATGTAGAGCATCCGGTTAGAGGTCCGGCCTCAGTTCTTATATTTTGTGATTGGCTACTTGTGTAATTCTGGTGAGCGTCAGGTTCAAGGCCCGACCTCCGTACCGTCAGATTCTACTTTTTGGTTTGGAGCATTTGGTTCGATGTTCTTTGGCCTTGATTTCTATTCTCCTTAGTTATAGTTATTCTGTGTACTCGTCGGGCTTATGGGGTCCGTTCAGGTTTTTATTTAAACTTGCGCACGAATGTATCTTCTGGGCTTATGGGGGTCCAGTTAGGTGTAGTTAGCTTATATATTAATTTAGTTAGATCTTTATACACTCGTGTGCATTCCATTTTTACTTAGCCTTCCGTTTTTGACCTCTAGTTATGTGATTCCGTCTTTTCATATTGCTTTACTTTTCTAGTTCAGTCGGCCTATGATGCCTACTGGGTACCTGTTGTTTGGTACTCATGCTACGCTCTGCATCTATTTTCGTGATGCAGGTCCGAGCACCAGTAGCCAGCGTTGATTGAGTTTGGAGCTTTCTGGTCTGGAGACGGGGGTGAGCACACGGCGTTTTGTACTATTTCGGTCTCCATCTGTATATATAAAGACTTGTCTTTTACTTTTCTAGACAGTCTATTTTCGGTGGTCCACTGTTGGGACTTGTACTCGTTTTGTTGGTAGCTCTGTATTAGTGACTTCCAGGTTCTGGGAGGGATCCTTAATTGTGTTTATGTTTTGGTTTGCTTATGTTATAGTATTTTTGCGATTCAATCCATTCAACCCATTCCTTAGGATCTATCAAGTTACCGATATAACTTTCAATTATCACAGTTCTAGAAAATATACCCCATGGCCGACCAAAATATGTTGTGACATTGTTCAATTTCTCCAAATCACCGGTAGCCCTAATAGTGCAATTTTGAAGCACTATTCCACTTGTAGCGTGCTCAAACTCTCTCTTCTGGGCTGTGATTGTGTTATATTGTCTCGCCATTGGAGTACGTGCTTCAATCAAACAGTTTTGAAACAGGGCTGTTGCGCCACCACATATAAAATCTATCGTTCCATAGATTTCACAATCTCGAAAGAACTGGTGTTGTTCTTTAACATACAGAGTGTCTTGATACCCATCGAAACGACATCTATAGAAAGACACTGAATCAGCTTCAACTCTTAAAGCCACAGCCTGATGCTTTACGGTTCCAGCATTATTCCTAAAAGTTAAGTCTTGCGCTGTGAAGCCATTGCCAAGAACCCCTGCAAATTGAATAAGAAGAAACAATCATAATTCATCAAAAATAATAATAGTATATAAAAAGAGGGACTTACCCACAGTTGCGGTGTCATAGGTTTTGTTGCCGTCGACAAAACTTCTATTACCCGTTATGATCGTAATATCCATCCCTTCTCCAATCAGGAATATATTAGTCTTCTTTTTATCAACTCTAATATATTCCTCATACGTGCCTTTTTTAATTTTTATGAAGAATGGCTTGACACTGTGATCAGGAGCCGTAAATATTGCTCCAACAATTGTGTTGAAATTTCCAGTTCCATCTTTATATACAATCGCATTATAATGTGTTTCCATTTGGCTTTGAACACATACAACTATTGTTGTAACAACAAACAACGTCATGATATTTTCTGCATTAAAAAAAATAAAAATCCGATGAGTTTATAGACAAAAATTACAAATAAAATCTAGAGATATGGAAAAGAAAAGTACCGCAAAAACTATCTATGATGGCCATTGCAAAGATGATGATTAGAAAAGAAAGTGAAATTCTTTGAGTCACTAAAGGTGACGAGCAAACGACAATTTTTTTGGTAGTGGAAGAGTTCTTACTCTTTCTTAATAGTGTAGTATTGTCAAAGCTTAACAAAATCTTCCTCCTTTATATTGTAGAAAACATATATTTTTTCTTGCATGTTTTTATTGTAACATTCATTTTTAAAGGCTCTTTTTTTTACAACAAAATGTCATCTTCATAGAATTGAATTTCTACCATTTTAACAATAACTTACCTAGGTAATATGAAGTTGTAGTAACATTTTAATTCTTAGCTTGGTTGTGGTATTGCTTTCTTATTATTATCTTTTCTTATTTTCTACCATTTGTACAACTGTTTACCTAGGTAATATGTAATTGTAGTAATATTTTAATTCTAAACTTAGTTATTGTATTGCTTCCTTCTTCTTATTTTTTCTTATTTTGAGGGAATTGACTTGTGACTTTTATGACATTTTCACTTTGAGAAAGTATAATTTTGTGCTTGTTTTTTTATTTATTTTAAAAGATATTTTAACTGTTAAAATATTTTTCAAAATAAATGATTTTTTAAGATATCAAGAGATATTATTTTTTCCTTCAAAGTTACTTTTTACCTAAAATGCAAAAGATATTCTTAAAAGAACTAGATGGAGTAGGGAAAATGGGAAGGAATTACATGTTATAAATGACAACAAGAAAGCGTAAATTAAAGCAATAGTCTTTCTTTTTGTTTTCACCTTCGATGTATTCTTTTATAATCGTTTTGTATTTAAATTTTTATATTTTGAATTGCTTGATAAAATTTATTGTCTCCATCACTGACGAGGACTGTTTGATGTGTCAAAAAGTCATTTAACCTTTACGTAGTTGATCACAAATAAAAAAAGTCCAGAATTTTTTTAGTACAACTTCGTAATTTTTCTCCTTTCTCAGTCGAATTGCTTAGATGTTAAGCACCATATGTCTTAAAATTGTAGGTTCGAGTCATCAAAGAAGAAAAATGATAGTAATGTGTTAATATGTATGTCCATTATACTTATAGTAACGTGGATTTCATTTCATCCTATATTATAATTGAACTCGTTGTTTTTTTAACCCCTCATATCAATACGATTTGTTTATTAACTTCATAACTTTTCATCTTTTTTATAGTATCACTCTTTATATCAATAGTAAAAAAAACTCTTTACTTACACGTTAATTTCAAATTTTGCACCTATTCGAAATTTGAGTTGATGGATAGCGTGTAAAAAATAAATTAGTTAAAGAGCAAATATCCAAATAAAATACAAGTTGGAGTGAGTCACTATACGTTACTCTATCCAAAAAGTAGTATTTTAGCTAAAGAATAAGAATAGATATATATTAGGAAATGTCTATCATGAGCACTTCAATTTATTTTACCTATATATAAGTGAATTATTACCATTATACTTTAGAAAGGGTATGTTATATTATTGATAGTCACAATCATGTGACACAACTTTGATACAAAAGTTGGTGAAAAAGTTCATGATTTTTAAGTGAAAATGACAAACGAAATATATATATATATATATATATATATATATATATATATATATATATATTTAGAGTATTTAGACTCGGTTAAGATCTACGTGAACGGTAATTTGATGACGATCAAGACATGAATAACCATTATTCATTTGTGAAAAGAACTCTTATAAATAGCATTTTCGTTAAAAGATAAGTGTATAATTTAAATTTAAACAAACATATATATATATACTAAATTGATTTTGCATAAAATTTAAACTTAAGGTAATAATATATACTTAACATTTATCTACAATTCTATGTATAAAATATTGATGCTATTGTTATTGCACAATTCTATTACTAGTTCATTCCTACAAAGCTTGTTTCCCATTTATCAACGTTTTTTCTTATCTATTTAATAATAATAGATAAACTTATAATAGTAAGTGGATAACATTTTACTATATTATATAATTTCTACTTTCAATTTTTAATTTTTATAGTCACATTTCATAGGAAAATTTTAATTAATTAGTATAACGTTATTAAGAATTTGAAAGCTCAAATTTGTACTTTGGTCATCGATAGAAGCTAAGGATTAATTAATTTGTTACTTGTTATTTTCAATTACCTCAATTGATTCTATTGCTAGTAAAGTGTCTAAGCAATATTCAATCTCAAATACTACATAAAACACTAATAATATTGATAATATATAAATTACCTAATATGCATTTGTTTCTAGCTAAGAAGAAAACTATTATTGGCCACATGAAAGTAAAATGTCAAAATTTACTAAAGAAAACTATCGGTCACGTGAAATTAAAATATCAAAACTGCGGGGGAAAAATGAAGATAAAATGGTCTTTTTCTTCTGTACTACTAGGTTTAAATAATTTTTTAGGTACCATTTGAGCAATTTTGATCATTTAAAGTGTTGATTCGAATAATATGAAGATAAGAAGAATGTTTCTAATAGACCTTTGACTCAAGTTGAGAATAACAGAATCATTTTAAAATGAAAAAAAATGAAGTTGAAGGCCATATAGAATAAAATGGAGAAAATTATAGTAGCAATAATCAATAATATGATAATCAAAGCGAATTAGACAATAAAGTTAAATAGAATCGAAGAAAACAGAAAAATTATAGTAGTAAATATATATCCTACATATCATATCCTCCCCCCTCCCCTCCTGTTAATCGTCTTTTTCCTAGCTTAGCTACTAATAGTAATACTCCTAATTTTGCATGGCTATAGGACCACCACCTATTCATAGTATAC
Source organism: Solanum lycopersicoides (assembly GCA_022817965.1). Classification (NCBI taxonomy): domain Eukaryota; kingdom Viridiplantae; phylum Streptophyta; class Magnoliopsida; order Solanales; family Solanaceae; genus Solanum; species Solanum lycopersicoides. Next base: position 85,564,689 of record CM040627.1, read on the forward strand.
TAATTAAATCATAAAATTGACAATTTTATTTCTTAATTTTCTGACATTATACGTAATATTCTTGAGAAATATAGTTAGTGTAGTGATTTAATTATAGTTATCCTAACTTTAAAAAGATCGATGATCTCATAATTATAACATTATACATCATTGGTCGATTGAAAAATGATTTTTCAATAGTAGTGATCTTTGTATTACTAGGGTGAAAGTTTTGCAATCTTTATGTTAGAAAACTTAATTATGTTAATTTAGTGAAAAGAGATCATAGATTGTACTAGTTGAAATAATTTGATCTATGATCGTATTGAAATTTAAGACAAAATATATCTAATTAATATTATTGGAAATTAATTTTAAAAGAATGTCAATTATACTTTTCCTTTCTCAGAAAGCCAAATGTCATTTTCATTTTCTTGGTTTTTGTCGCATTCGGATCTTTACTTAAAGAGATGGTGAGTTTTATAAATTTACACATTAGATTAACTTCATAAAATTTTTCACCCGTGGGTTGAAGCCCAACATATGTCATTTCTTGTGTAAAGTCATTGTCAAGTTCATGATTATTTGGTGTCCGACACATTTTGACACAATAAGTTTATATAAATATATTCTTTTTTTATGATTTTAATGCTCAGTTGATTAGTTGAACAATGGCAACAATCAATTACTTTGAAGAAGAAAATTCAAATAAGATAATTATATTTTGAAAGAAAAAAAAAAGATACATACATAGTAGTACTATTTTCGTAATCTGATAACTAGTAGCCAGTAGAAATACAATATAACTTAATGTTGATAAGTTGTCAAAAAGACTTAATGACAAAATTTGTTTGTATATCCAGTAATCTTCTCCTTACTATGTCCTAGGAGGTGGATCACCAAGAATCATTGAATGTTTATCTGGATGTTAAAGGCCATAGATAAGAAAAGGCAATACGTAAAACCACTCATTCATATTATTAATCTGTCATTTTCATATTAGACTCTCGAATTGGACTTTAATAGCAATTAATGAGCTAAGTTAATTTAAAAATAAAACATGATTTGGTAACATCTCATTTTTTCGGTTCACCAAGTCACAGTATCATACTAATTTGATATTCCGAGTTTACATCCTTTAACCAAATCGAAGAGAATTATAGTCTAAATCGGTCCATAATTATTTATTAGCAGCACAAATATATGCTACCAACTGGCATATACACAAAATCAATTGTAATAGTGTCATCAAAGCTTTTGACCAAATGACCTTATTAAAGTTGAGAAAACCGTTTGACCGCTCCAAATGTCCTTATTGGGAAAAGCTTATTAAGGCAGTGAATATAATCAATGTCTTAAATAATGGCTAATGAAGAAAAAAATTGATTAAAAATCATATTTAGAGTGAATTAATATTAAATTATTTCCATGCCTAAATAAAAAGAGGATACTTACTAATACTAGTTTATTTCAAAAGGAAATGATATAATTACCACAATCTTTGACCCAATAATACATAGTCTTTTATGGAAAATAAATATAAATGAATATGTATTGATCTAGCTATAAGAACCACTCGACATATGACTCAAAAAATATATGAATCAATGGAGATGAATTCCGTGAAAGCATTATCCGTAATTTTCATGCTCTTTTTTTCTCTGGTAATTTTTTCGTCGGGAGATTTGATAGAAGATGTTTGTCGAAGATCTAGTGACTACAAAGCTTGCATTGATGCTCTTAGAGCGGACCCTAAGAGCTCTTCCGCTGATAAAAAAGGTTTAACACGTATTCTAATTCAACAATGTTTAACAAAGACAAAAAGTATTTACAATGAAATTGTAAGTCTACTAGAGCAAGTAGAAGAGCCCGTTATCTTACAATCCCTTCAAGTTTGTAAGGAAAATTATGATAGTGCGATAGATGATGCTACATTAGCACTTAAATATTTTGATGCAAATGACATTTTGGGGGCGAGCACTTCAACTACTGCTATCGCGAGTGCTCCAGAAACTTGTGAAGAATCATTTGCTGAACCACCTGTCAGAATATCCCCAATAAAATCAATAGACGATGATTTTATGAATTTTATTGGTTTAACCATAAGTTTGCTAGATCAATTAAAAAATTAATATGTAATCAGAAATTCAGCATTCTCTTTTTAAGTTATAAGATGCTGTCATGAGTAATCCTGATTTATGCTAAGGTTTATTTACGAGTTGTTTGGCTTTCTCCGCCCTTTAATTACCTTCATATTTATTCTTTATGTTAATATAATCTTCTTATTTTTATAGGACAATACACATATAGTTTTATTGATGTATGTACTCTATCTATGTTCATGATTAATTACCAAAAGAGGATTTATATCGGTTTATTCACATTGAAGCTTCGATTAAATTCGGATGAACCTATTCGAGGATGGCGCTCCCAAAAGAATTTTCTCATGAAATATTCTCACCAGTGCACCACAACCTTGATTAAATATTTTAATCTAATATTACAAAAAATAAAAGTTCTCTCTCTATAAATTAGTGACTTTTAAAAATAAAATATACCTTATTTTTAAAACGAAAAAATTAAGTGAATCTAAAAAGAAGTTGAATAAATAATTATTATATCTTATTAAAATTAAGTAATTAACCGTAAGTATTACTCCTATTTGTTTTGTTCATCGATTATGACCTAATTTCAAATTAATTCAAGTTTTAAAGAACCATGTCCGTTGAATCTGGAAAAAAAATGTCCATTGAATCCAATTCATATAGGGACAATTGTGTATAATAGAAAACTTATAACCTAAAATAAATGGAGTAGCTACGGTTTGATTTAATTGTGCTCCATAGCAAACGTTTGCCAAAGTTTGCCAGTCGCCTCTCTCAAAAAATCTCGCTCGCCACTCTCCCATTCTCGCTCGTCACTTTCTCTCTGCTCACCTCTCCACTTTATACACAGAAGTGTATAAATTGTGTTTCTGTTTTGTATAAAGCGAGAGAAAATTGTATTTACATATGCAAAAACATATATATATTCGTGCTATACACTTAATTATACAATTTACAAACATTTTACTTCGATTCAATTGTAGACAAATGCAAATTTTATACAAATATTGCAGCGAAAAAGGCCAACGAATTATACAATTGCAGTGAAATACAATTTTCTCTCGCTTTATACAACAGAAATGTATAAATTGTGTTTCTGTTTTTGTATAAAGCGAGAGAAAAACATATATCTTCTTCCTATACACTTATAATTATACAATATAAAAATATTTTACTTCGATTCAATTGTATGAAAAATAAATTTTATACAAATATTGCATCGAAATAGGCAGCGAATTATACAATTGTGCATTATAAATTGTAGTGGAAAAAAAAAGGCAGCGAATTATACAATTTAGGTGAGTGAATCATACAACTGTATATGTATAGCGAGGCCAGCGAATTATACAATTGTATATGTATAGCGAATTATACAGTTATAAGTTTGTTAAGGAGCGCAATTATGCAAACTTTGCTATAGCATACAAATATAAATTTTTTATTTGCTATATGTGAAAGTTGCTCATTCATATAGCTCAAATACCTGGCCCATTTCCATCAAAAGGGCTCAGCGAAATAGAATGGATAAATGACAGAAATTTCACCTTTAAGTTTTCTTATTGTCATTATTTTCTATTAATTTTACAAATTTCAAAAATTCCTCATTTTCACACTTCAGATTAATGTATCAGCACATCAAATTAATGTATCTCGCGAATCAAATTAATGTATCTCGCACATCAAATTAGTGTATCTCGCGCATCTGATTAGTGTATCATATATAAAATGTACATTAGATTAGTGTATCATGTATAAAATGTAATGTATCTTACTTAATATCTTACTTAATGATTAATGTATCAGCGCTTGTATTATTATATCAGTTTGAGAAATTTTTATAATTATAAATTTATAATGGACAAATGATAATTTTACCTTCAACGTATGTGATTTATTTCCTTTCCCAAAGCAGAATTTGCACTAAAGCCCAAAGCATATACCACAGATTACAACAAATTTGGCCCCGAAAACATCCAATATACAATATTGTGAATAGTTTTTGAATAACATAGAAGAATCCTCTGCAGCTTTTGAATAATTTTCTTCAATATTGACTGTTTTTTTAGGCAAACTTAGGACTTTGTAAGATGACTTGAGCATTTCTCATATCCATTTCATAGTTGTTAAACAAGTTTCCCTGAATCCAAGTTTTTGAATTTGAACTGACCCTTTTTCAAAATTTTAATTACCAAGTAACAATTGTTATTGAGATTTTTATATTTAATTATTTTTCAACTTGATATAATATGAATGTGTAAATTTGGACACAATACGTTTCTATAAGTATGTTCTTTTTGGTGATTTAATGTCTAGTCAATTAGTTGGACAATGACAACAATGAACTTGAAGACTAGCAAAAATGAATTACTTAAAAGACGAATCAGATAATCATATTCATTTGAAAAAAATAAGACACGTACATAGTAGTACTATTTTATAAACTGATAATAATTACTAAGAATACAATATAACATATTGTTATTCAAGATAAATCTAGGTAATGAGGGATATTGGTAGGAATCCACTGATCACCATTTATAAAATTTCTAACGGTAAAAGTTGATGCAATATTAGGATCTGTAGTAACAGATGCCCACGTCACACGTCCCTTCGTGACAGCACCTGGTCCTCTATTTTTGTACTCCAAATAATATGGCCGGCGATTAACACTGGATTTATTTGTTGATTCAATCCACTCAACCCATCCTCTAGGATCTATCAAATCATCGATATAGCTTTCCATTATCACAGTCCTAGAAAATATACCCCATGGCCGACCTAAATATGTCGTGACGTCTGATTTATTCAAATCAGGGGTAGCTTTTATCGTGCAATTTTGAAGCACTATTCCAGATTTGTAGGACTCAAGCTCTCTTTGTTGCGCTATGATTGTGTTATATTGTCTCGACATTGGAGTGCGAGCTTCAATCAAACAATTTTGGAACACTGCTATAGCGTCACCACATATGAAATCTATCGTGCCATAGATTTCACAATCACGGTAGAATTGACGTTGCTTTTTCGCATATAAAGTGTCTTGATACCCGTCGAATCGACATTTATAAAATGACACCAAATCTGCTTCAATTCTTAATGCCACTGCCTGGTGTTTTATGGGTCCCGCATTATTCCTAAAAGTTAAGTCTTGAGCTATGAAACCATTGCCAAGAACACCTGCAAATTAAATACGAAGAAATGATTATAGTTCATCAAAATTGATAAAATTATGTATAGAGAGATAGGGACTTACCAACGGTTGCGGTATCATATGTTTTGTTGCCGTCGATAAAACTTCTATTACCCGTTATTATCGAATTATCCATCCCTTCTCCAATCAAGACTATATTAGTCTTCTTTTTGTCAACTCTAATATATTCCTCATACGTGCCTTTCTTAATTTTTATGAAGAATGGCTTGACACTGTGATCAGGGGCCGCCAATATTACTCCAGCAATTGTGTTGAAATTTCCGATTTCATCTTTGGAAACTATCGCGTTATAAGGTGTTTCCGTTATCATTTGGCTTTTAACATATATAACTATAGTTGTAGCGAATAACAACATCATTACATACCCTGCATTAAAAATAAATCTAATGATTTTACGGACAAGAATTACAACTATAATCTAGAGATATAAAGAAAGATACCGTAAAAACTATTTGCTATTGCCATTGCAAAGTTGATAATTTGGCAGCAATTCTTCTTGAAAGTGGTAGAGTTTTACTTTTTCTTAATATTGTAGTATTGTTCAAGCTTAACAACCCCCTCCTCTATATTGTAGTAAACTTTTACTCTTTCTTGCACGTTTAATTTTTTGCATACATTTGTAAAATGTCATTTTTAAAGACTCTTTGTTGGACGCCTATATGTCATCTTCATTTCATTGATTTTTTCTACCATTTACTTATCTAGGTAATATGTAATTGCAGTAACATTTTAATTCTTAGCTTAGTTATGGTATTGCTTCTTTCTTTTTTCATCTTTTCTTATTTGGAGGGAATCATTTTGTGATTTTTGTAAACTTTTCATTCTGTGAAAATACATTTGTACTTTCTTCACTTTTAAAAAAATACTCCCTCCGTTTAAAAAAGAATGACCTTATTTCCTTTTTAGTCTGTTTCAAAAAGAATGATTTTTTTTCCGTAACATTTTACTTTTAACTTTCCACATGACATATTTAAGGCCACAAGATTAAGGGTAATTTTGTAATTTAACATAACTTTAATTTAGGACCACAAGATTCAATAGCATTCTTTATTTTTCTTAAATTTCGTCTCAAGTCAAAGTAGGTCATAATTTGTGAAACGGAATTGTTTATAATATTCTCCAAAATAAGTGACTTTTTTATGATATCAAGAAGATATTATTTTTTGTTTTTTTCTTCAAATTTAATCCTTACCTAAAACGCATAAGATATTTTTTTTAAAAACTAATACGGGGACATTTTATAAATGACAACAAAGTGTAAAAGCCGGTTAAGATTAGTTTTTTCTTTTGTAGTCGTCTTCGATTTATTATCTTGTAATTGTTTTGTATTCAAATTTTTATATTTTGAATTTCATAATAAAAACTTTTATCTCCATCACTGACGAGGACCGCTCGATGCGTCAAAATATCTCTAAAATGGAATTGGGATTGGACATTTTATAGGTGGATCTTTGCCTATAAGTCATATTAACCTTTAAGTAGCTTATCAAAGAAAAAAAAAGTCCAAGAATTTTTTATGCAATTTCATAATCTTTCTCCTTTCTCGGACAGATTTCTTAGACGTTAAGTACCCTACAATCTTAAAGTCGTAGGTTCAGATCATCAAAGAAGTAAAAGATAGTAATGTGTTAATACTTGTATCCTTAAACTTGTAATAACATAGCTTTCATTCACCCTATATTTGTAATTGAACTAGCTACTCTTTTAACCCCTCATGTATATTGAATTTGTTAATTTACTCCATATCTTTTTATCTTGTTACAGTATCACTCTTTATATTAATAGTATAAAAACCACTTGCACGTTAATTTCAAATTTTGCACCCACATGAGAATTGAGTTATTGGATAACACAAAAAGTAGACTAGTTGAAGAGCAAATAACCAAGAAAAATACAAATTGGAGTGATGCACTATATGTTCCCATATATATATATATATATATATATATATATATATAAATATAAGTTCTTACTAAGAAAGAATATTTAGACACGATTAAAATTTGAGTGAACGATAATTTAATGACGTTCTAAACACATGAATAACTATTATTCATTGGGGGGGGGGGGTACTCTCATAAATAGTGTTTTCAATTAAAAAAAATAAGCGTGTGATTTAAATATAAAGTGATACATTACATTGATTTTGCATAAAATTTATTATACTTAAGGTAATAATATATACTCTTTACATTTATCTATGATTCTAATTTCTAAGTATAAAATATTGGTGCTATAGTATTGCGCAATTCTATTACTAGTTCATTCCTACGAAGCTTATTTCTCATTTATCAATGTTTTCTCTTATCTATCTAATTCTAATAATAATAGGTAAACTACAATAGTAAGTGAATAATATTTTATTATATTATATAATTTCAACTTTTAATTTTTAACTTTTATAGTCATATTTAAGAGGAAAATACTAATTGATTAGTATAATATTGATAAGGATTTGAAAGCTTAAATTGAACTTCAACGATAGCAGTCAATATTTAATTAATTTGTTACTTGTTGTTTTTAATTATCTCAATTGACCCTATTGCTAGTTAAGTGTCTAAATAACACTCAATCCCAAATATTAAATAAAACACTAATAACATTGATATCTACATAAAATTACCTAATATGCATTTGCTTCTAGTCATGAAGAAAACTATTATTGATCACATTAAAGTAAAATGTCAAAATTGGCTAAAGAAAACTATTGGTCACATGAAAATTAAAATACCAAAATTGCTAGGGAGGAGGGGGGATGATAAAATGGTCTCATTTCTTCTATACTACAAAGGTTTAAATAATTATATATTTAGGTATCGTTTGGGCAATTTTGATCATTTAAGGAGTTGATTCAGATAATACGTACAAAGTTAAAAAAAAATATTTCTAATAGACGCTTGACACAAATTGAGAATAACAACATCATTTTTTAAAAGAAAAAAGAAAATAAAGCGGAAGGTTATAAAGAATAAAATGGAGAATTTTGCAGTAGCAATAATCAATGATATCATAATCAAAGAAAATTAGACAAAAATAATAAAATTAAAAACAACAGGAACCCCCTCCCCCCCTCCCTCCTTTTAATTGTCTTTTTTTTTTTAGCTTAGCTACTAATATTACTACTAATCGGCCATGACTAGGACCACCACCAACGCGACCAATTGTATCAACTCTGTCATAAAAATATAGAGGCTGCATTTTTTTATTATTCTAGTAAAATATAAGTCATACAACTATTTAATGTGTTATTTACTAAACCAATATAAAATATGAGATTAGGGTGGTGGTCCTTAATTGTTGAAACATTATCATTGAGATGATGATCTTTAGGTGTAAATAGTGTACTAAACCATAAAATTGACAATTTTATTTCTGAATTTTTAACGTTGTATATAATATTCTTGAGAAATAGTTAGTGTAGTGATTTCATTATAGTTATTTCAACTTTAAATAGATCGATGATCATATAATTATGATATATACATCGCTGACTGATTGAAAAATGAATTTTTCAGTAATAGTGATTTTTGTGTTACTAGGATGAAAGTTCTGTAATTTTTCTGTTATGAAACTTAATTATGTTACTTTTGTGAAAAGAGTTAGAAATAATTTTATCTCTAATCCTCTTGAAATTTAGGACAAAATATATCTAATTAATAATATTGATTTTTTTTTTAAAAATGCCATTTTTATTGCTCCTTCCCTAGAAAGCCAAATGTCGTTTTCATTTTCTTGGTTTTTGTAGCATTTGGACCATTACTTAGGTCTTAGAGAGATCGTGAATATTATGAATTTACAAGTTAGGTTTATATTAAGTCTCAAATTATTTTTAAATGGTTTTTGAAAAAATTTGAAAATTCTTTATAATTTTGCTATCCTAGCTTTAAAATCAATAATGTAGGTGTTGCATGAAATGAGTTGGAGAAATTGAATGAAATAGCTTTCAAAAACAAACAGTAGTTTCATTCGAACTTAGATACGTAGAGAAAGAGTTGAACACAAAGAAAAGAGTCATTTCTTTGATGAAAGATGCCACAAAGCTACTATAGTTATTATATATTTGATATTCTTTTTGTGTCAATGAGATTCAACAATATATAAATTAAATAAAATTTTAACCCTATATATAAAATGTAATTTTTTTTTATTTGCTTTGTGGACCCCACCCATAAAACAAGGTACAAAAACAGGATACATGATTTTCATGTTGATTCATCACAAGCTCTTTATGCACGGTCCTAAATTAATCTAAGAGTGTCAATTAAATCGAGTCATTCTAGGATCGAATTGGATCTAGTAGTAGCTTAGATTGAACCAACCCAAGACTTATGGGTTGTGACGTGTCAGTTCACCTTGATGATCTGGAATCGGCCGAGCACAAACGTCAATCGATAATCAAAATTGGTTGACTTATATTATTTGTGATTTGATGGTACCGGTTTAGTCAACCATGTCCGATTGTATAGTTTAAAATTTAAATTATATTTAACATTCATGAAGTACTTAAAAATACTTTAAAAAGATTTATTCAAAAATAGATTAGTTGAAACCAAGACCAATATGGCCCGGAATTGCACAAGTTACATCAAATCTAATAAGACTCGGATTTGTAGGATCCGATAATCCCAACTCGATATCCAAACCAAACACAGAGCAACCACATTCCATAATTAGTTAATCGGCCTGATTGTCCGGCCCAATGTCACCCTTAAATTAATATACCAAATACATCTTTTTTTGAATCTTTGCCTATTATTCTTTTCGTCTTAATTTATGTGACACTATGTGACTTTAGTATAAAGTTTAAGAAAGAAGTGTTTTTTTATATTTGTGGTTCGAAATATTCATGGACCATTTGTATTGCTATAAATGATTTATATAAAAGTAAAAAGAAAAATTTAAAAGTTAAATATTAAAATGTTAAATTGTGACCAGTAAATTATATGGCTTAAGTCATATACGACCCCCTAAAGTTGTCTGCATATTTCACTTAAACATCTCAATTTATTGTTATACCTATTGAACACCTTATTTGTTCAAAAGTAATTCCTATTCAACACAAATGATGACCTGGCAAAAAAGGTGTATTCCACACTCTTTTAAGCGCGTAAAGACATTAAAATTAACATTTATTCTTTTCCTTTTCCACTTATACACTTAAATTAATGGATAATATAATAGTAATAATTAATAAACAAAAAAAAGGAAGAAACTATTGAGGATCCAACTGTCAATAAGGATAAGTAGTTAGATGAAGGTAGTTAGTTAATTCACTTTTATTCCAGCTGTATTAGTATGTTAGTTAACTAATTACAGATTAGTTTTAACACTAACTCTACCATAGTTAACTAACTATAGACTAGTCATACATCCTACTATAGTTAGGATATATATAGATGCCTTGTATCAGATATTAATTCAATTGAAGCTTTACTTAATAAAACAGTTGCTTTTTCCTCTGCTTAGATCGTAAGTCTCCTCCATTAGCGTCTCTTTTTCGTCTCAAGGAAAGTTCCTTACATGGAACTTTACATGGTATCAGAGCAACATAGTTAGTAAGATCTAGGGATTTCTTGCAGGGATTGAACAAGAAATCGAGAGATTATTTTTTTTTCCAGATCTGTAATGGCAAATATACGTTTTGACCATAATCATCCTCTGTTTTTGGGAGCTTCAGACACACCTGGAGCTGTGCAAGTGGGAATTGAGCTCACTGGCATGGAGAACTACACACTTTGGAGTAGAGCGATGAAGCTCGCCCTCTTGACAAAGAACAAAATCGGATTTGTTGATGGATCAATTACTCGTGAGAAGTTTGGTGTTGATCTGGTGAATCAATGGGACAGAAGTAATGCAATGGTGATCTCATGGATTATGAGCAATGTAAGTAAAGGACTTCTCTCTGGAATTTTATTTCGGTCCACTGCTAGTTCTGTTTGGGAGGATCTTAGAGAGCGATTTAATAAAATCAATTTATCACAAGTTTATCATCTACACAAGAAGATTGCAACACTAGTGCAGGGTACTTTGCCTGTTTCTGTCTACTATTCTAGGTTAAAAGATCTTTGGGATGAATATGACTCAATCGTACCTCAGCCTTCATGTGACTGTGCGAAATCGAAAGAGTATAGTGAAAATCTTCAAAAGCAAAGGCTATTACAATTTCTCATGGGCTTGAATGATGGATATAGCAATGCTCGTGGTCAAATATTGATGAAGACAAAACCTCCTAGTGTGAATCAAGCTTATGCCCTTATTATACAAGATGAGAATCAAAAATCATCATCAGTGGGGCATTTTCCATCTGGTGAGGGAATGGATCCCACAGCATTGTTCACAGCACGAGGTGCACCGACTAGAAAGTTTGGTGATTTGTATTGTGACTACTGTCATATGCGAGGACATACTAGGGAGCAATGTTTCAAATTGAAGTTTTGTGATCATTGCAAATCCAGAGGTCATCTCAGAGAGACTTGCTACCAACTGATTGGATACCCAGCAGATTTCAAAGGAAAAAAGAAGGCTAATGTGGTAACAAGGAATGGACATTCGGGAGAACCTTCTCAAAGTCAGTTTTCTTCTGGACATGACAAGCAGTCTGGAGGTAATAATATTTCTAAATTTTTTTCCCCTGATCAGTGTGCTCAAATTGAGCAACTCTTGCGTAAATCAAGCTTTGGAGAAGCAAGTGCAAGCATGGCTAGGACCAATGTGAACATTGCAGGTAATGTAACATATAATGGTCAGGATAATAACACTTGGATTATTGATACGGGGGCCACTAACCACATGGTTGGTAATGACAAGATGTTGTTAAATGATGCACAAGTAGGTAGCACAGGGTCGGTACAGTTGCCAACTGGAGAGACAACTAAGGTGTCCTCAATTGGAACCTGTCAGCTAGATGGAGGTGAACAGATTACAAATGTGCTTTGCGTGCCGGTATTTAAATTCAATCTCTTATCTGTTTCAAAGATAACAAAGGATTTGAATTGTTGTGTCTCTTTTTTCCCCGAATTTTGTGTTTTCCAGGATCTGCTCACTGGGAATGTGAGGGCGATTGGTAAAGAGGACGATGGGTTGTACATTTTACAAGGAAGGAAAGGACAACATGATACAATTCTCAGGAAGTCTTTGGCAGTACAAGGATCAGTAGATGCGGTGACTTGGCATAGAAGATTAGGTCACGTTCCAATGAGAGTTCTTAGGAGATTTACTTGCTTTAAGAATAATTCGACATTTCATTTGGATACATGTGATGTCTGTCCACTTGCAAGGCAAACGAGGATGCCTTTTCCTGTTAGTACTAGTAAATCAAATACTTTGTTTCAGTTGTTGCATATGGATGTTTGGGGTCCTTATAAAACTGAAACATATGATGGCATGCGGTTCTTTCTTACCATTGTAGATGATTACTCTAAATGGACTTGGGTTTTCCTTATGAGGTTGAAATCTGATGTGATTTTCCTACTTAAAAACTTCGTTACTATGGTGTCTACTCAATTTGATTGCAAAATTAGAGTCATTAGATCTGACAATGGATCAGAATTTGTCAACAAAACTTGCAGTGATCTGTTTAATTCTTTTGGCATTCTTCATCAGTGTTCATGCCCTTACACTCCACAACAAAATGGTGTTGTGGAGAGAAGACATAGGCATATTATGGAAACTGCGAGGGCTATTAAATTCCAAAGTCACTTACCGGCTAAGTTTTGGGGCATATGTGTTGAAGCAGCAGTGTATGTGATTAATCGAGTTCCTTATATTTTGTTAGATAACAAGTCTCCGTTTGAGTTATTATATAAGCATGAACCAAACATATCTCATCTCAGAGTTGTTGGTTGTGAATGTTATGCCACTAACTTGATTAACCAGGATAAACTTGGCGCTAGGTCCATCCGATCTGTATTTCTTGGTTATAGCTCCCATCAGAAAGGATATAAGCTTCTGGATTTGATTACTCACAAAATATTTGTGAGTCGAGATGTCATGTTCAATGAACACATTTTCCCATTTCGTTTATTAAATATGACACAAGATTTGCAACATTACTGTTTTACACCAATGGACCAGTATGTCGATGCAGATGTTTCCATGGACCAGGACACCTCTATTTCTCAGCCTACTGTGATCGTTGCTGAGCCTTCTGCTACTCATGATCAGTCAGAAGATATTGTTGCATCATCCCATTCTGATGATACTGGTGTTGAGCCTTCTGCTACTCATGATCAGTCAGAAGATATTGTTGCATCATCCCATTCTGATGATACTGGTGCCTTTCCATCACAAACTCGGAAGTCGGGTAGATCAATACGACCACCTATTTGGTTCAAGGATTACACTCCAACCACGGGTGGAAGAGCTCATCACTGCAAATATCCTATATCTGATGTTATTACTTATGATGTATTATCATCTTCTTATCAGAGTTTTATATCTAAATTCTCTCTTGAAACAGAACCTAACACCTATGCCGAGGCTGCTGCAGATTGTAGGTGGGTGGCTGCAATGAAAGACGAGATCACCGCCTTAAATAATAATCATACTTGGGAAATTGTTGACTTACCTAAAGGGAAGAAAGCCATTGGTTGTCGATGGGTTTACAAAATTAAGTACAAGGCAGATGGATCCATTGACAAATTTAAGGCGCGTTTAGTTGCTAAGGGTTACAATCAAAAGGAAGGATTAGATTTTCAAGAAACATTTTCACCCGTGGTGAAAATGGTCACTGTTCGTACAGTGATTTCTATGGCTGCAGCAAAAGGGTGGGAAATACACCAAATGGATGTCAACAATGCGTTCTTACAAGGTGATTTACATGATGAAGTATACATGACAGTACCACAGGGCTTTAGTGACACAGGGAACAAGCAGAAGGCGTGTAGATTGCTTAAATCTCTTTATGGTCTTAAACAAGCTTCTCGTCAATGGAACATAAAGTTCACATCAGTTTTAATCAGTGCTGGTTTCACTCAGAGTCACCATGACTACTCTCTTTTTATTAAGAAAGTAGTAGGAAAGATTGTTATTGTCTTGGTCTATGTCGATGACTTGCTGATTACTGGAAATGATTTTCAATTAATTGCAGAGACAAAAATGGTATTGCAGACTAACTTTAAGATCAAAGATCTCGGTAATTTGCGATTTTTTCTTGGTATAGAGTTTGCTAGAAACTCAACAGGCATACTCATGCATCAGAGAAAGTATGTGTTAAAACTCATTTCTGATCTAGGTTTGTCAGGCACTAAACCAGTTCACTCTCCTATGGAGTTAAATGTCAAGTTCACCACCGCTGCCTTCGATAAACACATTGGAATCACTACTTCAGATCCACTCTTGCAGGATCCTAGCGGCTACCAAAGACTTATTGGTCGACTTATTTACTTGACAGTTACTAGGCCTGACATTTGTTTTCCGGTACAATGTCTGAGTCAATTCATGCAGAATCCTAAATCATCTCATATGGAGGCCGCTTTAAGAATTGTTAGATATCTCAAGCTTTGCCCTGGATTAGGCATTCTCATGTCTTCCACATCCTCTGCACAGTTAACTGTTTACTGTGATGCAGATTGGGCAGCTTGCCCTAACACCAGGAGGTCTGTTACCGGTTATATCGTGAAACTGGGTGGCTCCCTCATTTCTTGGAAGTCAAAGAAGCAGGTTACTATATCTCGGAGCTCTGCTGAAGCAGAATACAGAAGTTTGGCCTCAGCAGTTGCTGAAGTCGTTTGGCTTGTTGGACTATTTTCAGAATTAGATTGTCCCATCGAGTTGCCTGTTCCAGTTTACTGTGATAGCAAGGCCGCAATGCAGATTGCTGCCAACCCAGTATTTCATGAACGTACCAAGCACATTGACATTGATTGTCACTTTATTCGAGAGAAGCTCCAGCAAGGACTACTGAACACTTTCTATCTTGCCTCCTCTGAACAATTGGCTGATCTATTGACTAAGGGGCTTAGTAGTTTGCAGCATTCTCATCTTTTGTCCAAGCTAGGCATGATCAACATCTTCTCTGTGCCTAGCTTGAAAGGGGATATTGAGGATCCAACTGTCAATAAGGATAAGTAGTTAGATGAAGGTAGTTAGTTAATTCACTTTTATTCCAGCTGTATTAGTATGTTAGTTAACTAATTACAGATTCGTTTTAACACTAACTCTACCATAGTTAACTAACTATAGACTAGTTATACATCCTACTATAGTTAGGATATATATAGATGCCTTGTATCAGATATTAATTCAATTGAAGCTTTACTTAATAAAACAGTTGCTTTTTCCTCTGCTTAGATCGTAAGTCTCCTCCATTAGCGTCTCTTTTTCGTCTCAAGGAAAGTTCCTTACATGGAACTTTACAGAAACATCTTGTGCAAGATGCAACTGTTCATCATCTCTCTCACCCTCTTCAATTTTTTTTCGTGTTTTCTCTTTCTTCTTTTTCTATGATAATTTAATTAAAATCATAATTATTTAACCAAAACTCTATCATTTATAATATTCCAGTGAAACAATTGACTATATTTTTTGTAAAAATTCATTATTATTTGTATTGTAATAAATGATTACTAGTGGAAAGAAGATGAAGACAATGAGTGAAAGGTTTTAATGCTATTAGAATGAAATGTAAATAAAGGATTAGCTTAGATTGACAATAATGATATATTATCGACGACGATAAAAGTGATAAAATTCGATGAAAAAGAATTAAGAAAGGAATGGAGGCGCAGAAGACTGAAAAGGGATGGAGAAGAAGAAGAATAAACGTGGATCTGATGGTT
The DNA here is from genome assembly GCA_022817965.1 of Solanum lycopersicoides. Taxonomy (NCBI): domain Eukaryota; kingdom Viridiplantae; phylum Streptophyta; class Magnoliopsida; order Solanales; family Solanaceae; genus Solanum; species Solanum lycopersicoides. Next base: position 85,580,759 of record CM040627.1, read on the forward strand.
TAATGGCGGACGACGTGAATTAATGGATAGGAAAAATAAGTTACGATTGAGAAGAAGAAGAAGAAAGGTGGGTGGGGTGGGGGGTGGGGGTGGAGTGGATTAATTTTAAAAATAATTTGTTGTTTTTTAAATTGCTTTTTGATTATTTTAAAATAGAGTTATTCAATAAATAAATTCAATTTCCACGTGTCATTATTTCTGTGGTCCATTTGTTATGTATAAGCGTTTGAGATGCACGCATATTTTTATTTTTATTAATTTTCATTTGGTGTCAAATAGGTATTAATTTGTTAAGATTAACTGTTCAATAGTTACAATAATAAGTTTAATTGTCTAAGTGAAATATACAAACAACTTTAGGGGACCGCATATGACTTAAGCTAAATTATATGTATTCATGAATAGATAACCAATCTTGGTCCGTTGGTTTGGCGCATGGCATGAACGTTCCTATTTATTCTTTTCATATTTTTTAGTTTTAGTTGTAATTTTTAAATTTGTATTATTTTCTTATGAACTTACTTTTATGAAAATTTATTGTGGAGAGTGGTATAAGTTTACTTAATTTTATGTTTAACTAGTGAACTTAATCGCGCTTCGCGCGATCATAAATTGCTCGTTAAATTTGTTATAATTAATTTTTTGAATAGTTGAGTACTAAATATATTTCTAAAGATTCTTTAGTCTTTAATCCAAATATATCAAATTTTAAGTCTTAATTAATTTTATTATTAGTACTTAAATTTTATACCTTTTGTAATTTGAAATTGCTTAGAAATTTTCCAAATTATGAAAAAATCCTAAAAATTTATTCTGTTTATTTTAATAAGAAAAGTAATTTATGTAATAAGTTGTGAACTCTTTGTGAAATTTTTATTTAATTTAATAATATAATAAGCTTAATGTAAATATAGTTTTTATCTAATATCTATTCTTTTCCTTCAAAAGTTATTATTCTTTCCTTTAGTAATGAATTTTTTTTATCTTTTACTAATCTTAGATTATGAAATGTTTGTAAATCATTTTCTATCTTGACTAATTTTACTACGATTATAATATACTGCCTATTATTTATATAAAAATGAATAGATCGAAAGATAAATAGTCTCAATTACGCAAAGAATATAAAGTATTCAAATAAATTAAACTCAAACTATATATATGTATTAACTAAAATACAACTTTAAACTTACCTATATTTTAGTTACTATCTAAAAATTATTCTAAAAGGTTAAAAGAAATAAAAATTGTGGAATTTCCTAACCCTCAAAATTGATTTCATTATTCACAATAAAATATATATAATGTTGAAACAATAAAAAATACCTTGAAGGATAATGAACAAAACGATTCAAGTCTCCAAAGTTAAAAATAATTTACCTGAAATTTCAATAATATTATTTAGTGTAGGAATAAATTATAATTAGATAAATAAATCAAAGAATCTTTGTTGGAGTACCAAAGAAAATTAGAATTAATTAAATTAAACAAATAAATAGAATAATCTTTGTAGGAATACCAAATAAAATTATCCTAGCCTCTAATTATTCAATTTGTACACACTCTCAATGTTCACTACACCATTGAAGATTAATGGACATAAACATTAATGTAGGGATTCCTTTTCCTAGCGAGTTTATCAAACTTAAACTTACATTCCTAAATATTGCCATATGTTCATCTTGTCTTCCATTATAAACAATAAAGATCATTTACAAAAATAAAAAAAATATGCGCAAAATAATAAGTACAATAAAATCACCAATAATGAGAAGAGAAAAAAAAAAAAGAAAAAAAAAGAATATTGTAAATAAAAGACATCAAACAAACTGAAATGAAAAGAGTAACATGAGTGAAATATTGTACGCATTGGTGAAGATGACATGGTTTTAGTATTTATAGTAATCAATAAACTTTTAACTATTGAATAATATAAATTAAAAGAGTAATGGAGTAATCAATACGTACTTGTAACTTATATTGATAATTTGTGTCTTAATTGTAATTTAGTAATACTTTTATGAAGGAATAGAGAAAGGTTTAAATATTCAGGAAAGGTATACTGTAATGTATATATACCTAAAATAATAAAGAAATTAATGGAGGAATTTAAAGAGAAATGATCGAAGGTATTTGTTTAATTTAACTAATATACCAAGATGAAATAAAAGAAAAAGGTTTTTAAAAAAAGACAAAATATATAAATACTAATGCTGGCCTATGAGGACTGCCACATCAGCACTTTTATATCCAGATTTATATATATATATAGATTAGTAAGTCGCTTTTATTTATATAATGTTATTATATTTTTTAATGTTGGCAGCTTTAACAAAATTCGGTGAACAGCACTAATTAAGCAAAAATGTAACATGACGCTTCATATTTTTATGGATGGTAAAAACGGAAGTTGTAATAGAAATTTTTTGACATTTTAATAGATATTTAATTAAAGAGTTAAAATTCAACATAATTATTTAATATCATATTTAAGAAATTTGTATATCTGATTAAATCTTTTAAAATATATGATTTAAATATTAAAAATGATAATATGTATAATTATTTCAAACTAGAGGTAAATATAGTATATACGATAATATTATATGTTTAGTTATATAGTTTTCCTATAAAATATGTGTGATCAACTGTCATATACAAAATCAATTGTAATTAGTGTTATCAACGTTTTTAACCAAATGACAAGATTTAAGTTGAATAAACCGTTTAACTGCTCCAAATTTACTTATTAGGAAATACTTATTGAGGCAATATAAAAAATATAATCAATGTCTTAATTGATATCAAAATAATGACTAATGAAGAAGAGGTTATGAATGATAAGTATTTATGGGTACAATAGAATAAATAATACGATTAAAGTTATTCTTTTTGAGATATAATGATGATTTTGCTCAAACAAATACTCATTTAAAGTTTCTTATATTTTTTTTTAATTTAAAATGAATCAAAATTAAAGAAACTAAAGTTGAGAGGTAAAAATTAACTTTTTTTATTAAAGAAACTAAAACTGATGGGGAAAAACTAACTAATTTTTTGTTGGATTCACTTTTATTTTTTGCAATCGTTTTAATATCAATAAAGAAACATGAATGGAAAAAATAAAAAATAAGGAACACAAAATTACAAGTTTTCAACGTATTATTAGTTATAAATTTTCATTTTTTACATCTAAACATGTCAACATATTAAAATGAAGTAATAATTAGTGAGAAAATATTGGCAATTCATATTTTTTTCCTTTCACAAAACATAATTGATAACTAAGCTTCCACTTCCTTTTCATATTATATTGTACTTTAGTTACTTGTTATAAGAATTGAAAATCATATTTAGAGTGAATTAATATTAAATTATTTGCATGCCTAAATTAAAAGAGGATACTTACTAATACTAGTTTATTTTAAAAGGAAAAAATATGATTACCACAATCTTGACCACTAATATCTACATAATTTTTATGGAAAAGATATTAATACGAATATGTATTGATCTACCTATAAGAACCCATAAGACATATAACTCAAAAAAAATATATTATCCGTGAAGATGTATTCCATGAAAGCATTACCAGTGATTTTCATGCTTATTTTTTTCCTCTCTCGTAACTTTATCATCAGGAGATTTGATAGAAGATGTTTGTCGAACGTCTAGTGACTTCAAAGTTTGCATCGATGCTCTTAGATCGGACCCTAAGAGCTCTTCTGATGATAAAAAAGGTCTGGTACATATTCTACTTCAACAATATTTAACAAAGACCAAAACTATTTACAATGAAATTTTAAGTCTATTAGAGCAAGCAAAAGAACATGTTCTCATACAATGCCTTTAAGTTTGTAAGGAAAATTATGATCTTTTGATAGATAACGCTGAAACAGTAATTAAAGATTTTGATGTAAATTACTAATTTTCTGTGGCTATGAGTGTCGTTTCTGGCGTTGCCAGTGCTCCTTACACTTGTGAAGAAACATTTAATGAATCTGTCAAGATATATCCAATAAAGTCAAAAGATGATGATTTTATGAATTTTATAAATTTAACCGCAAGTTTGATGAACCAATTCGGAAATTAATATGCAATCAACATTCTCATTTAACTTATAAGAAGTTGTCCTAAGTCATTATGATTTATGCCAAGGTTTATTTTGCAAGTTATTTGGCCCCTCTTCTTCTTCTTTCTTCTTTTTTGGTTTTGTTACCTACTTAACTTCACATTCATTTTTATGCTAATTATAATCTTCTTATTTTTATAGGACGACACACAAATATATATATGTTCTTGATTATTTCCCAAAGAAGATTTATATTGTTTTAACGGAATATTAAATATAAAAATTGTAGGAATTATATAGTGTAATGAGTAATTATTTACATTATACCTCGGTCCTTTTCAATTTTACAAAAAGTTCTTCAAAGATAAACATCCCAAAATTTCAGATTCAATATGGGACGATTAAATATTTTTTCACTCATTCCCATCCAATCAAAAAAGTCTTTTTTCGAATTTTTTTGAGTTTTTTCTGGATTTTGATGAGTTGTAAGATAAAAATTTCCTTTTTAAAGATTCATCCGGATACATAACAAGTTGCGCAAATTTAAACGTAAAATTAATTTTCAATCTCACAAATCACACAAAACAAATGGATATCAATCTATTCCAAATTGTAACAGCTTCAGAATATTCAAAATTCAAATTTTCTTCTCCTTCATCTATCCTAAATCGTAACATATCCAAATAAACGAACACAATTGTTGATACATGATGAGTTTATAATAAACCTACATTAAAAGTTATTATTACACTTTTTAATAATTATTAAAAGTAACAGTTAATTACAAGTCCTAAATATTAGAATTATTTTATATTAAATTAATTATTTATTCTTATGGTAAATATTCACTAAATAAAGATGTGTATATGTTCAATTTTTTCTTATAATAATCCATTCAGCCCTTATTTTACATTAAAAAATCCAAAATATCGACCTAATAATTGCCCCAAATCCACGGCCCTTTCATTTATTTTGGTTTAATAGGCCCGTGACTCTTCTGTTTTGATTGATAAATTACTGCTATAATGCATAAAATGAATTATATAAAAAACAAGATACGTACATAGTATGTATATAGTACTATTTTTATCATCTGATAATAATTACTAAGGAATACCATACAACTTATTATTGTTCAAGATAAATCTAGGTAATGAGGGATACTGACGGAAATTCACTGGTCACCAGTTATAAAGTTCTTAACTGTGAATTTTGATGCAATATATGGATCACTAGTGACGAATGTCCATGTCATACGTCCCTTCATAACAACACCCGATCCCTATTATTTTACTCTAAATAATATGATCGGCAGCTGGCGGATTTATTTGCCGATTCAATCCATTTAACCCATCCTCTGGGATCTATCAAGTTAACTTTTCATTATCATAGTCCTAGAAAATATGCCCCACTGTCAACTTAAATACGTTGTGACGTTGTCCGATTTCTCCAAATTGAGGGCAGTCTTTATAGTGCAATTTTGAAGCACTTTTCCATTTTTTAAGGCCTCAGCGTTGTGATTGTGTTTATATTGCTTCGCCATTGGAGTACGTGCTTCAAACAAGCAGTTTTGGAAAAAGGATGTCGCGTCACGACATATGAAATCTATCGTGCCATAGATTTTGGAGTCTCGGTAGAATTGACGTTTTCTTTATGCATGCAAAGTGTCTTGATACCCGTCAAATCGACATTTTTAAAAGAACATCGAATCTGCTTCAACTCTTAATGCCACTGCTTGGTGATTTATGCGTCCGACATTATTTCTAAAAGTTAAGTCTTGGTTGTGAAGTCATTGCCAAGAACCCCTGCAAATTAGATTATAAGAAACAATTATAATTTATCAAAACTAATAAAAATAATATATATATATATATATATATCGAGAGAGAGACATACTTACCCAAGGTTGCGGTGTCATACGTTTGGTTACCGTCGACAAAACTTCTATTACCTGTTATTATCGTAGTGTCCATACCTTCTCCAATAAAAAATATATTAGTCTTCTTTTTATCAACTCTAATAAATTTCTGATAAGTGCCTTTTTTAATTTTGATAAAGAGTGGCTTCATACCGTGATCAGGGGCAGTCAATATTGCTCCAGCAATTGTGTTGAAATTTCCGGTCTCATCTTTAGAAACAACAGCGTTATAAGGTGTTTTTGTTATCAGTTGGCTTTGAACACATACAACGATAGTTGCGGCGATAAAAAACGTCATTACATTCCCTGCATTAAAAAATTTTAAAATCTAATGAATTTATGGAAAAGAGTTATAGCTACAATCTAGAGATATGAAAAAGGATACAGTAAAACTATCCGTGAAGGCCATTGTAGAGTTGATTTATGGAAAAGAGTTATAGCTACAATCATAGTTCTTTTTGGTAGTGGAAGGTTCTATTACGTGAAATCAATAAATATGATACATAAATTAGTAAGATATAATGATTTTGGTGTAATCAAATTAACCTTCATTAAATCACAAATCAATCTTGAAATTAATAAATATTAATTTATCGATTAAATAATAATATTATAAAATAATAAAATTTTATGGTCCCAGTTATAATAATTTATAGAGATTTTAATATAGTTTATATGAATGAATTTTTAGAATGATTTGTATAGTTCATAATAAATGAATTTTTTTTAATTTAAAATAATTATTGAAACTTCGTCACATGTATCCTTTATTTAATTAAATAATGAGGTTCTTAATTACATTAATTTTGTAGTAGAATAGTTTGAAAATCATGAAAAAGATATCGTGAAAAGAAACATTTAATTTAGGTTCTTAAATATTTTTCGTAAAGAGAGTGTCAAACACCCACTATACACTTAATATGAACTTGAGGGAATATTTTATTATGGGTAATGCTAAATGGCCAGAAAATTTTGGTCAGAATTTGGCCAGAAATGTAAAAAGACTAAAATAACGTATTTTTAAGTTTTATATTTATTTCCTTAATACTTTTCCCTCCAAACAAAATTAATTTTTGTCTATTTTCCAAACTCCTTGAACTACTAAATATTAACTATTTGGCTGCCAATGAAAATGAAAAATATTTTTTGTGTGTGTGTGTAGTTTATCTTTAAAAATAAGTATTGTTTAATTAATTAAAAAATATACACTTTAATTTAAAAAATATTTTTGTAATTTTATTTTTATACATTTATATTTTTTTCATTATATAGCAAATTATGTTCTACATATACCCCTCCTCCAAACTCAATTATGATCCTAAGGTTTCAACTTTGAGAAATTATTTTTTCGCTTGAAATAAACCTTTTTATTGAAAAAAGATATTAAAATTCTCATTAATAATAACTACAAATGACTATCTTATCTACTAAAAATTATACTTAATTATTTTGTAAAAGTTTTTTGTAAAATATAGTAATTAAGCATAGATTAAAAAAATTAATTAAATTCTTCTTTAAATATAATCAACTAAATAGATAAGTCTATATAATGGACATATTTTGAGAGAAAAATTATATTAAAATTTCGATATTTTTAAAAATAATTGATGATAAGACATTCATAACTATGTCATAAATAACACATTATTTTTTTTATATTATAATCATTCCGTACAAGAATTAACATATATAGAAAATGGTGAAATTATTTCACTAATTTTAACAATGAATAAATAATCCAGTTATTAGAATAGTATTAATTAAGTGGATATTTCAAAACAAATGAATAAAAGATCACTCAATACCTACTTATCAATTATAATACTTTAAAATAGATGTATTTTATGTATATATTAATTTACAATATGTTTAACATGTATAAGTAAATTATAACATAACTAGGATATATATGTTTTAAAAATTATTTCATTTATCTAGAATTTTTATATTTCAATAACGACAATCAAATCTCAAAATACTTTCGAGTTGATAGACATCGACACATTATAAAATCCATAATTTAATTTTCTTAAAACATAGTAATCAAATATGTAATTTAATTTTTTTAAATATGTAGTTTAATTTTTAAACATGTTGTTGTAAATATGTAGTTTAATTTTTTAAAACATAATAACCAAACATAAACTTTAAATATGTAATTTTTCAACATTAATGTGTAGTTATCTTGGGTTGTTGTTAAATATGATCGACACTTATAAACCGTATGATTTTTAGTATTTCTTTAATGTGTTGATGTTTATCAATTCTAAAGTATTTTGATTTTTGATTGTTATTATTGAATTATTTTACATTATATATATAAAAAAAGTATTTAAAATTTAATCTAAATAATTATTTAAATAGGTAATTTAAATTTATTTATATAATAAATGCAATAAAATTACTTAATTTTAAAAAATATTAATCCGTTCAAAACAAATATTAATTTGAAAGAAAAAAATAATATTGTGACTACAACTATGTATACTTAATATTTTTGCAGATCATTTAATAGCAAACATTTTTAATAAAATAACAAATAATACTACTAAAGAAAAATATATATATGATGAAACTTAAATCTAGTTCATGTTAAATTTGTATTGTCATTGTCATTGGAGAACTATAAAGATGTTTTTCTTTCAATTTTTTTTATAAAGTTTATTTTGAAATCATAAAAAACTCTCTATATCCTTTTTATGTTATTAAATTTTTTTAATGAAGCACCATAAAAAAAATTTATATAAAAAAATTGTATATGTCTCTAGTAGTGAAATAATAAATAAAAATTAATTTTAATGAGTCTTTTTTGTGTATGACATGATTCATATGTTATCGAAAATATGAAGATAATCACATAATAGAGGAAACATGATGATAATTTTAGTTTTCTTCTTATTTCGCTCACATAATTTTGAGTATAATTGGATAAAATATATTTTTATCATTAATTTATTTTCTAGAAAATCGGTGTATAACAATAACTCCTTTGAATAAATAAGAGTAACTCTTTAGCCAACTCGGCTAATTTCATATTTTTATATTTTAATATTTTAATTTAGATATAAATTATCTTTTCGCGATTAAAAATTATAAATTAAAATAGATAATTTAACGTTAGTTCTGTTTTATACTTTTAAAATTTTTCTTATCATTAAGGAATAAGAAATAAAAAAAATAAACAAAAAAGAATAAGTAAAATGGAGGAAAATTGAAATTTTTTTTTTTGGTGAATTTTTTGGTTCTTTTTCCATGTTTAATTAAGAAATAATCAATAATTAATTTCACTAATCATTTTCAATGTATTGAAAACATAATTAAATAATACATTTAATATTTAAGTTAAAGGGCAAAAATGTCTAAAAGTAAACTAGATTATAGTGTGAACATATCATTTTACCATTCTGGCCAAATTCTGGCCAAATTTTTCTGGCCAAAAAGACTTTTTAGCACCTAGTAATCATTAATTAATTATTCTATTTCCCTTTCTTCTTCTATTTATTAAGATACGTAATTAATTTTGTGCACTTATTATTTGGAGAACCGGATAATCACCAATATTGCTCACTGATTCTTTATATTAATGCACACAAATGTATGACGCAACTAATATATTGATATTATTATGTAATAAGTGACAGAAAATATATGGGTAATGCTAAATGACCAGAAAATTTGGCCATAATTTTACTAAAAATTTAAAAAATTTACTTCTTTTTTATTTTAAAATAAATTGATATTTTTATCATTTTTAATTAAAGGGTATTAAAGTTAAAATGGTAAAAATGTTCAAAAGGTAAAATACCATTCTAATTAAATTCTGACTAAATTTTTTCATAAATATTTTTTTCCAAAATAAATATGAGTATCCAAAATATTGACGATTCCTTCTTTTTTCCATATTATATTGGACTTAGCTACGTACTTATCAGAGTAAGGAAAAAAATGATTGAAAATCATATTTGGAGTTAATTAATATTAGATTATTTGCAAGCCTAAATTAAAAGACAATGCTTACTAATACTAGTTTATTTCAAAGGGAAAAAATACAATTAATTACCACAATCTTGACCCAATAATACCTACATAATCATTAATGAAAATATTGTATTCTATCTATAAAAACCACTCATATTCTAACTCAGAAAATATATGTACCATTGAACATGAATTCTATGAAAACATTAATAGTTATTTTCTTTATCTCTCTCTTCCTTATAACTCTTTCATTCGGAAATTTGATAGAAGATGTTTGTCGAACGTCTAATAACTTCAAACTATGCAATGAATCTCTTAGAGCTGTCCCTAAAAGTTCTTTTGCAGATAAAAAGGGTTTAATACGTATCCTACTTCAACAGTCTATAACAATAGCAAAAACTATCTACAAGGAAGTCGTACATCTACTAGAGCAAGCAAAAGAACCTGTTCTCAAGCAATGCCTTCACGTTTGTATGGAAAATTATGATGGGGCGATAGAGGATGCTAAATATTCACTTAAAGCTTTTGATGCAAATGACATTTTTGTGGCGAGGACTTCTGCAGGCGCTGTTATGACTGATCCGGACACTTGTGAAGAATCATTTACCGAACCACCTATTAGAATTTCCCCAATAAAATCAAAAAGTGAGAATTTTATTGATTTTGTTGATTTAACGTTGAGTTTGCTAAATCAATTATGAAATATGTAACTCAATTATGAAATATGTAACGGACATTCTCTTTTATTAAGCAGCAAACAATTAGTAAAGCAAAATCATTACTAAATCGTATTTATAAGTTGCTGTCATGACTACATAATGGTTCTCATTCTTTATGTTAATTGTATTATTTTATAGAAAACTTTCTAGGACCGACCTGACATTTGATTCGACCCTAACATCGATACTCGTTCGGACTTCACTCCGACTCTCGACCCGACATTTGAGTTGGGACCCGATTTTAACGCTTAGATCGAAATACAATCCCACGATCGATTTTAAATCCAACGAGACCTGATGTAGGACCTGATCGAGACATCCCAACCTAGATACGACACATCAATGTGAAATCTGACCCCGACATTCGAATCAGGACCCTACTCGAATTTCAAATTGGTAGTCAATCTTGATTTTCGAATTGGGATTCAATCACACCCGAGACATGGCTTTCAAACTGGGATTTGAATTAGTTTTTTTTTTAAAAATAAATAAATAAATTAATAAACTCAATACTTCTTTTAAAAAAAGGGATTTTTTGGGGGAGTGGTGGTGGTGGTAGTGATTGTTGGGGGGGAGGGGTCGGGGGTTGGAAAAAAAGATAGATTTAAAATTATTTAAGGGCTGATGCCTTTTAATTTTAATATTTTATTATATTTTCTTCACTTATTTTGATATTTATTTGAAATTAACTTAATTTTAAATACAATACATTGGAATTAAATTTCAAATAAAATCAGACGAAAAACCAAAGAAAATAAAAAGAATAAATCAAATCAATAAAAACATAAGAGAGCAAAGTAAATGAGTGAAGGTAAAATAAAATTCAGATATGAAGCAAAAGAAACTGTAATAACTTATTTTAAATATAAGATAAATAAAATACGAATATTTTTTTAAAAAAATAATATTTAAATACGTGAACAAAAAATCTCTGTTATTTGGTAGATTAGTTGAGGATTGTGTATGAAGAGCAAATAGGTGATGAATTGGGCTAAAAGTAAAAATAACAACTTTATTAATTAATTTATTTGCTTATGGGCGAGACTTTTGTTAAAATATGCCAACTATTCTTTTTGACGATTCAAAATTAGGCAAACTATATAAATTTTACTAATTTAGGTAATTATTAAAATTTCAAATAGTTTCAAATATTAATTTCCCTATCATATATTTCATATTTAGAATATATATGTATTAGTCAAATTTTAAAATGGATACATATTTTATTTATTTAAAATAATTATAGTTGTAATTGATTTTTTTACTTAAAAAAAGTAATTGAGGATTTTCATAATATATGGACAATTATTTTTAAAAATTTAAATTAATCAAATCTCTTAATATAAGGCGAAAATCAAGGTATGTTTATTTTATTTCATTTTATTATTCTTTGAAATAATAAATTCATTAATATTATTAATAAAAGATTAAAAAATGCATGTATATATTAGTCATTTAATTTGATTAATTCCATTTTTATTATTCTTAAAATAATAAATATATTAATTTGATGTATCTATTATCGATATATGATCCATCAGGGACCCTTTAACTTAACACGAAATTTCACTTAGATACCTCAACTGTGTGATGTTCATTTTAAACCCTCATGTAGGATCTCATTGTGTCATTTTGACACTATTTTAACAATCATCCAAAAATACAAAGTGTGTGTAATAGACTTGTCGATGACGTGTTAAAGTGACGAATTAAACAAAGACACATGTCATATATATAAAAAATAATTCTAATAATGACTTTTAACTAAAAAGAAAAATAATCATTCACTTGATGACATGTGACATTTAAAACTCAAATAATAAATAATTTTTAAAAAGAAATTCAACACTTCTAATTTTCAAGAAACTCACCCTTGTCTTCTTCAACCCCCCCCCCCTCCCAACTAATCCAGGCGTCTTCTCCACCTCACACATTCCAACCCCAACCTCTCCTAGCTCCACCCCCATTAGAGCGCCCATCCTCTTTACCCCCATCCACCCCAACTTCAATCCGTTTTCACTCTATCGTCTTTCTAAGAAACACTTTCAAAAGAATTTAATTACATTAAAAAAATTAGTTTATAAAGCACACTTTTTCCTCTTCTTTACTTCTAAAAAAATCAGTTATAACTAACAATAGCAGAATTTAATTATTTTTTTTGCCTTTCTTGTATGTGCAAAGGATTCAAATATGCGAACACGAAATAGAGTAATTATTTTGTGGGCTGTAATTTAATTGTTGGATCTAAAGAAACAAAATGAGATGAAGATAATTGTGGTGATTTTTAGATCTGAAAAATTAAAAAATTTTATTTTAATAAGATTAATGGCGATGTTGAAGTAGTGTGGGTAATGGTTTGTGGTGGATGAGATAATCACAAAAATTGAGGGAGATGAACAGTGTTTTAAAAATATTTTTTTGCCTAAAAAAAAGCTCCTCACGCGCTGACTACACTCACCATGTCATGTCATCGAAAATTGTCAAAATGACACAACAAGATCCTACGTGAGGGGTTTAAAATGAACTTCGCCCAGTTGAGGTGTCTAAATGAAACTTCGTGCCAAGTTTAAGGGGCCAAAGATGGGTTAGGTCTATATGATATATGTATCCAACCAACTAAACACTTAGATACATGAGCATCATACATGTACATCCATATGTATCATAGAAATATCTTGATTTATTTAGTGTATTTGTTACATGTATTTAACATTAATTTCATGTATCTAGTCATATAATATAGTTTTAATTTCATGTATCTTTTCTATATATCTAGTATAACATTGATGTATCAAGTATTAGTTTCATACATTATATTTGTATTTCATATACATAATAAGCATATACATATAATTATGTCTAAATATGAAATTTAATTAAAACACATGAATTTAGGAAAAATCACGATGATAGGGTAATCGTTTATCATTAATCCAAAAAAAGAGAACTTTTTTAAAATTCTTCACTTTTTAGCTTATGATTTTTTCCCTCATAGATGCATATAATCTTAAGTCAGATACATGAACTCTTAACTATATACATATACACATGATATGTATCCAACATTGGTCCATATCTAATGTTGTATTTGTTCTGTTAATTAAAACTTGACGTAATTCTTCCATCTTGATTGGGTCATTCCTATACTTAGATTTTGCATGTTGATTGATGAAGATTCAGTCCCTATAATGAGAAATTCATTAGTAAAAAGGGAGAAGGCACAAGTACCCCCCAGAGTATGACCGACATCTCAGAGACACACATTAACTAAACTAGGTCCTATTATCCCTCTGAACTCATTTTATATATAATATTGTACTTCTTTTGGCTTATGTGGCACACCACGTGACAACACACAGTTAAGGCACGTGGGAGATATTTGTAGTCCATGTAAGCCAAAAAGGTGTACAAAATTACAATTAAAAAAAATGAGTGCGGGGGGAGGGAGGGAGGGGAGAGGGGGGTAATAGGACCTTAATTTAGAAGGTCTGTCTCTGAGATTTGGGTCATAGTGTAGAGAGGTACTTCTATCTTTTCCCCAAGTAAAAATAAACAAATAAAAGTTGTCTGATTGAGTATAATATTGTTAATGTGTAGTACCTTTAACAAGAATCATTCGATTTTGAGAATGACCAATATTCAAGTGTTTGAGAAACAAAAAATATAAAACCTAATTTGTAAACTTTTTTAAAATTAAACTTAAGAACATTATGAATTTCTAACTTAAATACAAAATCAAGATACATGAGAGTAATAAAACAATAGAGACAAACCTACATGTCAAATACTGATTTGACCATGCAAACATGTATTGAGTGGATGAAAGAATAAATAAAGAGGTGGAAGAAGAAGAAAGAAAGTGGGATGCTCGACATGGGGTGGGGAACGGCTGGCGACATATGTGAATAGAAAAAAACTAACTTGAATGACCATTAAGTAAGGAGTTTAAATTAAAGATAATTATCCAATATCATATTTAAGAGATTTGTGTATATAATTAAGGAAAAATTAGCAAACTAGTCACAATTCCTAACTTAATTAGTAAAAACATCTACACCTTAAAATAATTATTGAAAATGTCAAAATGCCAATATTTTAAAAAGTAATTTGTATCCAAATTTATTTCTCAAAACAATCCAACATTGAATCAAATTCTACATCTATTACCTATTTACACTTTTTTCTATGCTTTAATACCATTAAATTTATTTTTCATCTTTCACTTTTCAATTTTTTTTCTCTTCTATCAACTTTTCAGTTTTCACCATCCACATCATTCACTTTTCTTTTCTTCTTTTTTCTTTCATCAAAATTTCATCATTATTCTTTCTTATTGTTGAAGAAAAACTAATATTCAAGTTCATAACAATTTATTCAGATCTATCAATAAATCAAGAAATCTCTCAATTGATAAAGGTATTTTTGAAGTCATCATTTATTTTGCAAGATTTTATTTTCAAAATCACACATTATGTTGAATTTTCGAATTGTATGTATTGAGGATTTTCCGTATTTTTTTTATTTTTATGTGAGTTTGTTAACATACTCAGCAAATATTTATGTATTTCAGATTTTAGTATTTTAAATAAAAAATTTTGATCTTGTTTATGATTTGTTTTTATATTTCAGATTTAGTAAAATCTATAGTAGCATTTAGGTATTGAGTTGTTTCGCAAAAGTATTTGAAAGTATTTTGAATGTTTTAGTTTGTAGTCAAATTTATTTTTCCAAAGTGATATCCAAATACAAATATGTAGTTTGATTATTTAAAATTGTGAATGAATACGAAATCAAAGATAAACTAGTTGATATAAACATATAATGAGCAAAATGAAATACAAAATTATTTGACTGATGCAATTAGGATGAATACACATATAATGAATACATAAATAATCTGTATTTTGGCTATTTGTAGTTGAGAATGAATACAAAATCAAAATATAAATACAAAACTATATGGTATACACTAGGACGAGTACGAAATCAAATCTAAATAAAAATCTATGGTATACATTAGGATGAATACAAAATCAAATCTAAATACAAATTATTTGGTATACGAAGTGATATTGGAAATAAGCAAAATAAAATACATATGTAAGATGGATGTACCTATACCATGAATATACATAAGTATTGTATTCTGAATACCAGAAAATTTCTTAAAGGAGATACATAAACTTCATAACCTTAACATGATAGCCAAATAACTTCATAACTTTAGACATTTTTAAAGATAAAATTATAATTTTATAACGTTAAAATGATGCCTTAGTAGAATAAACTGCTTCAAATATAATAACGTATAATAAATAAACATGTTTACAGACAAACAAAAAAATTAAAAAAAATGAATGTTGAATTTTTAGAACAATGGTGATAGACGTGTTTTTTAGAACATGGTGAAAGAATAAGAAAGAGATGGAAGTTGGTGTATTTTGATAAATTGTCAATTAGTTCTTTGTTTTTGAATTTTTGTAATTGATAAGAGTTTTAAGCAATTGTCTCTTTTAAATATTTTCCTCTCCCCTTAATTTCTCCTGTTTTTAACAATTGTTTCTTTTTTGACATTTTTACTAAATATTGAAAGTATTGACAATGAGTCCTATTAAATGTCAAAATATTGACATTTTGAAATTTTTTCCTATAATTAAATCTTTTAAATTATATGGTATAAACATTAAAAGTGGTAATATGTGTAATTAGAGATAAGGCACAAGTACCCCCTAGACTATGATCAAAATCTCAGAGACATACATTAACTAATCTAAGGTCCTATTACCCCCTAAACTCATTTTTTGTGTAATTTATATACCTTTTGGCTTACGTGACACACTCCGTGACTCCACTTAAGTGAGGCGGGTGGGAGATGTTTGGATGCCACGTAGGCCAAACAAGTTTACAAAATTACAAAAAAAAAACAGTGAAATAATAGGACCTTAGTTTAGTTAAGGTGTCTATGAGATTTCGCTCATAATCTAGTGGGATACTAATGCCCTATCCATGTGTAATTATTTTAAACTAGAGGTAAATATAGTATATATGATAGTGATATATTATTCTTTCCATAGTCCAATTTGACTAATTTTTCATAGGAAACTTTCACGTATAGTCACTTAAAAATAATTAATTATTCTTCATAACTATAGTTTGATAATTACAATTTGTATCTACATGTTATTTGGAGGAGAGAGGCGAGCGAGACTGGGAGAGAGAGAAGAGAGGAGAGAGAGAGAAAAGAGTGGGAGAAATGTGAATTGTATATGTACATTGGTTAGATAATTGTATATTATACATATGAAATTGTATATATGGCAAGAGAGATTGGGAGAGAGAGGAGAGAGGTGAACGAGATCGAGAGAGGGAGGAGAGAGGCGAGCGAGAGAGGGCAGTGAGTGAGAGAGAAGTGAATTGTATATGTATATTGTTTACATCCCCACTCTATTCAAATAGGGCGAAACATCGCGGCAACTCGTAAAATAATGAATTGATTCAATTTTGAAAGAGTTTTAAAAATAAACGAGTTTTTAAAAAAGAGTCGCCACCTAATTTTAGGAAAAAACTAGGAAACCATTAAATAATCTACGAAACCAATTGATTCTAGGTAGGGGTTCAAAATATTTCGAAGGGAAGGGGTTAGGCACCCTTCGAAATCCACAAGTGTGGGTCCCGGCTGAATTTAATTTTTTTTTTTCAAATTGAGGAGGAAAATAAAATGATGTACAAGAATAATAGACATTCAATATGTACAAATAATAAAATAATAAATATAAGAAACGGCTTAAAGTTTGCCTAACGTCAATATATATAAAATAATGAATAAAAAGTATGATTCGAACTACATTCGAATAATTTCAAGGAGAAACACCTTCGGGTACCTGTAAAGACACTCAGTAAAAGAGTTAGTACCAAATAAATATAAATAAAAATGAATAACTCAAATAATAACTTAAAAATAAAAATCCGTCTTATTAACATGAAAGGCCTTGGAAATCGACGGTAATTTCTTCATCGGCCAATTTCAACATATAAAATATATAAACTTAAATTAAAATTCCGTCTTTTTTTAAAATGGAAAGGCCTCTAAACCCGACGGATAGATTTTCCATTGGCCAATTTTAACTTGTAATGTTCGATATCATTCCAACAAAGTAAAGTAATCAAAAACAAATTAATTTTAACAATAATTAAGGGAGCATGATGAACAAATTACTAAAAATATACTACACAAAATCAACTTAAACAAAATGATTAAAAGTGGAAAAGTAACCAAAACGGATAACAAACAAATAAAATATATTAAGATGAATATGAAATAAATAAATAATAAACAAATAAAACCCAACAAAACTAAATAATAATAAATAAAAAAAAGAAACTCTTGAACACTAGGAAAAAAAAACAAGAGAAAATTATCCAAAATACATAATGCTAGTAACATAATAAAGTATAACATGTATTAAAATAAACCACAACAATTATAATCATGGGGAAATGAAGTCCACCTAAAAAACAATATCGGCACAGTAAAATATAAAAGTAGTATATATATATATATATATATATATATATATATATATATATATAAAAGTGAGGCAAAGTCACAATTGACAAAAACAAATAATAATAATAATAATGAAACAGCCCCAACAATATAATAATGTAACAAATTAGTATGTACAAGAAAACAAAACAGTGACTAAGTACAGGTTGTTGGAGTTACCCATTTTGAGGGAGAATCGGAGCTTGGGGCTCATTTCGGGCGTGAGATTTAATCGGGGTAAGCAGATTTCGCCGGACTTGCTGGAGCTTGGAGAAGAGATGATAATACTGGTGTGTTGATCCATTGGTTTCATTCACCAACGATGGGATCGAGCTTAGGACTCAAGGGAAATCTGCAAAAAAAAACTGCGCAAAATCGTGAAAGGAAAAGGGTAAAGGGAACTGTACATTTGGGTCCTCTTTGCCGGAGTTTGGTGGTGCGAGGTCGGAACTGATGGAGATCTGATCCAAGAGTGGGGGAGGCTTCTCACGAGCTCACCGGATCTCAAATTCGCAGCGAGACAAAGCTTTGACTTGTCGGAGTGCCTGCAAACCAAACAAAATTCAAAAGAGGGGAAAATGGCAACACTGGTTCGTTGAAAGCTCGCCAACAATGGCGATTTCAGAAGGAAAACAGGGATTTGGTTGTTCTTTGGGCGGCTGGTTGGTTTCGAGAAGAGAAGCTGGGTTTTGGTGATTGTTTGATTGTGATTTTAGTTGAGGAGATGGAGCTGTTTGGTGTTTGTTGGCCGGATCTGCCGGTGGTCTTCGCGGGCTGCTGCTGATCGCGGCTGCTGCCCGGCAGCTCGCCTGAGCGCTGCGAAAAGAGAGACGAGAGGAGGGAGGAGAAGAGGCTATGGGAGAGGAGAAAGAGAAGGGGAGGAGGACGGCTGGTCGAAAAAGGGAGAGAGGGAGGCGGCTGGAGAGAGGGGGCTGCCAGGAGATTGGGGAAGAGAGGGAGAGAATGAGTGAGGCAGGGAGGGGAAGAATAGTTGAGTTTTGGTTTTTTTTCGGCTAAGGAGAGGGAGAGGGAAAGGGAAGAAGATTAGGGTTAGTATTAATAAGAAAATCCAAAATGGGCTCAAATGATGGGCTTAGTATTGTGGTCCAAAATTATTAATAGAATTTTTAAATTTTAATTTATATTTTTTTTTCGTATTTGGCTAAATTTTAGATTGTGCTAAATCCAACATAAATATTAACAAATGTAACAAATAAAATGAATTTTAAAATAATATAATGAACGTAACTAATGACATGTGAAATGCAATTTTAAAAATTAACTAACAAAAAATCCTAAATTTTGATAAATAAAGATAGCTATCGATAAACTTATTAAAAATTATATTAAAAAAATTATTTTAAACTATTAAATAAATAAAACTTCAAAATTACGAAATTTTAAAATGTTAGGCCAAAATTGGGTGTCAACATATATAATTGTATATAACTGTATATTATACATATACATTTGTTTAAATGACAAGCGAGATTATGAGAGGGAGGAGAGAGGCGAGTGAGATTGAGAGATGGAGGAGAGAAGCCAGCGAGAGAGGGAAGAGAGTGGGGGAGAAATGAATTGTATATGTATATAGGCTAAAAAATTGTATATTGTACATATTTATTTGTATATCTTGGCGAATTATACATATACAAACATGACTAATTATACAAACTCGAAGTCAACCCACGTAATTAATAATTAATGTATAATATTAGTCGCGAGTGGTGATTATAGCAAACTATAGCTATGATGAGTAATTAATAGTATATGTTTGCTTATCCGCATAATTTTCCTATTTTCCATTAAGAGTGGGTTTTCAATGAAAAATATTTTTTTAGAAAATATTTACTTGGAAAATAAGGGAATTTTTAACTTATTTCTCATGTTTGGCTGGTGAGTAGAAAATATTTTATGGAAAATACATTTCAACGTTTGGACTTTGGTTGGTGAATGAAATATATTTTTTTGAAAATATCTTTTATTTTTGGCTTGAAACTAAAAAAATCTCTTTAGAAAAATAATTTTTGATGTGAAAATCAACCCTGATAATTGATTTAGGACCGAGCCTGACACTCAAACTAGGACAAGACACCGATGACCGTTTCAAAATCAGACCAAACTTCTGACTTCGGACTTTTTAAAAAAAAACAATTTTTTTTAAAAAAGTAAGAAATTTAACGGGTTCGATGGGATGAGTGTGTGGGTGGGAGGGTAGCATAAAAAATTAATTTTTTAAAATACTTTTCAAAAATATTTTTTTTTACAAAAATTATCGACTATTTTGAGGAAAGGCACGAAACTGAGAAGTGATCATATCAAAATCATCATTCAGGATATTCATGGATGAGGTTCTTTGTATCCTAGGCTAGCACATCGGTTAGGATAATTATATATGTATATAATAAAGAGTTCCAACAGAAGTCATCGGGTGCAATGTAATCCCCGTAACTATACATATATTGCGTTCAACTAAAGTAAGGAAAGATCATAACTATCTTGGTCATCAATCTTCTATTTTACATTGACGGATACAAATAAAAATTTGAGCAAAACAATTACATTGTTATGTATAAAATAAATTTTTATTTGATGTATATCTTAAAAATTAAATTTACTTAATACAAATTAAAAGATCGAGTGTTATTTAAACCCTTCATATTGGAATGATGGTAGACTTGATAGAGATCCAAATTCATAAAAGTCACGGGCTGATTCCGTCAAACAAACAAAAAAGACTTGAAATACATATGCAGTAAAAATTGCTATAATTATTCATTCCTTGAGTAAAATAAGTTGCTACAAATTACAGATTGCCTCTTAAATTGGATAAAATGAAATACTTCAACGATTAGTTTTACCTCAGATTTCGTTTCTGCATAGACAACTGTTTCATTGAAATAAGTTAGTCTTAATTCCCTTATTGATAAGTTTATTTTTCGTTTATAATACTATTAAATTATTAATATCATGTTCTTTTCTTTTATTAATAATTTCCGCTTGCGTTTAACTCTTACTTATTTGCTTTTTTAAGTGTTTAAGCACGTGAGGTGACTCTATTGTTTTGACTGATAAATGTATGTGACTATCATTTTTAAGTTATGCTCATTCTAACCAGATTATTTTGACAAATAAGTTTCTATAAATATGTATCTTTTAATGATTGGACAATGGCAACAATAAATTACTAGAACACGTCATTTAAAATTAGATAATTAATTCATTTGATTTTTAAAAAAAACAGATACGTACATAGTAGTACTGTTTTGATAATCTATAATAATTACTAGGAATACAATAAAACTTATTGTTGTTCAAGATAAATCTAGATAGTGAGGGATATTGATGGGAATCCATTGGTCACCACTTATAAAGTTTCTAACTGTGAAAGTTGATGCAATATTAGGATTCGTAGTGACGGATGCCCATGTCACACGTCCCTTCGTGACTGCACCGGGTCCTCTATTCTTGTACTCCATATAATATGGCTGGCGACTAATAGTGGATTTATTTGTTGATTCAATCCACTCAACCCATCCTCTAGGATCTATCAAATTCTCGATATAACTTTCCATTATTACAGTCCTAGAAAATATACCCCATGGCCGACCTAAATATGTCGTGACGTTCGATTTCTCCAAATTGGGGGTAGCCCTTATCATGCAATTTTGAAGCACTATTCCCGTTGGAGAATCCTCACGCTCTCTCTTTTGTGCTGTGATTGTGTTATACTGTCTTGCCATCGGAGTGCGTGCCTCAATCAAGCAGTTTTGGAACACGGCAGTCGCGTCACCACATATAAAATCTATCGTTCCATAAATTTCACAGTCTCGATAGAATTGACGTTGCTTTTTTGCATATAAAGTGTCTTGATACCGTCGAACCGACATTTATAAAAGGACACCGAATCTGCTTCACTATTAATGCTACTGCCTGATGTTTTATAGGTCCGGCATTATTTCTAATAGTTAAGTCTTGGGCTGTAAAGCCATTGCCAAAACCCCCTGCAAGTCAAATAAGAAGAAAAAATTATAATTCATCAAAATCTATAAGATTCATGTATATGTAGAAGAGGACTTACCAACGGTTGCGGTATCATAAGTTTTGTTGCCATCGATAAAATTTCTATTACCCATTATTATCGTAGTATCCATCCCTTCTCCGATCAGGAATATATTAGTCTTCTTTTTATCAACTCTAATATATTCATGATACGTGCCGTTCTTAATTTTTATAAAGAATGACTTGACAATATGATCAGGAGCCGCCAGTATTGCTTCAGCAATTGTGTTGAAATTTCCGGACCCATCTTTAGAAACAACTGTATCATAAGGTGTTTCCGTTATCAGTTGGCTTTGGACACATACAACTATAATTGCAGCGACAAACAACATCATTATATTCCCTGCATTAAGAAAATTTAAAAAATTTGATTTGTTTACAGACAAGAATGGCAGCTACAATCTAAAAATATAAAAGAAGAATACCATAAAAGTTAGTCGTGATGGCCATTACAAAGTTGATGATCTGACAACAATTCTTCTTGGTAGTAAAAGAGTTTTACTTTTTGTTAATATTGTGGTATTGTCCAAGCTTAACAATGCCCTCCTTTATATTGTAGTAAACTTTTACTCTTTCTTGTACGTTTAAACTTTTGCATACATTTATAATATGTCATTTTTAAAGGCTTTTATTGGACAACTAAATGTCATCTTCATTTCATTGAATTTTTCTATCATTTGAATACTAGGTAATATGTAATTGTAGTAACATTTTAATCCTTAACTTAGTTATGGTTGTTGACACCCAATTTTGACCCTTTCATGTAGAAATTAATTCATGAGCTTATTAAATTCTCAAACAATTTAAAATAATTAGTTTTATAAATTTAGAAAAAAATATAAAGTTCGCGTTATTTTGAATATTCTTTATTTTTGCCATTTCTTAAAGTTTTTAGATAATATATATATTTTACATAATTATGTATATAATTAGTATATTTTATGATTATTAAAAAAAACCATCTCAAAAATATTTTAAGTTTAGTGAGTAGTCTTTTAAATTAGTTTAAATCATGGTTATATTTTTGAATCACTAAGTTTATGATTAAATTAATTATTTTATTTTTTTTGTTAAGATTAAGAAGCTCGTTAATTAATTAATATTAATTTGTCTTAGCCAAATTTATTAATGTAACATAATTTGGCTATTTATTAAATTTAATCCATCTTAGACTTCCAACTTAACTCAACTTTGAGAATATTCGGGCCAA
The DNA here is from genome assembly GCA_022817965.1 of Solanum lycopersicoides. Lineage (NCBI taxonomy): Eukaryota > Viridiplantae > Streptophyta > Magnoliopsida > Solanales > Solanaceae > Solanum > Solanum lycopersicoides. The sequence continues at coordinate 85,604,264 of CM040627.1, forward strand.
AATCCAATTCAATTATTCTCAACCCACTAATTCTCAACTACACTTTTGAGAAATTTGAATTTGAATTTTGAAATTCAAATTCATCCCAACCCATTCCATTTGCCCCCCTAAATTATTATTTTTTATTATTTAATTTTAAATTTGAATTTTGAATTTTGAAATTCAAATTCATCCAATCCATTCCATTTTCCCCCTAAATCTACCATAACAATCTCCTATAAATACCTTCTCTTTTCTTCTTCTTATTCATTCAAAAAGTCATTCAAAAAAGATTCAAAAAGATTGGAAAAGATGGAAGAGGATTAAAAAAAAAAAAAGATTCATTATTTTTTCATTCATGATTCAATTCAAGAATTCAAGAATTCAATTCAATTCATTTTTCAATTCAACATTCAATATTCAATATTCATTATTCATGATATATTTTTCTTTGATATAAAAAATAATAATTTTTTTTGAACATTCATAGTAGTTCAAGCAAAAAAAAAAAAAAAAAAAATACATAGATTAAACACATTCAAGTCGTATTCGGGTCGAAAATATCACTTAAAATTCTCGATCGTCGTTTGAATCCGAATTGTGAGGTGAAGTCGCTGCATCCCCTGCTCATACTATCCTAGAATCGCTGTACTCATAAAGGTAAATATCACTTCTTCTTGCATCATTTACTTCTCAAGATGTAGGTCTTTATTATCGGAAGGTTGTAAGATCTTTAAATTATTTTTTTTGAGTTATATATTTCGGCTTAACTCGAATCTCCTAAAATGTTTTTTTATTTACTCATAAATTATGTTGTGTTTAATATGTTCCTTATTTCATCACTTTATGGCTAATTCATTTCTATTTTATTGCATGTGAAACTCTCCTCGAGTCCTCACGGACTTTAATCCATCTCTTTGCGGTTTCTTATCGAGCCATCAAGGCTCCGAAATATCTTCCTTGAGTCGGTCAGCCCCTCCAATTGGTGTACAGATCGAAAGCAGTAATATCATTGCTGGAAATTAATTTTCCAGCCCCCCAAAAGTTGAAGAACAGATCGATATACAGGCTGTATACACTCATATACAGTAAAAAAATACAATATACAGGTGCAAAAAATAACAAAAAAATGCAGGCAGGAAATACAGGTTAAAAGGTTCAACGAAATACAGGCTTGACCGGTTCAAAAATGGGTCGAAAACGGTCCATATACCACGATATACACAAAATGTATACACAAGTAATTTGAAGGAAAGTAGGGCCAAAGGCCCAGCGAATTTTCCAGCAGGCCCAACAGGAGTTAAAGTGGGGCAGAACCCATTTTAATGGGCCATTCTAGTATTAGGACAGGTGGGCTAAAGCCCAACTTAGTAGAATTTGGGCAAGTTGGCCCAAGTTCAAATTTTCCTTTCTCTATCTCTTTATTTACTTGTCCTTATATTGACTAACACTTTGATTATAATTTAATTAATCTCAAGTGATAGTCGTTTTCTTTTATATATATATATTCAAAATTTATTTATATACATATAGATTTTGCTTAGTGTTTATTCTATTTATTAATTTTGTCAAATGTTTAAATTATCCCCTTTAGAATAACCCTTTAGCTTATTTCCCTCCTTAAGATAATTAATTTTAGAAAGTATAATAATAAATAAATAAGTAAAATTTGATTTTTTTTAAACTTAGTCAAATTTGGGAAAATTATTTTAAAATGTCATTTTAGTCAAATCGCCGGTCAACCGCGAGTTAGCGGGCATTTCGAGGGCCTAACACCTTCTCGAAATGTACATTGAACTTCGAACCCTTTTCAATTGATTTTTATCTGTTTTTAAATCTTTTGAAAATAAATTGTAAGTTTTCTTGATTTTTACTAAAAAATCAAGTGGCGACTCTGTCAATTTGGAAAGTCGATTTTTCTTAAATCATAAGATTAATTGATTTTTCGAAACTTAGTCATTTTCTTTTTTTTTTACTTTACATATATATATTTTTTTCCGATAAAACAGGAATGACGACTCTGTCAATTTGGAAAGTCGATTTTTCTTAAATCATAAGATTAATTGAATTTTCGAAACTTTCCATTTTCTTTTTTTTCACTTTACATATATATATATTTTTTCGATAAAACAGGAATGACGACTCTGTCAATTTGGAAAGTCGATTTTTCTTAAATCATAAGATTAATTGATTTTTCAAAACTTTTCATTTTCTTTTTTTTTTACTTTACATATATATATATTTTTCGATAAAACAATGGTATTGCTTTCTTTCTTTTTATCTTTTCTTATTTGGAGGGAATCAACTTGTGACTTTTGTATACTTTCTTTATTTTTTTAAAAAGAAGATATTTTAGTTTTTGTAATATTCTTCAGAATAAGTGACTTCTTTTTAAGATATTAAGAAGAAAGTATTTTTTGTTTTTTTCTTCAAAGTTACTCCTTACCTAAAATGCATAAGTAATTTTTTAAAAACTAATAGGAAAAAAAGAATTACATGATACAAATGACAACGAAGTGTAAATTAAAGCGGGTTAAGATTAGTCTTTTCTTTTGTTTTCACCTTCGATTTATCATCTTGTAATCGTTTTGCATTTAAATTTTTATACTTTTAAATATCTATGATAAAAACTTTTGTCTCCATCACTGACGAGAACTGCTCGATGTGCAAAAATAACTCTAAAATGAAATTGGATTTGGACATTTTATTGGTAGATCTTTGTCTATAAGTATATTAACCTTTAAGTAGTTGATCACAAATAAAAAAAAGTCTAAGAATTTGCTTAGTAAAATCCTTCTCCTTTCTCAGACGTGTTCCTTAAATATTAAGCGTCCTATAATCTTAAAGTTGTGGGTTCAAGTCATAAAAGAAGTAATAATATAATAATGTGTATTAACTTGTGTCCTTAAACTCGTAATAACGTCATTTTCATTTCACCCGCTATTTATAATTGAAACTCGTTGCTTTTTAACCTCTCATGCCTATACGATTTGATAATTTATTTCAAAACTTTACATTTTTTTACAATATCACTCTTTATATAATAGGAAAAAAAAATCTTTACTTGCACGTTATTTCAAATTTTGACCCATATGAGGATTGAATTGTTGGGTAACACAAAAAATAGACTAGTTGAGGAGCAAATATTCAAACAAAATACAAGTTGGAGTGAGTCACTATACATCACCTTATAAGTAAGTGTTTTAGCTAAAGAATAAAAATACATATATATTAGTAAAAGTCTATCATGAACACTTCAATTTATTTTACCTATTTATAGATGATATATTATCATCATACTAAAAAAAATATGTTATATTGTTGATAGTCACAATCATTGTGACACAACTTTGTTACAAAAGTTGGTGAAAAAATTTATAATTTCCAAGTGAAAATGACAAAAGGAAATATATATATATATAAATTCTTTACAAAGAAAGAATATTTCGGCACAATTAAGACCCGAGTGAATGGTAATTTGATGACGTCGTTTGATACATGAATAACAATTATTTTTTGGGGGAGAAGTTCTTATAAATAGTGTTATCGCTAAAAGATAAGTGTATAATTTAGATTAAAACAGACATACAGATACTACACTATATTGATTTTGCATAAAATTTAAACTTAAGGTAATAATATAGGAAAACTTTCACATATAGCCACTTAAAAATAATTAATTACTATCCATAGCTATAGTTTGATAATTACAATATGTAGCTACATGTTATATAGAGGAGAGAGGCGAGCGAGCCTGGGAGAGAGAGGATAGAGGCGAGAGAGAGGGGAAAAGAGTGGGAGAAAGGTGAATTGTATATGTATATTGGTTAGATAATTGTATATTATACATATATAATTGTATATATGACAAGAGAGATTGGGAGAGGGAAGAGAGAGGCAAGCAAGACTGATAGAGAGAGGAGAGAGGCGAGCGAGATCGAGAGAGGGAGGAGAGAGGCAAGCGAGAGAGTGCAGAGAGTGGGAGAGAGGTGAATTGTATATGTATATAAGTGTATATAACTGTATATTATACATATATATTTGTATAAATGGCAGCGAGATTGGGAGAGGGAGGAGAGAGGCCAGCGAGATTGAGAGAGGGAGGAGAGAGGCGAGCGAGAGAGATAAGAGAGTGGGAGAGAGGTGAATTGTATATGTATATAGGCTAAAAAATTGTATATTATGCATATTTATTTGTATATTCTGGCGAATTATACATATACAAACATGACTAATTATACAAACTTGAAGTCAGCCCATGTAATTAATGTATAATGTTAGTCGTGAGTGGTAATTGTAGCAAACTATAGCTATGATGAGTAATTAAATAGTATAAATTTGCTTATCCGCGTAATTTTCCCTTATTATTATTGTATCTTATTAAAATTTAGAAATTAATGGTAAGCACGATTTCCTTGTTTTATTTACCAATTCTAACCCAATTTCAAACAACCAGGTCCGTTCTTATTATTATTGTGATCACTAACAATATTGTGAATAGTTTTTGAACAATAAAGATCGAACAAGGGCTGAAGTCAAATTCATCTCTTTAATCATTTAATTTTGAACTATCGTATTTACTTTAGGCAAACTTAGGACTTTGTAAGATGATTTAAGAATTTCTTATATCCGTTCATAGTTGCTGAACAAGGTTTCCTTTATCCAAGTTTTTGAATTTGAAATGACCCTTTATTTCAAAATTTTAATTCACATTATTAAGTTATTTTTGACAATTTAATATTTAATTATATTTTAACTTGAAATAACATGAATATATTTCTTTTGACACAACACGTTTCTATAAGTATGTTTCTTTTGGTGATTTAATGTTCAGTCCATTCGTTGGACAATGACAACAATGAATTACTGTACTTGAAAACGAATCAGATAATCAAATTCATTTGAAAGAAAACAAGATACGTACATAGTAGTATTATTTTTATAATCTGATATAACTACTAGGAATACAATACAACTTCATTGTTGTTCAAGATAAATCTAGATAATGAGGGATATTGACGGGAATCCACTGGTCACCACTTATAAAGTTTCTAACGTGAAATTTAATGCAATATTAGGATCTGTAGTGACGGATGCCCATGTCACACGTCCATTCTTGGCAGCAGCCGGCCCTCTATTCTTATACACCAAATTAATAATATGGTCGGCGGCTAACAACAAATTTATTTGTCAAGTCAATCCACTCAATCAATCCTCTAGGATCTATTAAGCTATCGATATAACTTTCAATTAACACAGTCTTAGAAAATATACCCCATGGACGACCTAAATATGTCGTGACGTTGACCGATTTCTTCAAATCGCGAGTAGTCTTTATAGTGCAATTCTGAAGCACTATTCCAGATGCAAAGAACTCAAGTTCTCGGTGTTGCACTGTGATTGTGTTATATTGCCTCGCCATTGGAGTGTGAGTTTCAATCAAACAGTTTTGGAACACGACGGTCGCGTCACCACATATAAAATCTATGGTGCCATAGATTTCACAATCGCGGTAGAACTGACGTTGCCTTTTCATATACAAGGTGTCACCACTATTCATTTTTTTTATTTTTATAAAAGATGCCACAAAGCTACTATAGTTATTACATATTTGATCTTCTTTCTTTTTCAATAAGATTCAACATTTAATATATACATATAATAAAATTATACAATGTAATTTTTTGTATTCTCTTTTTGGATTTCCACCCGTAAAACAAGGTACAAAAACAGGATATGTGACTTTCATGTTGATTCATCACCTATAAGCTCTTTACACACGGTCCTAAATTAATCTAAGAGTGTCAATTAGGTCGAGTCGTTCCAAGATCGAATTGAATTCGGTAGTAGCTCAAATTGAACCAATCCAAGACTTGTGTGTTGACGTGTCAGTTCACCTTGAAGATCTGAAATCGGCCCAGCACAAACCTCAATCGATAATCGATAATCGAAATCGATTGAATTGATACTATTTGTGATTTGATAGTACCAGATCAACCAATCTGGCCTAATTGTTTTTTCTAAAATTTAAAATTATATTTAACATTCATGAAGTGATTTAAGAAATACTTCAAAAAGAAAATTATAAGAAAATACTTTTAGTTGAAACTCGTACCAAGCACAAGTTACATCAAACTCAATAAAACTCGAATTTGTAGGACCCAGTAACCCCAACCCGATATCCAACCCAACGCAGAGCGACCACATTCCCTAATTAGTGAATCAACATTTTTGGGAGATTGTACCCTATAAGCCAATAGGTGGATGTCAGGGATATTTGGGAGCCAATAGGTGGATGTCAGGGGTATTTGATAGCTACTAGGTGAATGAAGGGTAGTTTTATTCCATTCTTAATAGTTTAAGGGTATTTTAGGCTCTTCTTCGTCCAAATCTTCACTGCCCAACTAATTAGGCTCGGGGCATTCTCCCGAATCTGATGCCATATATATGGACTTTGACCCATTTATTATGTATATCAGTGTATATACTGAAGAGCGGTTTGCTAAGATGTATTAATTGAGATAACCCTTATATTTAAAATTTAGTCCACTCAATATAATATTTGATTGCACAATTTGACTCAAACACACCTAATTCATCATATGTGATCTTATCAAATAACTAAAATATCTAGGGATTACTACTATCAAGTTTAATAATACTTGAATAAGAAAAAGAAAATGACTGAACTGCCACTCAATTTCTTTATATAATTCCTATGTTACTAATGTCAGCTCTAAAATTTCTTCTATACTAGTTGTATATCAACATCTTCCCCAAGTATATTTATTTCTCTTTCAACATATATCAGCTTCCTCTTCTCTTTATATCACCAAGGTCGACTCGATAAAGGAAACGTTGAGCTTGATCAAATGCAAATGCAAGGAATGCAAGAGAAAGCAACAATGTCCATTACTCAATCATTTTCATACTCGACTCTCAAATTGAGCAGCAATTAATGAGCTAAGTCAGCCTAAAGATATAACATGATTCGGTAACATTTCATTTTCTGATTCACCAAGTCACATCACTCTAATTTGGTACTACGAAATTTATATCTTTTAATCAAATCGAAGAGAATTATGGTCTAAATTGGTCCAAATTTTTTATTTATTATATATAGAGCAACACACATATGTGCTACCAACAGCCATATACACAAAATCAATTGTAACTGTGACATCAAAGCCTTTGACCGAATGATCAGATTTAAGTTGAAAAACTCGTTTGACCGCTTCAAATTTCCTTATCAGGAAAAGCTTATTAAAGCATGAATATAAACAATGTCTTAATTGATAGCAAAATAATGGATCGAAAATCATATTTAGAGTGAAGTAATATTAAATTATTTGCATACCAAAATTAAAAAAAGGATACTTATTAATACTAGTTTATTTCAAAAGGAAATGATATCTACATAACCTTTTATGGAAAATAAATAAATATGAATCTGTATTGATCTAGCTATTAGAATCACTCGACATATAACTCAAAAAATATATGTATTGGTGAAGATGAATTCCATGAAAGCATTACCACTGATTTTCATGCTCTTTCTTTCTCTTGTATTTTTTTCGTCGGGAGATTTGATAGAAGATGTTTGTCGAACGTCTAGTTATTTCAAAGTATGTATCGACTCTCTTAGAGGGGATCCTAAGAGCTCTTCTGCTGATAAAAAGGGTTTGGTACATATTTTGCTTCAACAGAGTTTAACAAAGGCAAAAAGTATTTACAATGACATCGTAAGTTTACTAAAGCAAGAAAAAGAACCCGTTATCAAACAAAGCCTTCAAGTTTGTAAAGAAAATTATGAGAATGCGATAGATGACGCTATATCATCAATTAAATATTTCGATGCAAATGACTTTAATGGGGCGAAGAGTCTTGCTTCTGGTGTTGCGAGTGGTCCAGAAACTTGTGAAGAATCATTTAGTGAACCACCTGTTAAGATATCTCCAATAAAATCAAAAAATGATGATTTTGCTAATTTTATTAGTTTAACCGTGAGTTTGATAAACCAATTCGGAAAATTAATATGTAATTAGCATTCTCATTTAACTTATAAGATGTTGTCATGAGTCATTATGATTTATGCTAAAGTTTATAGTGCGAATTATTTGGCTTTTCCTCCCTTTAATTACCTTCATATTCATTCTTTATGTTAATTACAATTTTCTTATTTTTATAGGAAAATTCACATAGTTAATTTATTGATATATACTCTATATGTGTTCCTGATTAATTACCAAAAGAATGTTTAATTCCTGATTAGTAGGCTAAGAAGCAGCTCATGAACGAATAAGAGCCTCTACAAACACACAATTCATGACAACATGTTATATATTAAAAGATTATGTGAAAATTTCCCCAAATTCAAGTTTTAAGATTCTTCTTTCTAATCCATTTTATAACCATCAGCAAAATAATCGGCCCACATACACCGGCCCATTCTTTTATTTGCTTAAAATAACGAAAGTTTTTACTTGCATTTAAGTGTTACTTATATCTGTCTTTCTAAGCGTTTTGGTTGTACAATAAGTTTTTGTAACTATATTTTTTTTATGACTTAATGGTAAATCGATAATTAGATGGACAATGACAACAGTAAATTACTTGAAGGTGAAACTTAAAATTAGATAATCAATTCATTTGATAGTACTACAAGATAGGTACATAGTAGTACTATTTTTGTGATCAAATAACTAGTAGGAATACAATACAATACAACTTAACATTGTTCAAGAGAAATCTAAGTAACGTGGAATATTTGCGGGAATCCACTCATCACCTTTTATAAAGTGTCTAACCGTAAAGTTTGATGCAATATTCGAATCTGTAGTGACAGACGCCCATGTCACACGTCCCTTGGTAACAAACCCGGTCCTCTATTCTTATACTCCAAGTAATATGGCCGACGGCTAACAACAGATTTATTTGCCGATTCAATCCACTCAATCCATCCTTTGGGATTTATCAACGTATCAATATAGCTTTCCATTATCACAGTCCTAGAAAATATACCCCATGGCCGACCTAAATATGTCGTGACGTTGTCCGATTTTTTCAAATCGCGGGTAGCCTTTATAGTGCAATTTTGAAGCACTATTCCAGATTCAAAGGGCTCAAATTCTCTCTTCTGTGCTGTGATTGTGTTATATTGCCTCGCCATTGGAGTACGTGCTTCAATCACACAATTTTGGAATAAGGCTGTCGCATCACCGCAAATGAAATCTATCGTGCCATATATTTCACAATCTCGATAAAACTGGCGTTTCTTTTTCACATACAAAGTATCTTGATACCCATCGAATCAACATTTATAAAAGGACACCAAATCTGCTTCAACTCTTAACGCCACTGCCTGATGCTTTATAGGTCCGGCATTGTTTCTAAAAATTAAGTATTGGGCTGTGAAACCATCGCCAAGAACCCCTACAAATTAAATAAGAAGAAACAATTATAATTCATCAAAATTAATAAAATTCATGTATATATAGAGAGAGGGACTTACCAACGGTTGCGGTATCATAAGTTTTGTTACCGTCGATAAAACTTCTATTACCTGTTATTATCGTAGTATCCATCCCTTCTCCGATCAGGAATATATTAATCTTTTTTTTATCAACTCTAATATATTCCTGATACGTGCCTTTCTTAATTTTTATGATGAATGGCTTGACACTGTGATCAGGGGCTGCCAATATTGCTCCAGCAATCGTGTTGAAATTTCCAGTCTCATCTTTGGAAACAACCGCGTTATACAGAGTTTCTGTTATCAGTTGGCTTTGAACACATACAACTATATTTGCAGTGAAAAACAACATCATTATATTCCGTGCATTAAAAAAAATAAAAATATGATGAGTTTATAGACCAAAATTACAGCCATAGTTTAGAAATATGAAAGAAAGATACCGGCAAAACTATCCGTAATGGCCATTGCAAAATTGATGAGCAAGTAACAATTCTTCTCAATAGTGGAAGAGCTTTACTATTTCTTAATATTGTAGTATTGTCTAAGCTTAACAATCCCCTCCTTTATATTGTATTAAATTTTCACTCTTTCTTGCACATTTAAATTATTGCATACATTTGTAAAATGTCATTTTTAAAGGCTCCTTTATTGGACAACTAAATGTCTTCTTCATTAAATTGAATTTTTCTACCATTTGTACAACTACTTACCTAGGTAATATGTAATTGTAGTAACATTTTGATTTGTAGCTTAGTTATGGTATTGCATCCTTCTTGTTATTATCTTTTCTTATTTGGAGGGAATCAAAATTGTGACTTTTGTGAAATTTTTATTTTGGAAGATACTATCTTGTATTTTTCTTCATTTTTTAAATGATATTTTAGCTTTTGTAATATCCTCCAAAATAAGTGACTTTTTAAGATATCAAGAAGATATTATGTTGCTGTTTTCAACGTTAATCTTTACCTAAAAGCACAATAAATTTTTAAGAAGCTAGATGGAATAGAGAATAAGAGGAAGAAATTACATGTTATAAATGACAACAAACGAAAATAAAGTAGGTTAAGATTAGTCTTTCTTTTTGTTTTCACCTCTGATTTATCATCTTGTAACCGTTTCATATTTAAATTTCTATAATTTCTTCATAAAAAGTTGTCTTGTCACTAATGAGGACCGCTCGATTCGCCAAAGTAACTATAAAACAGAATCGGAATCGGACATTTTGTTGGTGGATCTTCGCCTATAAGTCATATTAATCTTTAATTAGTTGATCATGGATAAGAAAAGTTCTAAAAAGAATATTAGTACAATTTCGTAATCTTTCTCCTTTCTCAAACGAATTTCTTAGATGTTAAGCACCTACAATTTTAAAGTTGTGGCCTCGAGTCATTAAAGAAGTAAAAATATGATAATGTTTTAATATTTGTGTCGCCATTAAACTTGTAATAACGTGACTTTCATTTCAGCCTATATTTATAATTGAACTCGTTATTTTTTCAACCCCTCATGTCGATACGATTTGTTATTTATTCCTTTTGTCATTTTCACTAGAAAATCATGAATTTTTTCACCAACTTTTATATCAAAGTTGTGTCACATGATTGTGACTATCAACAATATAACAACCCCTTTTTAAGTTATGATGATAGTAATTCACCTATTTATAGGAAAATAAATTTGAAGGGTTCATGTTAGACATTTATTAATATATATGTATTATTCTTGTTCTTTAGCGAAAACCCTATTTACAGGAGATCATAAATTATCATTCACTCAAGTCTTATATATATATATATATATATATATATATATATATATATATATATATATATATATATATATATATAATTAAGACTTGAGTGAAGGGTAATTTGATGACATCGCTCAATACATAAATAAGAATTATTAATTGGGGTGGAGGAGTTCTTATAAATAATATTTTCGCTAAAAGATAAGTGAATAATTTAGATTTAAACGGACATATAAATACAGTATATTGATTTTGCATAAAATTTAAACTTAAGATAATAATATATACTTTACATTTCTCTACAATTATATGTATGAAATATTGGTGCTAAAGTTAATTGCGCAATTCTTTTACTAGTTCTTTCCTATGAACTTGTTTCACATTTTTCAATGTTTTCTCTTATCTATCTAATAATAATAGGTAAACTTAGAATAGTAAGTGGATACATTTTATTATATTATACAGTTCCAACTTTCAATTTTTAACTTTTGTAGTCATGTTTCATATGAAAATTCTAATTAATTAGTTAATTTTGTTAATTAGGATTTAAAAGCTCAAATTAAACTTTGGTCATTAATAGCAACCAAGATTTAATTAATTTGTTGCTTATTACTTTCAATTGCCTCATTTGATCCTACTGCTAGTAGAATTTCTAACTAATACTCAATCCCAGATACTAAATAAAACATCAATGACGTTGATATCTATATAAAATTACCTAATATGCAACATGAAAGTAATATGTCAAAATTGGTTAAAGAAAATTATTGGCCACATGAAAATTAAAATGCCAAAATTGCGGGGAAAACTCACAGAATGGTCTCTTTTCTTCTGTACTATCAGGTTTAATTAATTTTTTAGGTATCACTTGAGCTACTTTGAACATTTAAGGAGTTGATTCGGATAATATGAGACATTTTATACTCAAGTTGAGGATGACAAAATCACTTTTAATAATTAAAAAAAATGAAGTAACCATATAGAATAAAATGGAGAAAACTGTAATAGTAGTTATGTTACTTTAATAAAAAAAGACATCATAGATTACACTGATTGAAATAATTTAATCTATGATCGCATTGAAATTTAAGTCAAAATATACTGCACAAGGTTCCTGCAGAGGAAAAACTTTCTCCAGTGAATAGGAAATTAATATTTGAATAATTTCATTTTTACTGCTCTTTTCCTAGAAAGCCTAATGTCATTTTCATTTTTTCAATTATTGTAGCATTTGGGCCTTCTTAGAGAGCTCCTGAGTTTTGTGAATTTATACATTGAATTTATCAAGTCTCGAATCATTTCAAAATGAATTTTGAGAGAATTTAAAAATCTTTTAAAAATTTGTTATCCTAGATTTAAAATCAATTGTGGAGGAGTTGAATGAAATGAGCTGAAGATATTGAATGAAATAGCTTTTAAAAATACGTAGTAATTTCACTCGAACTTAGATACGTAAAGGAGGAGTTGAACGCAATGAAAAGAATCATTTTTTAATGAAAGATGCCACAAAGCTACTATAGTTATTACATATTTGATTCTATCTGTGTCAATAAGATTCAATTTTGATATATACATAAAATAAATTTTTAACCCTACATATGTAAAAAAAATATCTCTTTTTGGATCTCTACTTGTAAAACAAGGTATAAATACAAAATACGTGACTTTCATGTTCATTCATCACCTATAAGCTTTTTATGCACGATCCTAAATTAATCTAAGAGTGTCAATTAGGCCGAGTTGTTCCAAGATCGAATCGAATCCGATAGTAACTCAGATTGAACCAACCCAAGACTTGTGGGTCGTAACGTGTCAGTTCACCTTGAAGATGAATCGGACGAGCACAAACCTCAATCGATAATCAGAATCGATTGAACTAATATTATTTGTGATTTGATAGTACCAGATTAACAATTCGATCTGATTATTTAGTCTAAAATTTAAAATTATATTTTTTTTTGATTTTCTACCCGGTGTTCGAATCCCACATTAGAGCTCCGACTAAATTTGGATCACGCTCTGCAGGACCCATTCGGCGACGACGCTCCCAACAAAACTAACATTCATGAAGTGATTTAAAAAATACTTGAAATTCTTTTATAAGAAAATATTTTTTAGTTGAAACTCGTACCAATATGGCCTGAAAATGCACAAGTTAATCAAACCCAATAAAATTCGAATTTGTAGGACCCGATAACTCCAACCCAATATCCAACCCAGACACAGAGCGACCACATTCCATAATTAGTGAATCGGGTCGATTGCCTGACCCAATGTCACCCTTAAATTAATAAAAAAAATACATCTTCTTTTACCTTGAACTTTTGCTTATTATTCTTTTCGTCTTAATTTATGTGATACTATTTGACTTTCGTACAAAGTTTAAGAAAGAAATAATTTTAAAAAAAAATTGTGGCTAGAAATATTCCTGAATTATTTGTGTGGCTATAAATGAGTTCTTTTAGAGTATAAACAAAATTTTAAAGTTAAATATTAAAATGCTAAATTGTGATCAGGAACGAACCGACCTTATATCAAAGAGCGTCACCAACACTACATCGTCAATTTTTTTAATATTATATATATATAGATAAATAATCTGAAAAATAATACATGATTACTACTAAAATAAATCATAAATTCATAGAAAGATAACCAATCTTGCTCCGTTGGTTTGGCGCATGGCATGTGCGATTAAACAATCCAAGTGAACTATAATTGCATCGTAAGAATTCAATTGAACGTTCATATTTTTCTTTTCATCTTTTTAGTTCTAGTCGGAATTTCTTAAATTTATTCATTATTTTCTTATGAACTTAATTTTATGAAAACTTATTGTGGAGAATTGTTCTTTGTATTTATTTATGTTTTATTAGTATGTTTTAAGTAGTTTTTATTAATATAATGTTGTTATATTTTTTTGATTATTGATATTGCTCAAAAAAAATTTACGAACACCACTATCAATTGAGCCTATAGGTCATTCCATTGGGATTGAACTTTTATTGATGGATCTTTAATAATTGATCACGTATAAAAATAATTGATCGAGGATATTTTTACCATAATTCTACAATCTTCTCCATACCCTATAAGCAAAAATGTAACATGATGCTTCTTCTTATAATGGATTAATATTTGATCTTTAATATATGAAACAAAAGGGCCCCGAAACATACTATCCAACAAAACATAGGTAATGTATACACAAATTATACAAGTTTGACAAGTTGCTTACATATCCTACACCGTTGAAAGATATCATTACACTATATTAGTTCTTATTTTTATCAACTACTTATGACGAATTATGTTTGAATATCCACAATTTCATTTGTGGGGTTATATTGGTACATTGTTTATATTTAGTTTGTTGAGTTAATCCTGATTCTTTCTTAGGAAATTCGTCTTTTTAGCTCTATTAAATTTTAATTCATTCCTACCTTAAGTTTTATTAAATAATTTTATTTTATATATTTATATAATATATTTCATATTTCGTTTACGTTTAAGTATTATTATTTTATATATTATTTTACATATTATTTTGCAGAATTAGAAAAAAGGTGACAACAATGTTTTTGCAACATTAGAAAAAAAAAAGAATAATAATTAAAGATTTCAACCCCTCCCTATAATATTGATTGAAAATTTAATATGAATATTTTAATTTAATATAAATAAAAATTTAAATTAATTTTTGTAATACATGTATAAACTAGTATCTCTCTATAAAATAACTTTAATATTAAAAGTACATTAATATTTGTCCTTTATCATAATTTGATTATGAATAGCACTGTTTAAAAAAAAGATTTTTCAAATACAATTTGATTATATAAAATATTTTTCAAATGAATTAGCCAATCATAAATTATTTTTCAAAAATATGTTTCCAAAAAGCTATTTTAAAAAATTGTTATTGAAAATAAGAAATTTTTAGCAAAATGTCAAGCAGACTCTTGTTTTATAATGGCCAGTAAAGAAAAAAATTGATCGAAATCATATTTGAGTGAATTTAAATAGGGATAATTGTATATAATAGCAAATTAATAACCTAAAATAAATGGAGTAGCTAGGGTTTGATTTAATTGTGCTCCATAGCAAACGTTTGCAAAAAATTGTCAGGCGTCTCTCTCCCAAATATCTCGCTCGCCACTCTCCTCCAATCTCTCCCTCGCTTCCTCACTTTTTATACAAACACAAGTGTATAAAAATTGTTTCTAATTGTATAAAGCAGAGGAAATTGTATAAATACATATATTCTTGTTCCCCTCTTCCAGATCTCGCTCGCCACTCTCCCAAATCTCGCTCGTCACCCTCGCCTTTCTCACTTATACAAACAGAAGCGAAATGTATAAATTGTGTTTCTGTTTGTATAAAGCGTGAGAAAATTGTATATACACATGCAAGTACATATATTTTCATTCTATACACTTATAATTATACAATAAAAATACTCCCCTGCCCAGTTTCTTTTTCCTTTCTCTCTTTCTCGTTTTATACAATTTTCAAATTGTATCTAATTTCTCTCTTTCTCGTTTTATACAATTCGATTCAATTGTATATTCCTTGTCAAGTCTCTTTTGTCTTTCTCTCTTTCTCATTTTATACAAATTCAAATTGTATATAATCGTTCTATACACTTATAATAATACAATTCATTTTATACACTTCATTTTTATACAGTTTCTGCCCAAGTGTCTTTCTCTTTCTCGTTTTATACACTTCATTTTATACAATTTGCTTCAACTGTATATGTATAGCGAATTATACAGTTTCTATGTTTGCTATGGAGCGCAATTATGCAAACTTTGCTATAGCATACAAATATGAATTTTTTATTTGCTATATGTGAAAGTTGCCCATTTAAATATGACTGTAAACTTTAATAAATTTTGCATTTCTTTTTTTCCCCACAAATAATAGAATAACATCTACAAAGTAAATAAAGAGCTTTTTTTTTGGGAGAAACTATATTCTCAAGACGTTTTGCATTTTTAATTATTAATTTTTTAATATGTTTTGATCTAGCTATAAGAACCACTCGACATATACTAAAAAAAATATGTGTATTCGTTGAGATGAATTTTATGAAAGCATTACCAGCGATTTTCATGTTTTTTATTTCTTTGTAGTTTTTTCATCGGAAAATTAAATAGAAGATATTTGTCAAACATCTAGTGATTTTATAATTTATATTGATTAAATAGAAGATATTTGTCGAACATCTAGTGACTTTAAAGTTTGCATTGATGCTCTTAGCGAGTATCCTAAAAGCTTTTATGCGGATAAAAAAGGTTTGATACGTATTCTACTTCAACAGTGTTCAACAAAGGCAAATAATATTTACAATGAATCTCAAGTCCACTAGAGCAAGCAAAAGAACATGTTCTCATACAATGCCTTCAAATTTGTAAAGAAAATTATGATTATGCGATAAAATGATGCTACAACAACAATTAAATATTTTGATCAAATGACTTTTGGGGGCAATGACTTCTACTACTGCTATTGCGAGTGCTCTCTATACTTATGAAGAAACATTTAATGAACCACCTATTAGAACATCTCCAATAAATCAAAAGTTGATAATTTAATGAACCTTATTGGTTTAACCATGAGTTTGTTAAATAATTCAAAAATTAATTTGTTAACAGTAATTCAGCATTCTCAAGCTGAATTTGTGAAAAAATAGTTAGAGATCGACTAGAAGAAGAAATTTTGCTTTGTATTTCTTGATGCTCGACTGTACAGAGAAGTTGTCTCTTTATACAAAAAGAATCCTAATGATAAAATACTAACTCTAAAAGATAAATACTGAAGATAATTACAAGGTAGATTATTTACATGAGGAGTCCTAGTTACACCGGAATATGACTCCTCTGAATATACTTGCGTAGGTCAGAACATAGAAATAATTGAGGCCCAAGTGTATAAGCTCAAAGACGATTAAGCTCAAGATAGGACAGTTTCATTTTTCTCCGACAACACCCCCCCTCAAGTTGATGCCTGGAGATCGGACACTCAACTTGTTCAATAGAAAACGATGAGTAGGCCCTGCTAGATCCTTGGTGAATAAGTCAGCTAACTGAGAAGAAGATGGAACAAATGATAAGGAAATGAAGCCATCAAGAAGCTTCTCACGAACCAAATGACAATCAAGTTCAATATGCTTTGTTCGTTCATGAAAAACAGGATTTTTGGCAATATGAATCGCTGCTTGACTGTCACAATTGACAGGTACTGGAAAAAATGGAGTGACAGTCAAATCTTGAAAAAGTTGAACAACCCAAGTGATCTCGGCCACAAGACCACGCATAGAACGATACTCTGCTTCAGCGGAAGAAAGGGCAACGACTGGCTGTTTTTTTGATTTCCAAGATATAGGACAAGCTTTGAGACTCAAGAAGAAACCACTTACAGATCGCCGTGAATCAGAACATGCCGCCCAATCAGAGTCGCAAAAGGCTTGAATCTGGAAAGAAGGATTTGGAGATAAGAAAATACCTAAGCCTGGATCTTTACTTAGGTACCTTAAGGCATGATAAGCAGCTTGCAGGTGACTAGAACAAGGATTTTGCATATACTGACTAATATGTTGCACGGTATAAGCAAGGTCGGGTCTGGTATTGGTCAAAAAATTCATTTACCCCAAAAGTCTTCTACAAAAAGTAGGATCTTTGAGGGGTATACGAGAGGTGGAAGAAAGCTTTAAAGTTGGATCCAGAAGAGTAATACATCCCGACATTCGAGGCAATCAAACTCAGTGAGGAGCTCTAATGCAAATTTTCTTTGGGTAATAATCATCCCCCCATTTTCTCGCACCAAATCCATTCCTAAGAAGTAATGAGCTTCTCCCAATTTTTTTATCTTGAATTCAGAATTCAAGAAACATTTAATCTCACATATTTCCTCTGTATTGTTTTCGGTAATTAATATGTCATCGACATATACAGCCAAGATAGTGACAAGGTTACCTGTGATCTTGAAGAAAAGAGAGTAGTCATTGAGGGACAATGAAATCCTCGAGTGCTAAGGGCAGAAGACAATCTAGCATACCATTGTCGAGACGCCTGCTTTAACTCATACAATAATTTACGAAGTCGGCACACATGATTGGTAGAAGGAGGTGTCATACCTGGAGGAAATTTCATATAGACCTCTTCTTCAAGGTCACCATGGAGAAATGCATTATTCACATCAAGCTGATAAATTTTCCAATCCTTCTTTATAGCAACTGATAAAAGGCATCTGATTGTAGTGATTTTCACTACGGGGGAAAATGTCTCCTTATAATCTATTCCGTCTCTTTGTGCATCTCCACGAATTACTAATCGTGCCTTTAATCTCTCCAAGGAGCCATCTGATATCAACTTTACTTTGTACACCCATTTGCAAGGTAAGCCTTTTTTCCTTGTGGTAATTCCAAGATGTCCCAAGTGTTGTTAGAATCTAAAGCAACAAACTCATTATCCATAGCAATTTTTCAACCAGGATGCATTACAGCTTGAGAATAGGAAGAGGGTTCAGATATTTGACAAATAGAGGTAACCAAATTTTGATTAGATGGAGTCAAAGCAGTGAAAGAGGAACAATGTAAAGAAAATGAAGGAGGATTAGGAGAAATCATAGAGTATGAATTTTCACAAATGTAATCTGATAAATACCTTGGTTTCTGAGGAACCCTTTGTGATGTACGTAGCAGGGCACTCTGTTCTGAAGATATAACTGGTGAAATTACAGGAGAGTCAATAGGAGGAGGATCTGATACAAGAGTAGATTATGGATTGGACTGTAAAGAATCACTATTAGTAGAAACATGAGACTGATTCTTAAAAAATAACGTATCATCAGCGTCTGAGGTAGAAAACCATTGTGGGAATAGTTTAGTCATTGGACTAGAAAAGGAAAAAGGAAAAACATCTTCAATGAACTTAATTTTCTAGAAATAGAGATTTGATTGTTTTGTAGGAGCAAAACTTTGTAGCCTTTCTTTTCCGAAGGGGTATACCAAAAATATTCCAGGTAAAGCTCTTGGACCAAGTTTATCCCTATTTCTAGAGAGGGTAGAAATAAAACAAAGACATCCAAAAGGTTTTAGAGATTGATAGGTATGGACGGTCCCAAATAGAACTTGATAGGGAGATTTTTGTTGTAGAACAGAAGATGGGAATCTGTTGATTAAATAAGTGGCAGTAAGTAAGCAATCTCCCCAAAATATTTTGGGAGCATTTGAATGAAACAGTAGAGCTCGACATGTTTCTAAGAGGTGTCTATGTTTCCTCTCAGCCACACCATTCTGTTGTGGTGTTTCTACACAACTAGTTTGATGCAAAATGCCCTTGGATTGAAAAAATTGTTTTGGATCATGACTTGTCCCTAATTCAAAAGCATTATCTGATCTTACAACCTTAACCTTAGTGAAAAATTGTCTTTCAACAAGAGATAAGAAGCTTCGCAAAGTAGGAAATGCACTAGATTTGGTCGACAAAAGAAAAGTTCATGTACATATAGAAAAATCATCTACTATGGTCAAAAATATCTTTCTCCCTTGTAGGTAGGAGTCTTATAAGGTCCCCACGTGTCTATGTGGATTAGATCAAAGCATTGTTTTGAGCTAATAAAACTTTTGGGAAAATGTGGTTTGGTTTGTCTTGCCATAGGACAAATAGAACAAGGTAACTCTATTTTATCATTTTGATTCAAGTTCAATTGTTTTATGTGTTTCATTGCATGAAGAGGCAAGTGTCCTAACATATTGTGTCATAAAAGAGTTGTAGAAGATGCTGAAAGAACATGAACATTTTTATTAATATGAGTACTCGAAAGTTCAGTACACTCATTACTCAAAAAACAAACGATATCAACCTTTGGACCTTTTAATTTAGGAAAAATAGACTTAGACATTGTCTCTAGACTTGAATGCAAGGAACTGGAACTAAAGACTTCTCAGGAAGAAGCTTTATATGGGGTGAGTTATTCTTCATCACATAGAGTCCTGCTGCTACATTACCAAGAACCAGGTTCCTCTTCAAAAAAGAGGCCAGTATGATACAAGCAGATTTAGAAAAAGTTAGATCACAATCAAATTGAGCACACAATTGAGAAACTGATAGTAGATTATGTTTGAAAGTGGGGACATAAAACACATTATGAAGCTCAAGTTCATAAGTAAGATGCAAACTCCCCACACAGTTCACTTTTACCTTGAATGAATTAGGTAGAGTGACTAAAATTGGACAGGAAAGGATTAAAATATTATGTAATAAAGATTTGTCAAAAGTCATATGTTTAGATGCTCCAGAATCTATGATCCAAGTATGATGAGTAATTGTAGAGAAAAATGAGGTAAAAATATGATAGCCATAATGCATACCGGCCAGATTTACACTGGCAGAGGCCTCTGAATTTGTTGTTGTAGAACCTATTTGGACAGACTTGAATATTTGAATCAACTTCTCGCATTGTTCCCTAGAGAATTCATGGCTATTGACGAGGTCTGCCATTACTCCATCCTTGTTGAAGTCTTGATCAACAACTGCTTTAGCTTGATGATTTCCAAAGTTCCCCTTTCTCGATTTGTTGAATTGCAGTGAGAAGGATAGCTAACAAGTTTGTAGCAATCTTCTTTCATATGCCCAGATTTTTTGCAATACTTGCAGAACAATTCCGATTTCTACCCTTCAACATTCCCTGTTTGTCTAGTTCCCCTGTATTCTCCTGAATTCTTAGTTGGGGTCCATTTTTGTCCAGAAGTCATAAAAGCAGATGAGTCAGTAGTAAGAGAATTGTTAGAATGAACTTCCCTTTGAGATTCTTCATGCAAGATTATAGAATAAGCTTGCGCAATGCTTGGAAGTGGCTTCATCATCAATATGTTCCCCCTCACACCAGTAAAAACATCATTAAGACCCATTAAAAATTGTATTAACTGCGTATCTTCATTCGTTTTCATGTTGTGCGCCTTAGCTCCACAATCACAAGCATATTTACATATCATAAAAGTGTTAAGAAGTTTCAATTGGTCCCAGATTCTTTTAAGTTTGGTAAAGTAGCTTGCTACATCATTAGTACCTTGATTGATGGTGTTGAGTTCTCGTTGCAGTTGGAAAAGCCTTGCTCCATCTGCCTGTCCATATCGCTCTTCAAGCTCAATCCAAAGCTCTCTGGTTGTTTGAGAGTAGAGTACACTTTCAGAGATTTCCCTGCTGAGGGAGTTTAGCAGCCAAGCAATGACCATGTCATTGCATCTTTTCCACTGATCAAGTAGCGGTGAATCTTCAGCCGGCCATTTGGAAGTTCCATTTATGAATCCAAGTTTGTTCTTGGCTGAAAGTGATATGAGAACACCCCTGCACCAGTTTCCATAACATGTTCCGTCAAAAGTGACGTTTAGCAAAACCATCCCTGGATTATCAGAGGAGGCCAAAAAATATGGGTGACAAGGATTTATTTGTAAGGAACCAACAGTGGTTGAACTTCCTTCTGCAATAATTGGTGTTGCAGTAGAATCGATAGTCATGATTCAGGATTGAAGAAAGGGATTCAAGAATGAAAAAAAGAAGGTAAAAAAAATATATGCTTCTACAGAGCTTCTGATACCATGAAAAAATAGTTAGAGATCAACTAGAAGAAGAAATTTTTCTTTGTATTTTTTGATGCTCGACTGTACAGAAAAGTTGTCTCTTTATACAAAAAGAATCCTAATGATAAAATACTAACTCTAAAAGATAAATACTGAAGATAATTACAAGGTAGATTATTTACATGAGGAGTCCTAGTTACACCGGAATATGACTCCTCTGAATATACTTGTGTAGGTCAGAACATAGAAATATTTGAGGCCCAAGTGTATAAGCCCAAAACGATTCAGCTCAAGATAAGATAGTTTCATTTTTCTCCGACAACAATTTGCATATATGATAATATATAGCATACTTTCTTGACCTTTTTTTTAAAAAAAAAATATATACTCTGCCAAATTTCTAATCATTCAATGAGTTAAAATATTGGCTTTTAGTCATCCTTATTTTATTCCATCTAATAGCTTATCATTTCAATTAGTTAACATTTTTTTTTATGGAATGTATATGGGTCATTAATTTGAAGAATATAACAACTAATTTAATTTGTATTTAATATTTCAAGTTTGTGAAAAATACTGCGGGGAAATGCTACAGCACTGATGAGACATTTTGTGTTGGTCAAAAAATCTCAAAGGTAAACAAAATTTGTTGTTATCATCATTTTAAGAAAAAAGAAAATCACATGTGGGGATTTTAATGCAGCTCTAACTATGATATATTCTACGTGGAAAATATTAAAAATCACGAAAATAGCTTAAAACGTATCTATAATAATATCTTTAAATATATTTCATCGATTAAAATATATCTAGGAAAATATATTTATTGACCAATTTTATATTGAACATATGTTTATTGACCCGTTTTAAGTTAAAAATACGTTATTGACCGATTTTAAGTTTAAAAAACTGTTTGACAGCTCCAAATTTCCTTATTGGGTAAAGCTTATTAAGGCAATATAATAAATATAATCAATGTCATAGTTGATATCAAAATAATGGCAAATGAAGAAAGAAGTTACTAAATATAATACTAATTATAGATAGAATAAAATAGATGCCTCCGTCGAAATTTCCTTGTTACCTTCTTTGTATGACCATTTTTATTTTTTTTGATTTTTTATTTATTTGTTGGATTCACTTTTATATTTTAAAAAATTGTTTTAATATATTAAAAAAGAAACATGAAGGTAAAAATAAAAATTAAAAGAAAACAAAATAACAACGTATTATTGGTTATAAATTTTCTATTTTTACATCTAAACATATCACTGACATATTAAAATTAAAATTAAGTAATAAGTGATTAAGAAAACATGAGTGTCCGAAATATTGACAATTCTTTTTTTTTTTCCTTTCACAAAACATAATTGATAACTTGCACTTTCTTTTCCTTATATTATATTGTACTTAGTTACTTGTCAGATTAAGAAAAAAAATTGATTGAAAATTATATTTAGAGTGAATTAACATTAGACTATTTGCATGCCTAAATTAGAAGAGGATACTTACTAATACTAGTTTATTTCAAAAGGAAATGATATAATTACCACAATCTTGAAATAAATATGTATATTCTATTCTAGCTATAAGAAGCACTTGACATATGACTTAATATACATATGTACTTGTGAAATGAATTCCTTCAAAGCATTAACAGTGATTTTCATGCTTTTTTTTTTCTTTTGTAACTTTTTCATCGGGAGATATGATAGAAGATGTTTGTCGAACGTCTCATGATTTTAAAGTTTGTATCAACTCTCTTAGAGCGGATCCTAAGAGCTCTTCTGCTGATAAAAAAAGATTTGGTGCGTATTCTACTTCAACAATATTTAACAAAGACAAAAAATATTTATAATGAAGTTGCAAATCTACTAGAGCAAGCAAAAGAACGTGTTCTCATACAATGCCTTCAAATTTGTAAAGAAAATTATGATAGTGCGATAGATGTTGCTACAACAGCAATTAAAGATTTCGATGCAAATGACTTTTTTTGGGCAAAGATTACTGCTTCTGCTGTTGTAAGTTGTGCAGATAATTGTGAAGAATCATTTACTGAACCACCTATTAGGACATCTCCTACAAAATCAAAAAGTGAAGATTTGATGAATTTTGTTGGTGTAACCTTGAGTTTGGTTAAGCAATTCAGCAATTAATTTGTAAATGACATTATCATTAAAGTTTATAAGATGATGTCATGACTACATAATGGTATGTTAAAGGTTATTATATGAGTTATTTGTTGATTTAACAATGAGTTTGGTAAATCAATTCAAAAAACTGTAATTTGCATTCGCTTTTAGCAAATAAAAAAGTAAAGCAAAATTAGTAGGGTCCAAATTAGTACTAGTCAATAAGCCTGTCAATTGGGCCAGTCCATCTGATTTCAGCTCATTAAGATCGGCCCGATAACGGCTCATGTTTGATAAGGCTCGAACCGGCAGCCGGCCCCTATAATAGTTTAAAAAGTGCATATATTGCAAAGCATATTTTCGTTGAAATATTGAAAAACTTTCTAATTTTTTCACATGGCTTTCTAATTTTTTCTTATGAAACATTGTTGATACTAATTTGGCCCTTCAATTTAATTAATATAAGTTTCTTAATTTCAAGCAATGTGAAATTATTATATTTTAAAATCATATATACTTTTGAAATCATTTTCAAACAATATATATATTATTATTATTATTATTATTATTATTTTATAAAGATTTGGAAAATCGTTTTACCAAAAAAACTGTTTTAATTAAGCATCCATCTTTTCTTAAAAATTTGACTAATTTTACAAATTAGTTGATGTAATTGGTACTTTTATTTTTAAAATAACTAGTCTATAACAAAATAATTATTTTATATATATTGTTAAAAATAAGAAGCTTAGAAATTAATTAGAAGCATAATTTATTGAGAAAACTACGTAATTAGACATACTTCACTATCATATATATTATTATTATCTATATGTTTAAAATAGTATGTATCTTACCATCAATTAAGAGTTTCATATGTGTCTTACACTTAGATAAATGTATTTTTGCTACCCGAAACGAAAAAATAGTGGGAGAGTCTAGCGATATAAGGGAGGGAGGCAAACGAGATTTATATATATCTTAGACATATGCGAATCACAATAAATACAGACTAGATACATATATCTGTATGTATCTGGAGTGATTCACATGTATCTGGGATACCAAATACATGGAAGAGTGGTGAACGAGATTTTCTATGTATCCAGATACATGTGAACCCATTTAGATACAAGGTATCTAGAACAAATTACATCTAAATTTGACCTCATATATTTTAAATACATAAATCTGGACGTATCAAGAGGCACCATAATATTTGATAAATTTTGATATCGGTCAATGAGATATACTGGGTACACGTGGTTTCATACTCATACTACACTTGCTGCACTCTTTTGTGGTGCAGATTGGATTTCAATTTCAAGTGCATATTGTGGATCTTTCAGAGCTGAGATTTGAATTATCGTGGAGTTGTGTTGATCTACTTAGCTGTTCTGTGGCCCACACCTCCTTCTATGTCTTTAGACGTTATCATTTTATTTTTGTATTTAGACAGGATATTTCTCTCGTTTAGGTTTGTCGTTTGGTTCTAGACTTGTATCGTAGTTTAGAAGTTCTTGTACTTATGACACTAAATCTTGGGATAGTAATTATGGTTTCCGCATTTCATACTTGTAAATGACTTAGTGATTGGATATTATGTTTTTTTTTTGCTTATTTTCTACTTAAAATATTGAATTGAATTGTTAAAAGTATTGAGTTGGCTTACCTATCGGTTGGGAACATAGGTGTCATCACGACTTGTGATTTTGGATCGTGACATAGTGTTTTCAATTAAAAAAAATAAGCGTGTGATTTAAATTTAAACTGGTACATTACATTGATTTTGCATAAATTTTATTATACTTAAGGTAATAATATATACTCTTTACATTTATCTATGATTCTAATTTCTAAGTATAAAATATTGGTGCTATAGTATTGCGCAATTCTATTACTAGTTCATTCCTACGAAGCTTATTTCTCATTTATCAATGTTTTCTCTTATCTATCTAATTCTAATAATAATAGGTAAACTACAATAGTAAGTGAATAATATTTTATTATATTATATAATTTCAACTTTTAATTTTTAACTTTTATAGTCATATTTAAGAGGAAAATACTAATTGATTAGTATAATATTGATAAGGATTTGAAAGCTTAAATTGAACTTCAACGATAGCAGCCAATATTTAATTAATTTGTTACTTGTTGTTTTTAATTTTCTCAATTGACCCTATTGCTAGTTAAGTGTCTAAATAACACTCAATCCCAAATATTAAATAAAACACTAATAACATTGATATCTACATAAAATTACCTAATATGCATTTGCTTCTAGTCATGAAGAAAACTATTATTGATCACATTAAAGTAAAATATCAAAATTGGCTAAAGAAAACTATTGGTCACATGAAAATTAAAATACCAAAATTGCTAGGGAGGAGGGGGGATGATAAAATGGTCTCATTTCTTCTATACTACAAAGGTTTAAATAATTATATATTTAGGTATCGTTTGGGCAATTTTGATCATTTAAGGAGTTGATTCAGATAATACGTACAAAGTTAAAAAAATTATTTCTATTAGACGCTTGACACAAATTGAGAATAACAACATCATTTTTTAAAAGAAAAAGGAAAATGAAGCGGAAGGTTATAAAGAATAAAATGGAGAATTTTGCAGTAGCAATAATCAATGATATCATAATCAAAGAAAATTAGACAAAAATAATAAAATAAAAAACAACAGGAACCCCCTCCCCCCCTCCCTCCTTTTAATTGTCTTTTTTTTAGCTTAGCTACTAATATTACTACTAATCGGTTATGAGTAGGACCACCACCAACGCGACCAATTGTATCAACTCTGTCATAAAAATATAGAGGTTGCATTTAAATACTTTTCTTTTAATTCTAGTAAAATATAAATCATACAATTATCTAAAGTGTTATTTATTAAAACAATATAAAATATGAGATTAGGGTGGTGGTGCTTAATTGTTGAAACATTATCATTGAGATGATGATCTTTAGGTCTACTATTCATAGTGTACTAAACCATGAAATTGACAATTTTATTTCTGGATTTCTAACGTTGTACATAATATTCTTAAGAAATAGTTAGTGTAGTGATTTAATTATAGTTATTTCAACTTTGAATAGATCGATGATCACATAATTATGATATATACATCGCTAACTGATCGAAAAATGAATTTTTTAGTAATAGTGATTTTTGTGTTACTAGGGTGAAAGTTTTGTAATTTTTTTGTTAGGAAACTTAATTATGTTACTTTTGTGAAAAGAGTTAGAAATAATTTTATCTCTAATCCTCTTGAAATTTAAGACAAAATATATCTAATTTAATAATATTGGAATTTTTTTACAAAAAAAATTGTCATTTTTACTGCTCCTTCCCTAGAAAGCCAAATGTCGTTTACATTTTCTTAGTTTTTGTAGCATTTGGACCATTACTTAGGTCTTAGAGAGATCGTGAATTTTATGAATTTACACGTTAGGTTTATATCAAGTCTCGAATTATTTTTAAATGATTTTTGAGAAAATTTGAAAATCCTTTACAATTTTGCTATCCTAGCTTTAAAATCATATTGGAGGTGTTGCATGAAATGAGTTGGAGAAATTGAATGAAAAAGCTTTCAAAAATAAAGAGTAGTTTCACTCGAACTTAGATACGTACTGCTCCAAATTTACTTATTAGGAAATGCTTATTGAGGAGGCAATATAAAAAATATAATCAATGTCTTAATTGATATCAAAATAACGACTAACGAAGAAGAGGTTATGAATGATAAGTATTTATGGGTGGAATAGTATAAATAATACGATTAAAATTATTCTTTTTGAGATATAATAATTATTTTGCTCAAACAAATACTCATTTAAAGTTTCTTATATTTTTTTTAATTTAAAATGAATCAAAATTAAAGAAAGTAAAGTTGAGAGGTAAAATTTAACTTTTTTATTAAAGAAACTAAAACTGATGGGGGGAAAACTAACTAATTTTTTGTTGGATTCACTTTTATTTTTTGCAATCGTTTTAATATCAATAAAGAAACATGAATGGAAAAAATAAAAATAAGGAACACAAAATTACAAGTTTCCAACGTATTATTAGTTATAAATCTTCATTTTTTACATCTAAACATGTCAACATATTAAAATGAAGTAATAATTAGTGAGAAAATATTGGCAATTCATATTTTTTCCTTTCACAAAACATAATTGATAACTAAGCTTCCACTTCCTTTTCATATTATATCGTACTTTAGTTACTTGTCAGATTAAGAAAAAAAATTGATTGAAAATCATATTTAGAGTGAAATAATATTAAATTATTTGCATGCCTAAATTAAAAGAGGATACTTACTAATACTAGTTTATTTTAATAGGAAAAAATATAATTACCACAATCTTGACTACTAATATCTACATAATTTATATGGAAAAGAAATAAATATGAATATGTATTGATCTACCTATAAGAACCCCTAGACATACAACTCAAAAAATATATTATCCATGAAGATGTATTCCATGAAAGCATTATCAGTGATTTTCATGCTCTTTTTTTCTCTTGTAACTTTATCAACAGGAGATTTGATAGATGATGTTTGTCGAACGTCTAGTGACTTCAAAGTTTGCATCGATGCTCTTAGATCGGACCCTAAGAGCTCTTCTGCTGATAAAAAAGGGCTGGTACATATTCTACTTCAACAATGTTTAACAAAGACAAAAAGTATTTACAATGAAATTGTAAGTCTATTAGAGCAAGCAAAAGAACATATTCTCATACAATGCCTTCAAGTTTGTAAGGAAAATTATGATCTTTCGATAGATAACGCTGAAACAGCAATTAAAGATTTTGATGCAAATGACTTTCCTGGGGCTATGAGTGATGTTTCTGGTGTTGCCAGTGCTCCTGACACTTGTGAAGAAACATTTAATGAATCTGTCAAGAAATCTCCAATTAAATTAAAAGATGATGATTTTATGAATTTTATAAATTTAACCGCAAGTTTGATGAACCAATTCGGAAATTAATATGTAATCAACATTCTCATTTAACTTATAAGTTGTTGTCCTAAGTCATTATGATTTATGCCAAGGTTCATTTTGCAAGTTATTTAGCCCCTCTTCTTCTGTTTTTCGTTTTGTACCTACTTACCTTCACATTCATTTTTTATGCTAATTATAATCTTCTTATTTTTATTGGACGACACACAAACATATATATGTTCTTGATTAATTCACAAAAGAAGATTTATATTGTTTTAACGGAATATTAAATGTAAAAATTGTAGGTATTATATAGTGTTATGAGTAATTTACATTATACCCTGTCCTTTTCAATTTTACAAAAAATTCTTCAAATATAAGACATTTCAATTTGCACAAATCTATACGTAAAATTAATTTTCAGTGTCACAAATCACACAAAATAAATTGATATCAATCTATTTCAAATCGTAATAGATTTATAGTAATTAAAATTCAAATTTTCTTCTCCTCCATCTATCCCAAATCGTAACATATCCAAATAAACGAACACAATTATTGATACATGATGAATATATAGTAAACCTATATTACAAGTTATAAATACACTTTTTAATAATTATTAAAAATAAAAGTTTAATTACAAGTCCTAACATATGAGAATTATTTTATATTAAATTTATTATTTATTCTTATGGTAAATTTTCACTAAATAAAGATGTGTATATGTTTAAATTTTCTTATAATAATCCATTCAGCCCTTGTTACTTTAAAGGGAAATTTTTCAAAATGTCAATATTTTAATATTTAAGAGGGTTCATTAGCAACACTTTCAATATTTAGTAAAAATGTCAAAATTTTAATTTGTTATGTATCTTATTTATGTTTTTATTATTTTTTTATTTAATGAATATACTTATTTAATAACAAAAAGGAGAAAATCAAGGGAGAAAATATTTCAAAAAAAGGTAAAGATCACTTAATTTTCTCATCAGTTACATTTTCAAATAAAACTCAAACTTCTCCTCTTTTTTTTCTCCAGAATCTTAACTTTTTTTTTATTAGTTTGTATTAATTCCAATAGGTATGCCAAATGAATCTATATTTATTTAAGAATCATATTTGTATTCATATATTTTTTTCATGTGTATTAATTTGTTTCTTCAAAAATCTTATATTTCATATTCATTTCAATATGTATTTTATTTGTATTTCTAGTTATTCTAGTTTTTATTTAGAATATTGTATAATAATATATAAAATACAAAAAAATAGTATGATGAAAAAGTGAGATAATATTTAAAAAAAAAAAGGGAACATATCACTTAAAATCTCATCATTTACAATTTCAGAAAAAAAATTCCTTTTTCATTCTATTAGATCAACTTTCCTTTGTTATGTTTTCATTATAATTGTATACCAATATTTTTTACATTTTATGTGCTCACTTTATCATTCAAATTAAAATTGATTTTTTTCTTTCAAACTACAAATTGTATTTCGGTGATCAAAATTGTATTACTTGATTGCCATATATATAAATATATACACGTATCTCAATATATATGAATATGATTTATGAAAGGGTACAAGATTTTGGGGGGAAAATAGCATACTTGGTGGAAATAATAAAATCTGTTGAAGAAGGATATAATATTCTAAAAAAATAAATACAAATTGACTATGAAAGAAATAAGAATACAAGATTCTGGAAAACAGATAGCATACATAGCAAAATAATATAATCAGGATACAATATTCTTAAAAAAATACAAATTAACTGTTGAAAAAAAGGATACATATATGTTTAAGAAATACAAATTCATATGAGATAGCATACATAGTGAAAATGATATAATCAGAATACAATATTTTAAAAAAATACCAATTGAGTGTTAAAAAATAGGATACATCTCATGCTTAAGAAATACAAATTCATATGAGATACGTATTTGAATGACTACAAATAAAAAAGAAATACAATGTTCTTAATAAAAATACAAATGATGAGTAAAAGAAAAATAATTAACAAATAAAAATTAATATGAATATTATTCTGATATGAATACAATTTCGCAACCTTCTTCTTTGACTCTCTCTTTCTTCTTCGTCTGCTATGTTTCTTTTTTTCAATTCTTTTCACCAAATTCAAATCTGAATCTGTGTTTATTTGTGAATTAATAACCCTATAAGCAAAATTCGAAATTATTAAATATGAATATACATAAAAAATCAAACAATATATTATGTATGAATGCTTATGTGGATTACTACTAATTACAATCTACTAAATCTCAAATATGAAAACAAAATCATAAAAAATAGTGTTTCAAATATTAAAATTCTGAAATGCATAAATATTTGATGAGTATGTTAACAAACTCATATAAAAATCAAAAAAATAACGAAAAATCTGTAATACATACAATCTAAAATTCAACATAATTTTTTCTTTCGAAAACAAAATCTCAAGAAATCTCGCAAAATAAATGATAATTTCGAAAATACCTTTATGTATTGAGAGATTTCTTCAATTAATCGATAGATCTAAACAAATTGGTATAAATTTGAATAATTAGTTCTTCTTCAACAATGAGAGAGAGAATAATGGTGAAAATGGTAAAAGAGAAAAAAAAAATTGAGAATCTTAAAGATGGAAATATATTTAATGGTATTAAAGTCTAGAAGAAGTCTAAATGGGTAGTGAATATATTTAATGTTGGACTGTTTTGAAAAATAAAAGGAAAGACAAATAATAATATTTGGATACAAATTATTTTTAAAATATTGACATTTTGACATTTTGAATAAATATTTTAAAGTGTAGATATTTTTACTAATTAAGTTAGGAATTGTGACTAGTCTACTAATTTTTTCCTACTTTAAAATCCAAAATATCAGCCAAATAATTGGCCCAAAATCCACGGCCCATTCATTTATTTTGGTTTAATAAGCCCGTGACTCTTTTGTTTTGATTGATAAATTACTGCTATGATGCATAAAATGAAAATGAACACTCAAATTTAAGTTCAAGTAATGTTCCTCTTGTTCATCCTCAGAGTCATTATTTGGTGTCCGCTACATTTCGACACAATAAGTTTCTCTAAATATGTACCTTTTTTTATTCAATGCTCAGTCGATTAGTTGGACAATGGCAATAAATTACTTGATGACAGGAATTTAAAATTAGTTTCACCAAAAAAAAAAAAATGTACATAATAGTATTATTTTTATAATTAATAACTATTAGCTAGGAATACAATACAACTTATCATTGTTTAAGATAAATCTAGATAATGAGGGATATTGACGGGAATCCACTGATCGCCATTTATAAAGTTCCTAACCGTGAATTTTGATGCAATATCTGGATTACTAGTGATGGAAGCCCATGTCACACGTCCCTTCGTAACAGCACCCGGTCCTCTATTTTTGTACTCCAGGTAATATGGTCGGTGGGTAACAGATTTATTTGCCGATTCAATCCATTCAACCCATTCTCTAGGATCTATCAAGTTATCGATGTAACTTTCCATTATCACAGTCCTAGAAAATATACCCCATGGACGACCTAAATACGTTGTGACGTTGTTCGATTTCTCCAAATCGAGGGTAGCCTTTATAGTGCAATTTTGAAGTACTGTTCCACTTTTTAGGTCCTCGAGATCTCTTTTCTGCGCTGTGATTGTGTTATATTGCTTCACCATTGGAGTGCGTGCTTCAATCAAGCAATTTTGGAAAACAGATGTCGCGTCACCACATATGAAATCTATCGTCCCATAGATTTCGCAGTCTCGATAGAATTGGCGTTGCCTTTTTGCATACAAAGTATCTTGATACCCGTCGAATCGACACTTATAAAAGGACACCAAATCTGCTTCAACTCTTAATGCCACTGCTTGGTGCTTTATGGGCCCGGCATTATTCCTAAAAGTTAAGTCTTGGGCTGTGAAGCCGTTGCAAAGAACCCCTGCAAATTAAATTATAAGAAACAATTATGATTCATTTGCAAATTTTATATATATATATATATATATATATATAGAGAGAGAGAGAGAGAGAGAGACGGACTTACCCACGGTTGCAGTGTCATAGGTTTGGTTACCGTCGACAAAACTTCTATTACCCGTTATTATCGTTGTGTCCATACCTTCTCCAATCAGGAATATATTAGTCTTTTTTTTATCAACTCTAATATATTCCTGATATATTCCTTTCTTAATTTTGATAAAGAATGGCTTGATACCATGATCAGGGGCCGCCAATATTGCTCCAACAATCGTGTTGAAATTTCCGGTCCCATCTTTGGAAACAATCGCGTTATAAGGTATTTCCATTATCAATTGACTTTGGACACATACGACGATAGTTGCGGCGATAAAAAACATCATTACAATCCCTGCATCAAAAAAATTAAAAAATCTAATAAATTTATGAACAAGAATTATAACTACAATCTATGGAAGAATGATACGTAAAAGCTATCCATGAAGGCCATGCAAAGTTGATGAACAGGCAGTAGTTCTTTTGGTAGTGGAAGAGTTCTATTATTTTTCAATATTGTAGTACTGTCCAAAGTTTAACCATCCCCTTTTTTATATTGGTAAGCTTTTACTCTTTCTTGCACATTTAAATTTTTGCATACATTTGTAAAATGTCATTTTTAAAGGCTCCTTTATTAGATAAGTAAATGTCATCTTCATTTCATTAAATTTTTCTACCACTTTGATCAATTACTTACCTATGTAATATGTAATTGTAGTAACATTTTAGTCCTTAGCTTAGTTATGACATTACTTTCTTCTTAATTTCTTTTCTTATTTGGAGGGAATTAACATGTGATTTTTATGAAACTTTTATTTTGTGAAAATACAATCTTGTACTTTCTTCATTATTTTAAAATGATATTTTAGCTTTGATAATATCATCTAAAATAAGTGACTTTTTAAAGATATCGAGAAAATATCATTTAATCTTTACGTAAAATGCACAATTTTTTTAAAAAAAGCTAGATGGAGTAGGAAAAAAGAGGAAGGAATTACATGTTGTAAATGACAACAAAGTGTAACGTAAAACAGGTTTAGATTAGTCTTTCCTTTTGTTTTCGTCTTCGATTTATCATCTTGTAATCATTTCCTATTTAAATTTTTACATTTTGAATTCCTTATCTGTCACTAATGAAGACCGTTCAATGCGCCAAAGTAACTATAAAATCGAATCAGGAATGGACATTTTACTGCTGGAACTTTGCATATAAATCATATTAACCTTTTAGTAGTTGATCACGGATTAAAAAGGTCTAAATTCTTTTTAGTACAATTCTATAATCTTTCTCCTCTCTCAGATGAGTTTCTTAGATGTTAAGCACCCTACAATCTTAGAGTTGTAGGTTAGAGTCATAAAAGAAGTAAAAAGATAGTAATGTGCTAATATTTGTGTCCATAAAACTTGTAATAATGTGGCTTTCATTTCACCCTATATTTATAATTGAACTCGTTGCTTATTTAACCCCTCATGTCGATACGATTTGTTAATTTACTCCATAACTTTTCATCTTTTTACAGTATCAGTCTTTATATTAATAGTAAGAAGTACTCTTTACTTACACGTTAGTTTCAAATTTTACATCCATCTACGAGTTGAGTTGTTGGATAACGCAAAAAATAGATTAGTTGAAGAGCAAATGTCCAAGCAAAGTACAAGTTAGAGTAACTCACTTTATATTCCCCTATAAATAGTGTTTTCTCTAAAGAATAAAAATACATATATATTAGTAAAAGTCTAGCATAAATCCTCAAATACATTTTACCTATATAAAGGTGAATTATTATCATCATATCTTAAAAAGAGTGTGTTATATTGTTGATAGTCACAATCATATGACACAACTTCGATACAAAAGTTGGTGAAAAAATTCATGATTTCCAAGTGAAAATGACAAAGGAAATGAATATATATATATATATATATATATATATTTAAAGTTCTAACTAAACAAAAATATTTAGACACGATTACGATCCGAGTGAAGTAAGTTAATAACGCCGTTCAATACATGAATAACAATTATAAATTTGTGGGGGGGGGGGGGGAGCCTTATAAATAGTGTATTCACTAAAAAGTAAGTGTATAATTTATATTAAAACAGACATATAGATATATTACATTGATTTGCATAAAATTTAAATTTAAGGTAATAATATA
This sequence comes from Solanum lycopersicoides, assembly GCA_022817965.1. Lineage (NCBI taxonomy): Eukaryota > Viridiplantae > Streptophyta > Magnoliopsida > Solanales > Solanaceae > Solanum > Solanum lycopersicoides. The sequence goes on from CM040627.1 coordinate 85,639,353, forward strand.
TATTTTACATTTATCTACAATTCTATTTATGAAACATTGGTGCTACAGTTAATTGTGCAATTTTATTACTGTATTGAAACCGGCGGACAAAGTTGTAAAGTAATGAAGTACTTTTCCAAGTAGGTTTTTAATTCATACCCTTTTCAAGAGATATGGATTGGAGATGTGGAAGATACATTGGTCCATTCCTACGAAACTTGTTTCACATTTATCAACGTTTTCTCTTATTTATCTAATAATAATAGGTAAACTTAAAATAGTAAGTGCAATATTTTATTATATTATATAATTTCAACTTTCAATTTTTAATTTCTATAGTCATATTTCAGAGGAAAATTTTAATTAATTAGTATAACGTTACTAAGGAGCTCAAATTGAAATTATAATTATATAGATAATTAATTAGTATAGTAGCCAAGATTTTAAGTTGTTACTTGTTGTTTTCGGTTATCTCAGTTGACTCTATTGCTAGTGAAGTTTCTAAATAACACTCAATTCCAAATATCAAATAAAACACCAATGACATTGATGAAGTTTTTAAATAACAATCAATCCCAAATATTACATTAAACAGTAATGACATTGATATCTTTATAAAATTACCTAATGTGCATTTGTTTCTAGCCATTAAGAAAACTATTATTGGCCACATAAAAGTAATATGTCAAAATTGGCTAAAGAAAACTATTGGTCACATAAAAATTAAAATATCGAAATTGCAAGGAAAACTGATAAAATGATCTCTTTTCTTTTGTACTACCAGGTTTAATTAATTCTTTAGGTAGCATTTGAGTAATTTTGATCATATAAGAAGTTGATTAAAATAATATGAAGGTAAGAAGACTGTTTCGAATAGACCTTTAACTCAAGTTGAAGATGACAAAATTACTTTTTTTTTTAAAAGTGAAAGGTCATATAGAATAAAATGGAGAAAATTGTACTAGCAATAATCAATATATAATAATCAAATCAAATTAGACAATAACAGTAATAAAATCATATGACACGAAAATAATAGTTAATATATATATCTCTACACTATAAGAAAAGGGTGAATTACATGGGAATTTTTTTGGGGGATTAGTATGAAAATTAATTTTCCTGCAGATTTTCATATTAATCCCCATGAAAATTCTCATTTAATTCACAGTTTTCTTATAGTGCTATATCATATTCCCCCACCCCACACCCACACCCACCATTTGATTGTCTTTCTTGTAGCTTAGCTACTAATACTACTATTAAGTATTAACTTAGCATGGCTAGGACCAACACTTATATCACCAGTTGCATCAATTTCGTCATACAAATATAGAGGTTGTGTTTAAATATTTGCTTTAATTCTAGTAAAATACAAGTCATACAACTATTTAAAATGTTATTTACTAAAATAATATAAAATATGAGATAAAGGGTGATTGTCCTTAATTGTCGAAACATTGAGAAGATGATCTTTAGGTGTACTATTCATGGTATACTAAATCATAAAAAATTTCAATTTTATTTCTTAATTTCTAATATTGTATATAATATTCTTGAGAAATAGTTGGTGTAGTGATTTAATTATAGTTATTCCAACTTTAAATAGATCTATGATCACTTAATTATGATATTATGATCGAAAGATGAATTTTTTAATAGTAGTGATTTTTGTGCTACTAAGATGAAAGTTTTGTAATTTTTATGTTAGAAAATTTAACTGTTACTTTATTAGTAAAAAGACATCATATATTGTACTATAGTACTGCTCCTTCCCTAGAAAGTCAAATGTCATTTTCACCTTTTTGGTTTTTGTAGCATATGGACAATTTTTTAGAGAGCTCATGAGTTTTATAAATTTACACATTGAGTTTATATCATGTCTCGAATTATTTCGAAATAAATTTTGAAAGAATTTGAAAATTCTTTATAATTGTGTTATACTAGATTAAAGATCAACAATAGAGGAGTTGAATAAAATGAGCCGAAGATATTAAATGAAACAGCTCTCAAAAACACATAGTAAATTTGTTCGAACTTAGATGCGTAAAGAAGGAGTTGAACACACTGAAAAGAGTCATTTTTTAATGAAAGATACCACAAAGCGACAATAGTTATTACATAATTGATCTTCTTTCTGTGTCAATAAGTTTCAACATTTAATATATACATAAAATAAAAAATTTATCCTACATATACAATGTATTTTTATTGTTTTATCCTCTTTTTAGATCTCCACGCATAAAATAAGGTACAAAAACAAGATATGTGAGTTACATGTTGATTCGTCACCTAGCTCTTTATGCACGGTCCTAAAGTAATTATCTAAGAGTTTAATTAGGCCGAGTCATTCCAAGATCGAATCGAATCTGGTAATAGCTCTGATTGAACCAACCCAAGACTTGTGAATCATGACGTGTCAGTTCGCCTTGAAGATCCAGAGTCGGCCGAGCACAAACCTTAATCGATAACCTGAATCAATTGAACTAATACTATTTGAAATATGATATTACAATATTAACCAATCCAGACTAATTGTTAAGTCTAAAATTTAAAATTATATTTAACACATTCATGAAGTTGATTAAAAAAATACCTTTACAAAATTTATAAGAAAATAGTTTTTAGTTGAAACTCGAACTAATATGGTCCGGAATTGCACAAGATACATCAAATCCAATAAAACTCGGATTTGTAGGGCCCGGTAACCCCAATCCGTTATCCAACCCAGACACAGAGCGACGACATTTCATATTTAGTGAATCAGCCCGAATGTCCGACCCAATGCCACCCTTAAATTAATATACCAAATACATCTTTATCTTTAACTTTTTGCTTATTATTTTTTTTATTTTAATTTATGTGATATTATTTAACTTTCGTATAAAGTTTAAGAAAGAATTGACATTTGTGGTTAGAAATATTCATGGACCATCTGTGAGTCTATAAATAATATCTTTAAGAGTAAAAACAAAATTACAAAGTAAATATTAAAATGTTAAATTGTGACCAGGAACAGAACGACCTTATATCAAAGGGTGTAAACAATACTATGTCGTTAATTTTTTAATATTAAATATATAAATAAATAATCTGAGAAAAACAATACATGATTACTACTAAAATAAATCATAAATTCATAAAAAGATAACCAATCTTGCTCCGTTGGTTTGGCGCATGGCATGTGCGATTAAACAATCCAAGTGAACTATAATCGCATTGTAAGAGTTCAATGGAACGTTCATATTTTTGTTGTCATCTTTTTAGTTCTAGTCGGAATTTTGAATTTATTCATTATTTTGTTATGAACTTAATTTTATGAAAACTTATTGTGGAGATTGTTTTTTTAATTAATGTTTTATTAGTATGTTTTAAGTAGTTTTTATTAATATAATGTTATTATATTTTTTCAAATATCGATATTGCTCACAAAAAGTTCTACGAATATCACTGACGATTAAACCTATAGGTCATTTCACTGGGATTGAAACTTTATTGGTGGATCTTTAATAGCTGATTACGTATAAAACAAAATTGAGAATATTTTTTACCACAATACTACAATCTTCTCCATACCCTATAAGCAAAAATGTAACATGATGCTTCAATCTTTTAATGGATTGTTTGATCTTTAATATATGAAACAAAAGGCACACTATGCAACAGGAGATACGCAATGTATACACAAATTATACAAATTTTGATAAGTTGTCAAAAAGTCCTACATCATAAAACGATATCATTACACTTTATATTAATTCTTTTTTTATCAACTATTTATGACGAATTTTGTTTGAATATCTAATAGTCTTCTCCTTACTAAGTCTTACAAGGTGGATCACCAAGATTCATTGGATGTTAATCCTGATTCTTCAATAAGAAATTCGTCTTCCTAGCTCTATTAAATTTTAATTCATTCCTACCTTAAGTTTTATTTAATAAATTTATTTTATATATTAATATAATAAATTTTATATTTTATTTTATGTTTTAGTATTATTTTTTTACATGTTATTTTGCAGAATTAGAAAAAAAGGCAATAACAATTATTTTGCAAGATTAGGAAAAAGAAAAAGAATAATAATTTGTCACGACCCAAATGAGTCGTGAGTGACACTCACACTTAACCTCCTAGGTGGGCGAACCAAGAAATCCAAATCCCAACATATACCAATAATTCAACTACGAATAACAGAAATAATGTGGAAGCTCCAAAAATTATCAAAGTAACCTCTAAAGTTTGTTACATATTATCCCCAAAATCTGAAAGTCATCACATCAAGGACATCTAATCTTCAAATACTAAGTCTAAGATTATTAAAGACACCACAATAAATGAATAAGATAGTTTATCTCCGAAAACTAAGGACATCATGCCATGACCAAGAGAATCCAACACGCTCTTGAATGAATAGCTCACCCTGGAACCTGATATGGTCGAGATTGACTAGAGCTGAGGGCAAGTCAAAGTCGCTGGTACACTCGCTGCACTCCATAAAAGGAAAACAAAGGAAAACACAAGTAGGGCTCAGTACGGGGCAACATATACTAAGTAGGTATCATTGGCCAACCCAAGATAGAAATCAATATACAATGAATAATAATATGCAATCAACTATGACACTTACTGGTAGCAAGCAACAAACAACATGAACAAGTGACAACGGAAGCCGGTACACACTCACTCACAATATCCAGTACACATATGGGGAGTCATGCCTCCACACCACACTCATTTGGGAAATCGGTTCTTTGAGATTAAGTACCTTGAGTTAATTGAATATCTTTTTCCTTTAATATTATCGTGTCAAAACGTGACACTTCGATCAAAAAAATATCGTGTCAAAACGTGACACTCCGATCAAAAAATATCGTGTCGAAACGTGACACTCCGATCCAAAAATATTATTAATTATCATTTATTATCACCACTTTTCCATTTATTAATAATATTTCATCAAGCCTTCTTTATTCAAGGCATCACTTCGATAGAGAGGTTTTCAGATTATAAATCTCACGGACTCAGGATTTTGGACCAATCACCAACCACACAACCAAGTCACACAATCACACAATCAAGTACATAGAGAACTTCATAGTATCATCCAATGCATATCAATCACTATTGAGAGTTTATCTATCAAATAGAATAAACCATAACCTACCTCCACTGAAGAACCGAAGTCAAGCAAGCTACTTCTCCGATACTTTTCCTTTTCTCAATGCCTCCAAACATTTCCAATCTATCAAGTATATATTCATAATTTGTAAGTTAACGAGTCTAAAACACTCAAATTATTCTATATCTAGTCTAGACCCAAAAAATATCAAACACAAATCTATATTCAAATTCCTAATCTTGAGGTCCATTAATATGTCAAATCTTTTATTTCTTATATTCAAGCCTATGTTAAGTCTTTTCTCTCCGAACAATATAACCTTACTGTCATTCAAATACTATACTACACTTAATATTTAATTACCTATCTCAATATATCAAAACTTAATGCATAACATGTTAACGAAACTATAATATTTAAAAGTGGAAGCCACTGGTTACAAAACCAGTGGCAGCGAAAAGTTCAACCAAAAAAAGAATGCACAATTTATTAAAGTTCACAATCGAAATCATATTTGGAGTGAATTTAAATATGATTGTGAACTTTAATAAATTGTGCATTCTTTTTTTTCTCCCACAAATAATAGAATAACATCTACAAAGTAATTAAAGAGTTTTGTTTTGGGAGAAATTATATTCTCAACACGTTTTGCATTTCTAATTCTTAATTTATTTCAATATATATGTTACTAAAAATACAGTGAATTAATATTAAATTATATGCGTGCCTAAATTGAAAGAAGATACTTACTAATACTAGTTTATTTCAAAAGGAAATGATATAATTACCATAATCTTGACGCAATAACATATGCTAATTCACTACACGAAAAATGTGAATTACATGGGGATTTTCCTGAGAATTAATATAGAAATTTGCAGGAAAATTAGTTTCCCGCGAAAAACTAATTTTCATACTAATCCCCATGTAATTCACAGTTTTTTTGTAATGTAATCTTTTATGGAAAAGATGTAATGGTCTAGCTATAAGAACCACTCGACATATGACTCAAAATATATATAGTTTAACTTCTATGCACTGTCGGTGTATACTTTGTTTACACTAACACATACTTTTAAGGCAAGTTTCTTTTATATTATTAATATTTTTATTTTAGAAAATATAAATATCAAATATAGTAATATAAGGTAATTAGGATTCTACTTTTATTTTACCCATTTGTTTAAGATTTTCTTTCCTTACTAAACAAATTATCAACTTTGTTTTACCGGTGTACTTTTACAGTATCTAGAGTTTGGTTGTTAATTTTCCTTACCGTAGAAAATAATTTTAACTTCTAAAGTACAATTTTCATTACAATTTTATTTTTAAGTTTACTCCTGGCACAATTATCATTTAACTCGAGTTTTGAGGTTTAAATTATTGATTTGTGTGTTCATTTACTCATATGATTTTTGCAATTGTGATCCTTTGTTTTTACTTATCAGATAGATGACATTATGATTTTTTTCATCTACATTTTCTATCATAAAATTTTCAGAAGTAAATTCTTTTTCACTTTGATATTTGTTGAAGCGTTGCATAGATAGGTGAAATAATACTTCAGTTTCTATTTCGTTTACTAGAAAAAGTACAAAACATTTTAGACCACCCATTCAAGTTTGATATTTATTGAAGCGTCGCATAGATAGGTGAAAACAGTACTTCAATTTCTATTTCGTTTACTAGAAAAAGTGTAAAACATTTTAGACCACCCATTCAAGTTTAATGCTTAGAATATTTAGAGATAAGGTTCACAATCAGAGATAAGGTTCACAATCATTAATTTTGTATATCTTAATGATTGTCATAGCAGTAATTGGCAACATACACAATAATTGTAGTGAATGTAAAATTGTATTAGTAGCAAAACAAAATGCAGAACTACTTGATATATATCTATTAAAAACTTCTATAATATTTTACTAAAAAGAACCTAAACACTATAGTTCTTTTTTCAAATAAATAAATGACATTCACAAATTTTCTCCCTCCATGCGACAAACTACAAATGATCCATAAACTTAACTGAATTCCCAATATCAGTTCTATGTCTAGGAAAGAGTGTACAATAATATAACATAACATTCAAGAGTTTAAAAGAAGAGCTAGAGATGTCTTAAATGGAGCAATATGGTGAATGAAGATTCATATAGCTTGACGTCATAGTTCTTGTTGCTAATTTAGACTTAAACTGCAAAAATAATTCGCATATGAAATTATATTACATTATTGTTGGGTATGTAGCAAAGATTGATGGGAAATAGAGGGAAAGAGAGAAACTTGAAAAGTTGAGAACTTGAAGAGTTGAAAACTTGAAAAGTCCTCTTATGCTTTAATGAAAAGGCGTTCGTCCCTCATCGTTGGTGGAAAGAAAAATAGGAGAGTTTAAATATAGAAATACTCCTATTAATTGTTAAAAGGGTTGGAAAGAGGGACCCCCCTCGCGTCGTCGTCGCTCGCTTGGCCACGGCTTCGGCTTTGGAAAACGCAGAAATGTTTTCAGTTATTTAGTTGACATTAACTGTAACATTCGAACTTTTTAGTTGATTAACTCAACCTAACTTGAATCCGCGCGCGATCCGTTTGATTTAAAAAGCTTTTTCGTTTTATTTAAATTTTCCGCCGTTTTGGAAATAACTGTTCTAAAAGGTTGCAACTTTCAGGAACAGTCAGTACCATTTACAAGGTTGCAAACTTTCATTAATGGTCGTGTGGATTCTGAAAGGTTGCAATCTTTCGGAACATGTTCCTCTTGCCTATAAATACCATTCATTCTTCAGAAATTTTCCCTACGAACTTTCTGATTTTATTCTTCTTCTTCTGCACAAAAATTTTCTTCGTGTACTTTCGCTGACACCAGAGTTTTTGATATCTATACTCTGGTGATTCATATTCCAAATCAAACCTCATATACTAGAGGGGAATAATTTTCTTAAGGGGACACTGTGTGAGTTCAGTGGACTTGATCTTTTTCTGTTCAAATTTTTTCAGATTCTGGTACGTTACAGATTTTAGTTTTTTTCTTAATTAATTTTTGTTCATCTCTTGTATTGATTCAGTAAACTTTGGTTACTTCGTGTTTCTATAAAGTTTTATCAGAATCATTAATTCTGTTTTTCCAAACACAGATTGACAACAATTATTTCGTATATACAACACAAGTTCAAACGAAAGACTAGATTTAATAAAGAAATTAAGCTTTTTGCTTCTCCATGGCAACATCTTCAATATCTCTCCGTGAATACTGTGCAAGACACTGCATGTGATGTCTTCCGTAGAAAGTCTTAGTTAATGGATATTAGATTACTCAAGAGGAGAACAATTCCAAAAAGGGGCAAGAATTCACCAAACTCCATTAAGAAAGAAAACAGAGGATTTTGATAATTGGTGAAGAGACAAACAAAATGTTATAGAGTGTGAATGTTGAAATTAATGGCAATGGACATGATTACACGTATTTTGTAAATTTAAAATAGATATAAATAACGAATAAATAGTTAATATAAACTGTGTTGATAGTAGTTTCTCTTTAAACTGTTTCAATGGTGGATGCTCGTAATTTGCTTCAATGCTATTGAACAAGAGAAGCAACAGTAATGTTAAAGAAAATTCTGTAAAAATACACCGGTAAAACAAATATGATAATTTTGCTTATTAAGGAAAGAGAATCCTAAACTCACAGGTAAAAAAAAATAGAATCCTAATAACCATACATTACTATATTTGATACTTATATTTTATAATAATATTAATAATAAAAAAGAGACTTGCCTTAAAAGTATGTGTCAGTGTGAAAAAAGTATACACCGACAGTGCATAGAAGTTAAACTCAAAAATATATGTATTGGTGAAAATGAATTCCATGAAATTATTATCGGTGACTTTCATACTCTTTCTTTCTCCCGTAACTTTTTCGTCGGGAGATTTGATAGAAGATGTTTGTCGAACATCTAGTGACTTCAAAGTTTGTATTGACGCTGTTAGAGCGTACCCTATAAGCTTTTCTGCGGAAAAAAAAAGTTTGGTATGTATTCTACTTCAACAGTGTTCATGAGAAAAGGCAAGTGGTATTTACAATGAAGTCTCAAATCTACTAGAGCAAACAAAAGAACATTTTCTCATACAATGCCTTCAAATTTGTAAGGAAAATTATGATAATGCGATAGATGATGCTACATCAGTAATTAAATTTTTGATGGAAATGAATTTTTGGGGGCGAAGACTTCTACTACTGCTAATGCGAGTGCTCCAGACACTTTGTGAAAAAACATTCGATGAACCACTTGTCAGGATATTCCAAATAAAATCAAAAGATAATGATTTTATGAATTGTATTGGTTTAATCATGAGTTGTTAAATCAATTCAAAAATTAATATGTAATCAGCAATTCAGCATTCTCATTTAACTAGTAAGATGCTGTCATGAGTCATTTTGATTCATGCTAAGAGGTAAAAAATTAACTTTTTGATCAAAGAAAGTAAAACTTGGGGAGGGGGGGGCTAACTTATTATTTGTTGGAATCACTTTTACTTTTTGCAATCGTTTTAATATCAATAAAGGTTCATAAATGGAAAAAAATAAAAAATAAGGAACACAAAATTACAAGTTTGCAACGTATTATTAGTTATAAATCTTCAATTTTTATATCTAAACATGTCAACATATTAAAATGAAGTAATAATTAGTGAGAAAATATTGGCAATTCATATTTTTTTTCCTTCACAAAACATAATTGATAACTAAGCTTCCTTTTCATATTATATTGTACTTTAGTTACTTGTCAGATTTAAGAAAATTTTTTTATTGAAAATCATATTTAGAGTAAATTTATATTAAATTATTTGCATGCCTAAATTAAAAGAGGATACTTACTAATACTAGTTTATTTTAAAAGGAAAAAATATAATTACCACAATCTTGACCACTAATATCTACATAATTTTTATGGAAAAGAAATAAATTTGAATAGGTATTGATCTACCTATAAGAACCTCTCAACATATAACTCAAAAAATATATGTATTGGTGAAGATGAATTTCATGAAAGCATTACCGGTGATTTTCATGCTCTTTCTTTTTCTTGTAACTTTTTCATCGGGAGATTTGATAGAAGATGTTTGTCGAACATCTAGCGACTTCAAAGTTTGTATTGATGCTCTTAGAGCGGATCCTAAAAGTTTTTCTGCTGATAAAAAAGGTTTGGTACGTATTCTACTTCAACAGTGTTCAACAAAGGCAAAAAGTATTTACAATGAAGTCTCAAGTCTACTAGAGCAAGCAAAAGAACATGTTCTCATACAATGCCTTCGAATTTGTAAAGAAAATTATGATTATGCGATAAATGATGCTAGATCAGCAATTAAATATTTTGATGCAAATGACTTCTTGGGGGCGAGGACTTCTACTACTGCTATTGCGAGTGCTCCTGACACTTGTGAAGAAACATTTAATGAACCACCAGCTAGAATATCTCCAAAAAATCAAAAGATGATGATTTTATGAATTTTATTGGTTTAACCATGAGTTTGCTAAATCAATTCAAACATTAATATGTGATCAACAATTCAGTATTCTCATTTAAGTCATTCTGATTATATTATTTGGCTTTCTCCACACTTTAATTACCTTCATATTTATTCTTTATGTTAATAATATAATCCTCTTTTTTATAGGACAATATACATATAGTTTATTGATGTATACTCTATCTATTGCTGATTTTATTCCCAAAAGAAGATTGATATTAAGGTAATTTTTTTCTTTTATTACCCAATCAACTTGGGAAAATACTTTAATCTAATATTACTAGTCTATGAAAAAATAATTATTAAATCTTATTAAAATTTATAAAATAATGGTAACCCAATTTGAAATCAATTCAAGTTTGAAACAACTAAGGTCCCTTCTGATTGCATTCAAACCAAATAATTGGCCCAAACTCACACCCCATTACCCGGCCCAATTAGGGACAAATTGGGGTTGAATTCTCCATAATCAATCTATTCTTGTTTTTTTTCTATTAAATTTTGTTTATATTCGATCACATTTGGGGCTGAACCTGTTGTAATCTATAGTATTTACTTTACGCAAACTTAATTAATTAGGACTTTGTAAGAATTTCTTATATCCGTCCATAGCAGGTTTTCTTTTGTCCAAAGTTTTTTAATTTGAAATGATTACCCTTTACTTCAAAATTTTAATTCAGATTAACTTGTTAAGTTACAATATTTT
>CM040627.1:85650711-85693833 GCA_022817965.1 Solanum lycopersicoides
GACGAATGGACGTGTACATGGCATTCCGTCACTCTCCTAATATTGCGATAACTTTCACAGTTAGAACGTTTATAAGGTGGTACCAGTTGGATTTCCCCGTCAATATCCCTCATATACCTAAATTTTATCTTGAAACAACAAATATAGTTAGTATTAGTTTCCTGTAAGTTATATAGATTAAAAAACTAGTACTACTAGGTACGTATCTTGTTTCCTTTCAAATGAAATATGATTATCTGATTCGTTTCAAGTACACGTAATTCATTTGTGTCATTGTCCCACGACTGACATTAAATCACCAAAAGGAACATACTTCTAGGAAAACGTGTTTGTGTCAAAGAAAATATACATTCAAAGTTAAATATAATATATTAAATTGTCAAAAATAATTGTAACTTAACAACTTAATGTATGTTGATTAAAATTTTGAAGTAAGGGTCGATTTTCAAATTCAAAAACTTGATAAAGGAACCTTGTTCAGAACAACTAATATATGAACGGATGATAGAAATCCTTAAGTCATCTTACAAGTCTACAGTTTGCCTAAAGTAAATACGATAGTTCTAAATTAAATGTTTAAAGAGATGAAATGAATTTGACTTCAGCCTGTATTCGATCTTTGTTGTTCAACAAACTATTCACAATGTTGTTAGTCGATCACAATATAATAAGAAAGACAATTTGACTTCAGCCCATATATATTCGATCACATTTTGGGGCTGAACCTGCTGGTATATATATGTTCTCCCTTTTCATGAACTTGGGCGGTAATGGGTGTGAGTATGGGCCACTTATTTGGGCTGAATGCAATCAGAAGGGACTTGGTTGTTTCAAACTTGAATTAAATTCAAATTGGGTTAGATGGTAAATAAAATAAGCAAATCATACTTATTACCATTATTTCTAATTTTTTTAAAAATAAGATATAGTAATAATTATTTTTTTTCATAGATAGTAATATTAGATTAAAATATTTTCACCGCGGACTTATAGAAGTACGTGGCATAGATGGGATATGGATTTTCCGAAGTTGATTGGGTAATAATTAATAATATATAAACAGACTAATAATAATTAATATGATCTTCTTTTTGGGAATAAATTGGAACATAGATAGCGTATACCATCAATAAATATTGTGTATTGTTCTATATATAAAATTGAGGATTTATTACAATACAGAATAATATGAAGGTAATTAAAAGGGGGGAGAAAGCCAAATAACTCCGTAAATCAGAATGACTTAATGAAGAATGCTGAATTGCTGATTACATATTAATTTTTAATTGATTTAGCAAACTCTGGTTAGCCAATTAAAATTCATAAAATCATCAATCTTTTGTAATTTTTATTGGGATATTTCTAGCTGGTGTTCATTAAATGTTTTTCATAAGTGTCAGGAGCACTCGCAATAGGCAGTAGTTAAAGAGACGTCCTCGCTCCAAGAATATTTGCATCAAAATATTTAAGTGCTGATGCTAGCATCATTTATCGATAATCAATAATTTTCTTTACAAATTCGAAGGGCATTGTATGCCGAAACATGTTCTTTTGCTTGCTCTAATAGACTTGATACTTCATTGTAAATATTATTTGTCTTTGTTGAAACCTGTTGAAGTAGAATACGTACAAAGCCTTTTTTATCAGCAGAAAGCTTTTTAGGGTCGCGTTCTAAGAGCATCGATACTAAACTTTGAAAAGTCACTCTAGAAGAAATGTTTTCGCAATTTTCCCATGTTTGGTTGGGACAAAAGTTTTGGAAAATATTTTCCAAATTAACTCATTTTCCCGCAAAATTAAGAAAATGACTTTCCCCCTTAAAAAAATTAAGGAAAACATTTTCCAAAACTATTACTCCAATTTAATTTACATTTTTTTTTGGGAAAAAACATCGATTTTTAAAAACATATTGTTCAATTTAAAATTTTTGTTTTTTCACCCGATCCCTGCCCCCCACCACCCACCACGCCACCTCCCCAAAAATAATTTTAATTTTTTACAAATATTTTCAACTTAAAATTTTTATTTTTTTAACTCAGTACCGCCTCCCACCCCGGCCAGGATCCCCACCACTAACCCTCCAAAAAATTAATTTTCTTTTTTAAAAAATACTAATCAACATTCAAATTTTTTTTTTCACTCCTAACCCCTATCCCCTGCCTCCATCCCCACCCCACCCACCACGCCAGAAAATAATAATTTTGTTTTTAAAAAATATTTCAATTTCATAAATTATTTTTTTACTCTATGTAAAAATATAAGATGTCTCTCAAAATAATTTTTCATATCCATAAATTAACACTAAAATCATTTCGGAAAATATTTTCTACTCACCAACACGGGAAAATAAGTCCAGAAATCTACTTGTTTTCGAGGAAACATTTTCCACATGGAACTTTTCCTCATACAAACACCCTAGATGTTGAACAACATCATCTATCAAATCCCCCGATGAGAAAGTTCCAGAGAACAGAAAGGCATCAAATCAACTGGTAATGCTTTCATGGACTTCTCTTCACCCAATACTATTTTTTTTGTGTTATATGATGAGGGTTCTTATAGGTAATCAATACTATTCAAATTTATTTCTTTCTCATAAAATTATGTAGATATTTGTGGTCAAGATTGTGGCTAATTATATTTTCCTTTTAAAAAACTAGTATTAGTAAGTATCCTCTTTTATTTTAGGCATGCAAATAATTTAATATTATACTCTAAATACTGATTACAATTCTTAATCTGACAAGTAACTAAAGTACAATATAAATTGAAAAGGAAGTGCAAGCTTGTTATCAATTATGTTTTGTGAAGGAAAAAAATATGAATTGCAAATATTTTCTCACTAATTATACTACTTCATTTTAATATGTTGAATGTTAGATATAAAATTGAAGATTATAACTAATCAATACGTTGCAAACTTGTAATTTTGTGTTCCTTATTTTTTATTTTTTCATTTATGAACCTTTTATTGATATTTAAACGATTGCAAAAGTAAAGTGAATCCAACAATAATAAGTTGTCCCCACCACCCACACAAAACGTCACGATCCAAAATCACAATCGTAATGGCACTATGTTCCAATCGATAGGTGCCAACTAATGCTTTTACCAATTCAATTCAATATTTAAAGTAGGAAGATATTCAAAAAATATAATATCCAATCTCTAAGTCATTTACAAGTATGAAACGCGGAAACTAAATCCCCCCCCCCACGATTTAGTGTCATAAGTACAAGAGCCTCTAAACTACGATACAAGTGTGGAATTAAATTGACCAACCTAAACGCAAGGAATACCCTAAATACTAAAGAAAATGATAACTAGAGACACAGAGGGAGGTGTGAGCCACAGAATAGCCAAGTAGCTCACACAAAAGAGTGCAAGCAAGTGTAGTATGAGTACGATCACGTGTACCCGTATATCTCATTGACCGACAATGAAGAAGTAATGACGGGAGTTTATGTAAGAAAATAGTTCTTTATGTTACAGTTAATTATTTTACCAGTCAAGTCATCAAATGAGGAAATCAAATATCATGCACCACCAAATAACCCATAATCAACAAAATGAGTAATGTATGAGATGCAATGCAATGTAACTCCATGAAGTAATATGCTCAGATTCCAAGTACTCTCTCAACCGTATATAATGATACTCCTCGGAAATACATCGAGAGTTCATGACCCATGGGAACTCGCGAGGTCCATATACCGACACAGACGATCTCCACGTGTTCTGTGCGGCGATCTCCATGCATTATCAAATAAATCAAACATCCCAGCACGGACGATCAAAAAATTGCTCAAAATGTTACTAAAATTAACTAAATAGTAATACAAAAGAAAAGAGACGCATTTATCAGTTATCCCGCAATTTTAGGTATTTTAATTTTCATGTGACCAATGATTTTCTTTCGTCAATTTTAACATATTACTTTTAGGTGACCAATAGTAGTTTTCTTCGTAACTAGAAATAAATACATATTAGGTAATTTTATATAGATATAATGTCATTAGTGTTTTTATATATTTGGGAGTGTTATTTAGAAACTTCTCTAGCAATAGGGTCAACTGAGGTAACTAAAAGCAATAAGTAACAAATTAATTAAATCTTGATTACTATTTTGATCAAAGTTCTATTTGAGCTTTCAAATCCTCAGCAACGTTATACTAATTAATTATAATTTTCCTCTGAAATATGACTATAAAAGTTAAAAATTGAAAGTTGAAACTATATAATATACGAAAATGTTATCCACTAGCTATTTTCTAAATTTACCTAATATTCCTAGATAGATAAGAGAAAACGTTGATAAATGTTAACCAAGCTTCGTAGAAATGAACTAGTAATAGAATTGCACAATTAACTAAATCACCAATGTTTCATACATAGAATTGTAGATAAATGTAAAGTATATATTATTACCTTAAGTTTAAATTTTATGCAAAATCAATGTAGTGTAGTATATGTATATCTGTTTTAATCTAAATTATACACTTATTCTTTTAGCGAAAACACTATTTATAAGAATTTTCCCCCAAAAAAATAATTGTTATTCATGTATCAAGCGACTTCATCAGATTACCGTTCACTCGGGTCTTAATTGTGCCAAAATATTCTTTCTTAGTAAAGAATTTATATATATATATATATATATACATTTCCTTTGTCATTTTCACTTGGAAATTATGAATTTTTTCACCAACTTTTGTAACAAAGTTGTGTCACATGATTGTGACTATCAACAATATAACATATTTTTTTAGTATGATGATAATATATCATCTATAAATAGGTAAAATAAATTGAAGTGCTCATGATAGACTTTTACTAATATATATGTATTTTTATTCTTTAGCTAAAACACTACTTATAGGGTGATGTATAGTGACTCGCTCCAACTTGTATTTTGTTTGAATATTTGCTCCTCAACTAGTCTATTTTTTGTGTTACCCAACAATTCAATCCTCATATGGGTCAAAATTTGAAATTAACGTGCAAGTAAAGATTTTTTTTCCTATTATATAAAGAGTGATATTGTAAAAAAATGTAAAGTTTTGAAATAAATTATCAAATCGTATAGGCATGAGAGGTTAAAAAGCAACAAGTTTCAATTATAAATAGCGGGTGAAATGAAAACCACGTTATTACAAGTTTAAGGACACAAGTTAATACACATTACTATATTATTACTTCGTTTATGACTTGAACCCACAACTTTGAGATTGCAGGGTGCTTAATATCTAAGGAACACGTATGAGAAAGGAGAAAGATTACTAAATTTTACGAAGCAAATTTGTTAGACTTTTTTTTATTTGTGATCAACTACTTAAAGGTTAATATGACTTATAGGCAAAGATCTACCAATAAAATGTCCAAATCCAGTTTCATTTTAGAGTTATTTTTGCGCATCGAGCGGTTCTCGTCAGTGATGGAGACAAAAGTTTTTGTCATGAAATTTAAAAATATAAAAATTTAAATGCAAAACGATTACAAAATGATAAATCGAAGGTGAAAACAAAAGGAAAGACTAATCTTAACCCGCTTTAATTTACACTTCGTTGTCATTTGTATCATGTAATTCCTTTTTTCCTAATAGTTTTTAAAAAATTACTTATGCATTTTAAGTAAGGAGTAACTTTGAAGAAAAAAACAAAAAATACTTTCTTCTTAATATCTTAAAAAGAAGTCACTTATGTTGGAGAATATTACAAAAACTAAAATATCTTCTTTTTAAAAAAATAAAGAAAGTATACAAAAGTCACAAGTTGATTCCGTCCAAATAAGTGTTGGGCTATTGCCCATATTCCAGCCAAAGGCCCATGGCCTAATCCTACTTGAAAAAGGATTGGAATTATTATCTTTATTTGGTTTCCAATTCTATTAGGAAAAGGATTGTAATTGTAATCCTATTTGTAGTTGGTTTTGGCTTTGTAAGGAAAAGCACAACTCTATAAATAGAGGATGGTCTTGAGAGAATAATTCAATTGCTCATTGGTATTGTCTTTGAAAGACAATAGAACATAAGAGAGGTTTTTTTAGAGAGCTTTCAACAAGAGAAAAGAGAGAAGAAAAAGGGTTCTTTTGCTGTAGTCTTTTTCTCCGACCAGCAACGTTCAGATCGTGTTTCCCGATTAACTAACCGTTGGATCGGGCTGAAATTTGGACTGAGTGTTCCTGACATCTTGTAGGTTTATTTGAACGGTGGAGATCGGATTTGGAGGTCAGAAAGATCCTGTTTTAGGTCCCGAACAGAAGCTGGGTTTGGGTGGTGTTTCTTTCTATTTATCTTTTGTTGGTGTAGCTATTGTTTGTTCTCTTTTGGCACTTGTTGTGTAGCCATTAGAAGAATATTTGTAACCCTCTTATTGGTATAGTGAAGCAATTCGGATCTTGTCGATCCCGTGGTGGTTACCTTCGGTTTGAAGGGTTTTTTCCACGTTAAACTTGGTGTTCTTTATTGTTAGATTTTCGTTTTCATTTTTTCGTCACAACAAGTGGTATCAGAGCTAGATTCAATGATGGAGTCATGTTCTGTGGTTCGATAATCGATGATTGAACCAGGTTAGAAAGAGGTGTTCATCTTGGCGAATGTAGTTCTAGCAGCAATCTTTTTGACAGTAATGAAGATTATGTTGGAGAAATTGTTTCAGAGAGGTTCTCTGTGTTGAGACATAAATTTTGCAAAGGAGATTATGGAGAGGAGAAGCAAGTTGTTGAAGATTAAGTGAAGAAGGTGGACAAATTTATTTTGTCAGAAATTCAGGCCAAGGGGGAGATTGGTTGGGTTTTATTTGCCCTGATTTCTTACCATTAATAGGTTTTTCTTTTAGGAAAAGGTTTTGTATTGACTAATTCTTTTTCTATTAGGAAAAAGTTTAGGACTCTATAAATATAGGCTTGTTCCTTCTAACTTAATCAGCATTCACAATGTAGTCTTAAGGGCTTTGAGAGTTTTGGTTAGGGGGAGAATTTGTGGGTCACAAGCTTGATACGTTATCACTTGTGTGAACCTCCCATGTATTCCGAGTGAATTGGTTGAGGTTGTTTCTCTCTGTATTTTGTACTCTCATATTTATTGTGAATTGCTCATCTCCTTTGTGGACGTAGATCGATTGACCAAACCACGTTAAATCTTTGTGTCTTTTGGTATATTTCTCGTTGTCTTCTTACTCGTGGTCTTTCGAGATTCGCTTTGCTAGCTTCCGCGTTTACACCTGCTTATTTACGGTCCTAACAAGTGGTATCAGAGATAAGGTTATCTATATGGAGGGGAATATGAGCAAGATGGTATGTCTAAACGGAAGAAACTACAACATATGGAAAGGCAAGATGAAAGAATAGATTTTATATGTGGTGACGCGACGGCGGTGTTCCAAAACTGCTTGATTGAAGCACGCACTCCTATGGCAAGACAGTATAACACAATCACAGCACAAAAGAGAGAGCGTGAGGATTCTCCAACGGGAATAGTGCTTCAAAATTGCACGATAAAGGCTACCCCCAATTTGGAGAAATCGAACGTCACGACATATTTAGGTCGGCCATGGGGTATATTTTCTAGGACTGTGATAATGGAAAGTTATATCGATAATTTGATAGATCCTAGAGGATGGGTTGAGTGGATTGAATCAACAAATAAATCCACTATTAGTCGCCAGCCATATTATATGGAGTACAAGAATAGAGGACCGGGTGCAGTCACGAAGGGACGTGTGACATGGGCATCCGTTACTACGAATCCTAATATTGCATCAACTTTCACAGTTAGGAACTTTATAAGTGGTGACCAGTGGATTCCCGTCAATATCCCTCACTATCTAAATTTATCTTGAACAACAATAAGTTATATTGTATTCCTAGTAATTATTATAGATTATAAAACAGTACTACTATGTACGTATCTGTTTTTTTTTCTTAATCAAACGAATTGATTATCTAATTTTAAATGACGTGTTCTAGTAATTTATTGTTGCCATTGTCCAATCATTAAAAAGATACATATTTATAGAAACTTATTCTGTCGAAATAATCTGGTTAGAATGAGCATAACTTAAAAATGATAGTCACATACATTTATCAGTCAAAACAATAGAGTCACCTCACGTGCTTAAACACTTAAAAAAGCAAATAAGTAAGACTTAATTTCAAGCGGAAATTATTGATAAAAGAAAAGAACATGATATTAATAATTTAATAGTATTATAAACGAAAAACAAACTTATCAATAAGGGAATTAATTAAGACTAACTTATTTCAATGAAACAATTGTCTATGCAGAAACGAAATCTGAGGTAAAACTAATCGTTGAAGTATTTCATTTTATCCAATTTAAGAGGCAATCTGTAATTTATAGCAACTTATTTTACTCAAGTAATGAATAATTATAGCAATTTTTGCTGCATATGTTTCAAGTCTTTTTTGTTTGTTTGAGGGAATCAGCCCGTGACTTTTATGAATTTGGATCTCTATCAAGTCTACCAACATTCCAAAATGAAGGGTTTGAATAACACCCGATCTTTTAATTTGTATTAAGTGACTTTAATTTTTAATATATACATCAAATAAAATTTTATTTTATATATAACAATGTTATGATTTTGCTCAAATTTTTATTTGTATCCGTCAATATAAAATAGAAGATTGATGACCTAGATAGTTATGATCTTTCCTTACTTTAGTTGAACGCAATATATGTATACTTACGGGGATTACATAGCACCCGATGGCTTCTGTTGAAAATCTTTATTATATATACTAGATATGAAATGCCCGTGCATACCAACATATATCATTTTGAAAGAACAACCACTGACTTTTCTTTTTGTAGTTTGATTTTCATAAACAAATATTATTGCTATACAACAAACAGGGGAGGCTCAAATCCGTTGGTGGCCTAAGGCCAAAATCAAACTAGAGGCCTTGAAAAAAATTATAAATGATTTTCTTTTAAATCTATTTTTCTAGCTTTTTGAGATGCAAGTTGTTAATAAATTTTTTGTAGTTAATCTCTTTTAATAATTCTTTTTCAATCGATAATATAGCCAAACCACTTAATCTTTCTCGAGACATTGGCGATTTTAAACACTATTTACAATATCAAATAAAAAATATAATAAACATAAGACACAAAACAAAAAATAATATTAGAAATTAGAATTATATTACCATATTTTAAAGTTATGAAGACTTGATTTTCGAAAATGAATGGAGCTGCTGCAATATATTTTTTCTCCAAATTTAAAATATAAACTATCAATAATAGAGCAAGTAAGTTCTTAAGCTTTGAATAAGAGAATAAGAGAGATATAATATTAGAAAGGAGAAAGTGAAAAGAAATAGAGGAGAGGAGGATAAAATATATAAAAACAAAATTAAAAAAAATAAGATAACGTGTACATTAAAAAAAAAGTACACAATTTTTTATTGAAAAGTCAATCACTTTAGCCTTTTAACCTTTTCACTTAATTTAATTTTTTTTATCCGTTTACATTTATTATATGAGATTTTTTTTAAAAAAAATTTAATCTAATTAAATAAAAAATGGGGCCCCCTAAAATTGGGGGCCTGAGGCGAATGGCTTTTTTTTTAAACTAACGAGCCGCCCCTGACAACAAAATGGCATAAGCTATAGTAATATTGTCAAACGTAACTATTTTTATAAATACATAACAGTTTCTGAAGTACAAATGTCACGATTAATATGTCATTAGAATTTCTCTTATGCTCAATTGACAATGCTCCCTAGTAGAATTTGAGATCAAGGAGAGGGAGCTACACAAACACTTGCAGAGCCCATACTACAAAGTGACGTCCTGAGAGTTCATTGCAAGATGAAAATCAGAATTGCTTTAATTTTTCTTTTGTACTAAAATAAAACACATGTACTTTTAACAAGTGTAATAATATTTTGAAAATAACATAAATGTACTGAAATTTTTCAAAATTACTAAAAGTTCAAGAAGCTTTTCAAAATAGATTACCGCCATACCGAAGCGAGAGCTTCTGAATGACTTATTTTCACATTAGCTTTTCTAGTTCTTTCTTCCAACTCCTTCCTCTCCAACTTATAGTCAAAACTATGAATTTGTATCATTGTGCTACAAGATACAAGATATTTCTTTAGCTTAAGCCTTCTCTTATCAATAGTTGTTATTCTTGAAGCACAAATATATACTCAAGCACATATTATATATTCAAAGTAAACATAAAAAGCTTAACAGAGGTAAAACACTCACCTTGAAGCCTCATTTCTCTACTTTGTTGTAATTGTAGACATAATAGAGAAGCTGACATTTTCTTATTGTCTCTACACTGCAACGATTCTTTGGTAGACAAAATCTTCTAGTTAAGGTAACTTCAATTGGCCAAACAAAATTGTCCTGTTCTTTTCCACAGCTAAGTGCCTTCACGATCAAATAAAAATATTTTCAATCAAGATATCGTACACTGCTCGAGAACTCAAAATTTTCACTACCATGCATTATTTCACTATCACAATTCATAGTGAGCATTCACTGAACTGTCTTCCTTTTTCAATAAATTTGTCCAAAATTCAAATACCCATAAACAAAAAAAATATATTGGCATTTTTGTAGTTGCGAGAATCTTAGGCCATGAAAAAGTCAAAGAAGAAAACTTTAATTAACATAGCCCTTCCTTTTTCAAACTGCTTTGAATTTTTTATTATTTTATTAAGTCAACGTTCAATCAGAAACAACCTCTCTTCTACAATCTATAGCTTCTATTTGATATATAGTGCAAGAAAAAGGCTCTGATTGTCAAATGTATCATCAAAAGATGAGGACTTAAAATAACAAAAGAATCACATGTTCCAAACAATCTAAATATATAGTACGCCAAATATTGATCGACGCTAAATCTGTTAATTTCTTTAGTTGGCATGATGATAAAATTCACATGAAATTGGTCTTTCATGCAAGCTGCTAGAGAAGACGACAAATAGTAGAATAAGAGATCCAAAGAAGAATTAGAAAAGCCGTGTTGGAGAGTACCTACAAGTTCCAAATGATGTTTTAAGACGATCAAATAAGAAAATTTATCTCTTGTGGTGGTCACGAGTAATGACATGTCTCATGCTCAATCAAGAATCCGACCTCTAAATTCATATCGGTATCGAACACCCTCACACAAATCCGAGCAACTTAGGTGGAAAGCGAAAGAGTTCTGCCCTAATGTATCTTGTAGACTACAGGAAGAACTTTCCATTTCTTTTGAGTTTAAAAGCACAGAATATACAACACAAATGATGAAAAATAATTGCTAGAAAAGCATTATCAAACTTTTTTAGAATTAAAAGAGTCCTACAGGACTATATAAGGACTAAAACCATTCACCTTGCCACATTTATTTGAAAATTCAAAAAAAAAAAAAATCTTTGAGATTTCTGCAAAGCTTACCAACTGACAATTGAGTTATTTCTATAGAAATTTCAATAAAATTTGTAGATGAAGGAATTAGATCCTAAAACACTAAAAAAGAAAGTTGTCTTGTCTCTCACTTCTCTTTTTTTGTCTTTGAAAGAAAATACTTCAAACAACTTTCATAATAAGTTGCATATTTCACAATTTAATTTAGCTAATCTGTGATTAGTTGTGTTTGATATGATTGAAGTTATTTTGCGTCCACTTTCTGTGAACACACTAAAGATCATAACTGTCAAAATATTTTCGATATATGTCCTACTTTAAATATTGTGGCACATTCATTTGATGCTAGCAATTAAGATCAAGATTTGCATCAACTACAGAAACAACACCAAATACCACTACATATTAACAAAATCTTAAAGAAAATGACATCAACTATGTTTTTACATTGTGAATAGATCAATTTCACCATAGTAACTCTTGGGACATACAAAATAGACACCAAATTACACAATTAAAAATTCCTGAAATGAAAACCCACAAATTCCAAGTTTTCATATCACAATTCAACTCTAACTCAGTTGTACTTCATACATAATGATCTCAATAAGAAGATTGTTATAAGCTAAATCAATAGATTGGGGAATCAGTTCATACCTTAAACCGACAGCCTCATATTCTTTCATCTTTTGTGGCGCGGCCAGAATTTCAAAATATGAAATATCAAAATAGCCCAAAGTTAAATATCATTTATGTATGTATAATATAACAAAAAATAAATATAAATAGTTTTTTATTTTTTTAAAAAAGGACACATTTAAGTTTGCCAATTTTGATAATTCAAAGTTAAGAAAATAGCAAAAAGTTCAAGTACATATGCATTGTGTAGAGTTCAATAAATGCTTCTAAGGAACGAAGCAACCATCATAACATTTGAAATACTACAAGTTCAGATTATCATTAAGTAAATCAAAAGCTAAAATATAAGGTGTTCCAGGCTTGTCATGCCACTGTTACAAAAAATAACTTTTAACGGCTAGAAACACCTTATATTTTCTTGATAAATATGTATTTATGGCGGCGGCTAAAAACACGACAATAAATTCCGTGATTATTTATAATTGTTGGCTAAGCAAACTCTTGATAAACAATCACGAAATTTCTTATGATTTTTATTTGTCTAACAATTGCTCAGTCAACCGTGATAAATGTCAGAACACAGTTCTTTGAACAAGTGAAACATTTTCTTCTCATTGTTAAGATAACAAGTTTCTGCATTGCCACTGCATTCTTTAGTAGAAACTTCAAAGGTTTGAAAATCTTACAACCTCTGCTTCAGACCACGACTTTAAACGCGTTATTAGCTAGCCGAAAATCTTAACATTATTGAAATTGGAAAATAGTGTTTGGAATCCAACTCGGCAAATTGATATTATCTACTTTGGCGAAATATCTTAGTTCAAGGTAGCAAGGGGTTCGTAGAACTCGAACTTGATATGTATGTTGAGTGACTCTAAAAGAGGCGAGGTTCACAAAAGGTTGGCTACTCCATACATACTATACTTTGTTACATGCATTTGTAGAGTTAGAATTTGTGTCTCAATTCTGAAAGCATCACCCTGTCAAGTTTTTTGATGACTTTGAATGGAGATGTTCAAGATATATATGAACTAAATGTATATGTATAGTTGACTGAGCAAAAAAGAAAAATATCAATCTTTTGTAGGAAACATTCATGACCTTCACACATCAACAAGTGTAAGTGTATATTATTTAACATTAAATAAGTTGCCTGTAAAGTTTTAAAATATTGTAAGTTCAAGATCCAAAATTATGTATTTAGAGTTCTTTACACACCCATGTGTATAAAATCATTTATATGCAACCAGAAGAAACGTAAAAGTAAAGAGGAGTCAGGATAAGAAAATTTTACTAATATCTTGATACATGAGTCACCGATCGATGTTCAATTAAGAAAAACTAATGTAACAGTATACTTATGCTATTATTAGGTTCATAAAATAACAGTAAGATTTATTATATTTGGAAAATATGAAAAGAATTGAAAGATTCGTTAAGTTGATTGACCTTACCTTTTGCCTCTTAGGGTTTTTTCTTCAAATCTTCAACTCAATTCTCTAATAGTCTTGTGCTGAATTTTGAAGTTGAGAGTAGAAAATGAATGTCAAAGGAGAGACAAGAATAATCCAGAAGCAGAAAGAACATAGTCAAAAGACAAAACTATCCTTACTTTTGATTTAAATATCAAAATTAGAAATTTGTACAACTTTTAATGTACAGTGTACAATAAAATCAAGCTATGATCATCCTTACTTTTCATACTTCTATATAGTATAAATATATAATTCTCCTTATCGATGTGCTAGCCTAGGATACAAAGAACCTCATCCATGAATATCCTGAATGATGATTTTGATATGATCACTTCTCAGTTCCGTACCTTTCCTCAAAATAGTCGATAATTTTTGTAAAAAAAAATTATTTTTGAAAATTATTTTTAAAAAATAATTTTTTATGCTACCCTCCCACCCACACATTCATCCCCGCGACCCCGTTAAATTTCTTATTTTTTTAAAAAAAAAATGTTTTTTTTAAAAAATATCCCAAGTCGGAAGTTTGGTCAGATTTTGAAACGGTCATCGGTGTCTTGTCCTAGTTTGAGTGTCGGGCTCGGTCCTAAATCAATTATCAGGGTTGATTTTCACATCAAAAATATTTTTCTAAAGAGATTTTTTTAGTCTCAAGCAAAAAATAAAATATATTTCAAAAAAATATATTTCATTCACCAACCAAAGTCCAAACATTGAAATGTATTTTCCATAAATATTTTCTACTCACCAACCAAACATGAGAAATAAGTAAAAATTCCCTTATTTTCCAAGTAAACCTTTTCTAAAAAAATATTGCTCATTGAAAACCCACTCTTAATGGAAAATAGGAAAATTATGCGGATAAGCAAAGTTACACTATTTAATTACTCATCATAGCTATAGTTTGCTATAATTACCACTCACGATTAATAATTACATGGGCTGACTTCGAGTTTGTATAATTAGTCATGTTTGTATATGTATAATTCGCCAGGATATACAAATAAATATGTATAATATATAATTTTTTAGCGTATATACATATACAATTCATCTCTCTCCCACTCTATGCCCTGTCTCGCTCGCCTCTCTCCTCCCTCTCTCAATCTCGCTCGCCTCTCTCCTCCCTCTCCTAACCTCGCTTCCATTTATACAAATGTATATGTATAATATACAGTTATATACAATTATATACATATACAATTCACATCTCTCCCACTCATTTCCCTCTCTCACTCGCCTCTCTCCTCCCTCTCTCGATCTCGCTCGCCTCTCTCTCTCAGTCTCGCTCACCTCTCTCCTCCCTCTCCAAATCTCTCTTGCCATATATACAATTTCATATGTATAATATACAATTATCTAACCAATATACATATACAATTCACCTTTATCCCACTCTTTTCTCCCTCTCTCTCTCCTCTCTCCTCTCTCTCCCAGTCTCGCTCGCCTCTCTTCTCCAAATAACATGTAGCTACAAATTGCAATTATCAAACTATAGCTACGGAGAGTAATTAATTATTTTTAAGTGTCTATATGTGAAAGTTTCCCATGGAAAATTAGTCCAATTGGACTATCGAAAGATTGCATATAGCATGGCGAGAGACTTCTATCAACATTTGACCAGAATTATTAAAGAAAAACTACCTACCACACATATATCACTATCATATATAATATATTTACCTGTAGTTTAAAATAATTACACATGGATAAGGCATCAGTATCCCACTAGACTATGACCGAAATCACAGAGACACACCTTAACTAAATTAAGGTCCTATTATTCAACTGTTTTTTTTTTTGTAATTTTGTAAACCTGTTTGGACTACGTGGCATCCAACATCTCCCACCCACCTCACTTAAGTGGAGTCACAGAGTGTGTCACGTAAGTCAAAAGGTATACAAAATTACACAAAAAATGAGTTTAGAGGGTAATAGGACCTTAGATTAGTTAATGTATGTCTCTGAGATTTCGATCATAATCTAGGAGATACTTGTGTCTTATCTCTAATTACACATATTACCACTTTTGATGTTTATACCATATAAGTTAAAAGATTTAATAAGATACACAAATCTCTTAAATATGGTATTGAATAATTATCTTTAATTTAAACTCCTTACTTAATGGTCATTCAAGTTAGTTTTTTTCTATTCACATATGTCGCCGGCCGTTCCCCACCCCATGTCCAGCATCCCAGTTTCTTTCTTCTTCTTCCACCTCTTTAATTTATTCTTTCATTCACTCAATACATGTTTGCATGTTCAAATCAGTATTTGAGATGTAGGTTTGTCTCTATTGTTTTATTACTCTCATGTATCTTGATTTTGTATTTAAGTTGAAATTCATAATGTTCTTAAGTTCAATTTAAAAAAAAAGTTTACAAATTAGGTTTTATATTTTTTTGTTTCTCAAACATTTGAATATTGGTCATTCTCAAAATCGGACGATTCTTGTTAAAGGTGCTACACATTAACAATATTATACTAAATCAGACAACTTTTATTTGTTTATTTTTACTTGGGGAAAAGGTAGAAGTACCTCTCTACACTATGACCTAAATCTAAGAGACAGGCCTTCTAAATTAAGGTCTTATTACCCCCACCCCCACCCCGAACTCATTTTTTTAATTGTAATTTTGTACACTATTTTGGCTTACATGGACTGCAAATATCTCCCACGTACCTTAACTGTATGGTGTCACGAGGTGTGCCACATAAGCCAAAAGGAGTACAATATTATATATAAAATGAGTTGAGAGGGATACTAGGACCTTAGTTTAGTTAATGTGTGTCTCTGAAATGTCGGTCATACTCTAGGGGTACTTGTGCCTTCTCCCTTTTTACTAATGAATTTCTCATTATAGGGACTGAATCTTCATCAATCAACATGCAAGTCGAGAAAATATCTAAGTATAGGAATGACCCAATCAAGATGGAAGAATTACGTCAAGTTTTAATTAACAGAACAAATACAACATTAGATATGGACCAATGTTGGATACAAATCATGTGTATATGTATCTAGTTAAGAGTTCATGTATCTGATTTAAGATTATATGCATCTATGAGAAAAAAATTCATATGCTAAAAAGGGAAGAATTTTGAAAAAAATTACTCTTTTTTTGAATTAATAATAAACAAATACCCTATCATCGTGATTTTTTCTAAATTCATGTATTTTAATTAAATTTCATATTTAGATACACATAATTATATGTATATGCCTATTATGTATCTGAAATACAAATATAATGTATGAAACTAATACTTGATACATCAATATTATACTAGATACATAGAAAAGATACATGAAATTAAAATTATATCATCTGAATAGATACATGAAATTAATGCTAAACACATGTAATAAATCCACTAAATAAATCTAGATATTTCTATGATACATATGGATGTACATGTATGATGCTCATGTATCTAAGTGTTTAGTTGGTTGGATACATCGTATAGACCTAACCCATCTTTGGCCCCTTAAACTTGACACGAAGTTTCATTTAGGCACCTCAACTGAGCGATGATCATTTTAAACCCCTCACGTAGGATCTCGTTGTGTCATTTTGACACTTTTCGCTGACATGACATGGTGAGTGTAGTCAGCGCGTGAGGAACTTTTTTTCAGGCAAAAAAAATATTTTTAAAACACTGTTCATCTTCCTCCCTCAATTTTTGTGATTATCTCATCCACCACAAACCATTAACCCACGCTACTTCAACATCGCCATTAATCTTATTAAAATCGAAATTTTTAATTTTTCAGATCTAAAAATCACCACTATTATCTTCTTCTCATTTTGTTTCTTTAGATCCAACAATTAAATTACAGCCCACAAAAACAATTACTCTATTTCGTGTTCGCATATTTGAATCATTTGCACATACAAGAAAGGCAAAAAAAAAAAAAATCTGCCATTGTTAGTTATAATTGATTTTTTTAGAAGTAAAGAAGAGGAAAAAGTGTGCTTTTATAAACTAATTTTTTCAATGTAATTAAATTCTTTTGAAAGTGTTTCTTGGAAAGACGATAGAGTGAAAACGGGTTGAAGTTGGGGTGGGTGGGGGTAAAGAGGACGGGCGCTCTAATGGGGTGGAGCTGGGAGCGGTTGGGGTTGGAATGTAAAAGACGTCTGGATTAGTGGGGGAGGGGGGTGAAGAAGACAAGGGTGAGTTTCTTGAAAATTAGAAGTGTTGAATTTCTTTTTAAAAAATATTTATTATTTGAGTTTTAAATGTCACATGTCCTCAAGTGAATGGTTATTTTTCTTTATAGTTAAAAGTCATTAGTTTAGAATTATTTTTGTACATATATGACATGTGTCTTTGTTTAATTCGTCACTTTGACACGTCATCGGCAAGTGTATTACACACACTTTGTATTTTTGGATGATTGTTAAAATAGTGTCAAAATGACACAATGAGATCCTACATGAGGGTTTAAAATGAACATCGCGCAATTGATGTATCTAAGTGAAATTTCGTGTCAAGTTAAAGGGTCCCGATGGATCATATATCGATAATAGATACATCAAATTAATAAATTTATTATTTTAAGAGTAATAAAAATGGAATTAATCAAATTAAATGACTAATATATACATGCATTTTTTTAATCTTTTATTAATAATATTAATGAATTTATTATTTCAAAGAATAATAAAATAAAATAAAATAAACATACCTTGATTTCCGCCTTATATTAAGGGATTTGATTAATTTAAATTTTCAAAAATAATTGTCTATATATTATGAAAATCCTCAATTATTTTTTTTAAGTAAGGAAATCAATTACAACTAATAATTTTAAATAAATAAAATATGTATTCATTTTAAATTTGACTAATACATATATATTCTAAATATGAAATATATGATAGAGAAATTAATATTTGAAACTATCAGAAATTTTAATAATTACCTAAACTAGTAAAATTTATATAGTTTGCCTAATTTTGAATGGTCAAAAAGAATAGTTGGCATATTTTAATAAAAGTCTCGCCCATAAGCAAATATATTATTTAATAAAGTTGTTATTTTTACTTTTAGCCCAATTCATCACCTATTTGCTCTTCATACACAATCCTCAACTAATCTACCAAATAGCAGAGATTCTTTTTTCACGTATTTAAATATATATATTTTTGAAAAATATTTGTATTTTATTTATCTTATATTTAAATTAAGTTATTACAGTTTCTTTTGTTTCATATCTAAATTTTATTTTACCTTCACTCATTTACTTTGCTATTTTATTGATTTGATTTATTCTTTTTATTTTCTTTGGTTTTTCGTCTGATTTTATTTGAAATTTAATTCCAATGTACTATATTTAAAATAAAGTTAATTTCAAATAAATATCAAAATAAGTGAAGAAAACACAATAAAACATTAAAATTAAAAGGCATCAGCCCTTAAATAATTTCAAATCTATCTTGTTTTTCATAAAATTAATGAAAAATGATTTACCTTCAATTTTACTAGCCTCCCCCCCTCTATGAAAAGAATTAAATACTCCGCCACTCCGACCCTACCACAAATCAACCCTCAAACCCTCTCCCTACCCCTACCCACAAATCAACCCCCGACACCCCACCCCCCAACCACCACCTCCTTTACTTAGGGATGGTGCGTCCGATACATAATTGGTTAATGACGATTCTCAACAGCATTTGTAAGATCTCGAGGCTTACTAGACGAAATTCGATCAAAAATGAAAACTTTGGATATTTTTCTTAGAAGTAGATGAACTACCTATATATTTGTATGTAAGTGCACGGATTAAGAGAAAGCTGGCATCCAATCAAGAATATGAAAAAAAAATACCCCAAAAATCCCATTTTTTAAAAGGAAGTATTGGGTTTCTTAATTTTATTTTTTTTATAAAAAAAAAACTAATTCAAATCCCAGTTTGAAAGCCATGTCTCGGGTGTGATTGAATCCCAATGCGAAAATCAAGATTGACTACCAATTTGAAATTCGAGTTGGGTCCTGATTCGAATGTCGGGGTCAAATTCCACATTGATGAGTCGTATCTAAGTTGGGATGTCTCGATCAGGTCCTACATCAGGTCTCGTTGGATTTAGAATCGATCGTGGGATTGTATTTCGATCTAAGTGTTAAAATCGGGTCCCAACTCAAATATCGGGTCGAGAGTTGGGGTGAAGTCCAAACAATTATCGATGTTAGGGTTGAATCAAATGTCAGGTCGGTCCTAAAAAGTTTTCTATAAAATAATACAATTAACATAAAGAATGAGAACCATTATGTAGTCATGACAGCAACTTATAAATACGATTTAGTAATGATTTTGCTTTACTAATTTTTTGCTGCTTAATAAAAGAGAATGTCCGTTACAAGTTTCATAATTGATTTAGCAAACTCAACGTTAAATCAACAAAATCAATAAAATTCTCACTTTTTGATTTTATTGGGGAAATTCTAATAGGTGGTTCGGTAAATGATTCTTCACAAGTGTCCGGACCAGTCATAACAGCGCCTGCAGAAGTCCTCGCCACAAAAATGTCATTTGCATCAAAAGCTTTAAGTGAATATTTAGCATCCTCTATCGCCCCATCATAATTTTCCATACAAACGTGAAGGCATTGCTTCAGAACAGGTTCTTTTGCTTGCTCTAGTAGATGTACGACTTCCTTGTAGATAGTTTTTGCTATTGTTATAGACTGTTGAAGTAGGATACGTATCAAACCCTTTTTATCTGCAAAAAAACTCTTAGGAACAGCTCTAAGAGATTCATTACATAGTTTGAAGTTATTAGACGTTTGACAAACATCTTCTATCAGATCTCCGGATGAAAGAGTTATAAGGAAGAGAGAGATAAAGAAAATAACTATTAATGTTTTCATAGAATTCATGTTGAATGGTACATATATTTTCTGAGTTACAATATGAGTGGTTTTTATAGCTAGAATACAATATTTTCATTCATGATTATGTAGGTATTATTGGGTCAAGATTGTGGTAATTAATTGTATTTTTTTCCTTTTGAAATAAATTAGTATTAGTAAGCATTGTCTTTTAATTTAGGCTTGCAAATAATTTAATATTAATTAACTCCAAAGATGATTTTCAATCATTTTTTTCCTTACTCTGATAAGTACGTAGCTAAGTCCAATATAATATGGAAAAAGAAGAAGGAATCGTCAATATTTTGGAGACTCATATTTATTTTGGAAAAGAATATTTATGAAAAAATTTAGTCAGAATTTGATTAGAATGGTATTTTATCCTTTAAACATTTTTATCTTTTTTAACTTTAATACCCTTTAATTAAAAATGATAAAAATATCAATTTATTTTAAAATAAAAAAGTAGATTTTTTAAATTTTTAATAAAATTATGGCTAAATTTTCTGATCATTTAGCATTACCCATATATTTTCTATCACTTATTACATAATAATATCAATATATTAGTTGCGTCATACATTTGTGTGCATTAATACAAAGAATCAGTGAACAATATTGGTGATTATCCGGTTCTCCAAATAATAAGTGCACAAAATTAATTACGTATCTTAATAAATAGAAGAAGAAAGGGAAATAGAATAGTTAATTAATGATTACTAGGTGCTAAACTGCTAATAGTTTGTATAATAATAAAATATTCCCTCAAGTTCATATTAAGTGTATAGTGGGTGTTTGACACTCTCTTTACGAAAAATATTTAAGAACCTAAATTAAATGTTGCTTTTCACGATATCTTTTTCATGATTTTCAAACTATTCTACTACAAAATTAATGTAATTAAGAACCTCATTATTTAATTAAATAAAGGATACATGTGACGAAGTTTCAATAATTATTTTAAATTAAAAATAATTCATTTATTATGAACTATACAAAACATTCTAAAAATTCATTCATATGAACTACATTAAAATCTCTATAAATTATTATAGGTGGGATCATAAAATTTTATTATTTTATAGTATTATTATTTAGTCGATAAATTAATATTTATTAATTTCAAGAATGGTTTGTGATTTAATGAAAGTTAATTTGATTACATCAAAATCATTGTATCTTACTAATTTATGTATCATATTTATTGATTTCACGTAATAGAACCTTCCACTACCAAAAGGAACTATGACATGTTCATCAACTCTACAATGGCCTTCACGGATAGTTTTACGATATCCTTTTTTCAAATCTCTAGATTGTAGCTATAACTCTTTTTCATAAATTCATTAGATTTTAAATTTTTTTAATGCAGGTGAATGTAATGATGTTTTTATCGCCGCAACTATCATTGTATGTGTTCAAAGCCAATTGATAACAAAAACACCTTATAACGCTGTTGTTTCTAAAGATGAGATCGGAAATTTCAACACAATTGTTGGAGCAATATTGACTGCCCCTGATCACGGTATCAAGCCACTCTTTATCAAAATTAAGAAAGGCACGTATCAGTAATTTATTAGAGTTGATAAAAAGAAGACTAATATATTTATGATTGGAGAAGGTATGGACACTACGATAATAACATGTAATAGAAGTTTTGTCGACGATAATCGAACCTATGACACCGCAACCTTGGGTAAGTATGTCTCTCTCTCGATATATATATATATATATATATATATACACACACATTATTTTTATTAGTTTTGATAAATTATAATTATTTCTTATAATCTAATTTGCAGGGGTTCTTGGCAATGACTTCACAATCCAAGACTTAACTTTCAGAAATAATGTCGGACCCATAAAGCACCAAGCAGTGGCATTAAGAGTTGAAGCAGATTTGGTGTCCTTTTATAAATGTCGATTCGACGGATATCAAGACACTTTGCATGCATAAAGAAAACGTCAATTCTACCGAGACTTCAAAATCTATGGCACGATAAATTTCATATGTCGTGACGCGACATCCTTTTTCCAAAACTGCTTGTTTGAAGCACGCACTCAAATGGCGAAGCAATATAAACACAATCACAACGTAGAAAGAGATCTTGAGGCCTTAAAAAGTGGAACAGAGCTTCAAAATTGCACCATAAAGGCTGCCCTCGATTTGGAGAAATCGGACAACGTCACAACGTATTTAGGTTGGCAGTGGGGCATATTTTCTAGGACTGTGATAATGAAAAGTTACATCGGTAACTTGATAATCCCAGAGAATGAGTTAAATGGATTGAATCGGCAAATAAATTCGCTAGCCGCCGATCATATTATTTAGAGTAAAATAATAGAGATCCGATTTTGTTATGAAGGGACGTATGACATGGACATTCGTCACTAGTGATCCATATATTGCATCAAAATTCACAGTTAAGAACTTTATAACTGGTGATCAGTGAATTTCCGTTAATATTCCTCATTACCTAGATTTATCTTGAACAACAATAAGTTGTATGATATTCCTTAGTAATTATTATCAGATTATAAAAATAGTACTATATACATACTATGTACGTATCTTGTTTTTGTATAATTCATTTTACGCATTATAGCAGTAATTTATCAATCAAAACAGAAGAGTCACGGGCTTATTAAACCAAAATAAATGAAAGGGCCGTGGATTTGGGCCAATTATTAGGTCGATGTTTTGGATTTTTTAATGTAAAATAAGGGTAGAATGGATTATTATAAGAAAAAATTAAACATATACACATCTTTATTTAGTGAAAATTTACCATAAGAATAAATAATTAATTTAATATAAAATAATTCTAATATGTTAGGACTTGTAATTAACTGTTACTTTTAATAATTATTAAAAAGTGTAATAATAACTTTTAATGTAGGTTTATTATAAATTCATCATGTATCAACAATTGTGTTCGTTTATTTGAATATGTTACGATTTAGGATAGATGGAGGAGAAGAAGATTTGAATTTTGAATACTCTGAAGCTGTTACAATTTGGAATAGATTGATATCCATTTGTTTTGTGTGATTTGTGAGATTGAAAATTAATTTTACGTTTAGATTTGCGTAACATGTTATGTATCCGGATGAATCTTACTTATCGGGATGTTTATCTTTGAAGAACTTATTGTAAAATTGAAAAGGACAGAGGTATAATGTAAATTACTCAGTACACTATATAATTCCTACAATTTTTATATTTAATATTCCGTTAAAACAATATAAATCTTCTTTGGGAAATAATCAAGAACATATATATGTTTGTGTGTCGTCCTATAAAAATAAGAAGATTATAATTAGCATAAAAATGAATGTGAAGGTAAGTAGGTAATAAAACCAAAAAAGAAGAAAGAAGAAAGAAGAAGAAGAGGGGCCAAATAACTTGCAAAATAAACCTTGGCATAAATCATAATGACTTAGGACAACAACTTATAAGTTAAATGAGAATGTTGATTACATATTAATTAATTTCCGAATTGGTTCATCAAACTTGCGGTTAAATTTATAAAATTCATAAAATCATCATCTTTTGACTTTATTGGATATATCTTGACAGATTCATTAAATGTTTCTTCACAAGTGTCAGGAGCACTGGCAAAGCCAGAAATGACACTCATAGCCACAGAAAAGTAATTTACATCAAAATCTTTAATTACTGTTTCAGCGTTATCTATCAAAAGATCATAATTTTCCTTACAAACTTAAAGACATTGTATGAGAACATGTTCTTTTGCTTGCTCTAATAGACTTAAAATTTCATTATAAATATTTTTGGTCTTTGTTAAATATTGTTGAAGTAGAATATGTACCAGACATTTTTTATCATCAGAAGAGCTCTTAGGGTCCGATCTAAGAGCATCGATACAAACTTTGAAGTCACTAGACGTTCGACAGTTGATCGCACATATTTTATAGGAAAACTATATAACTAAACATATAATATTACCGTATATACTATATTTTACCTCTAGTTTGAAATAATTATACAGATTATCATTTTTAATATTTAAATCATATATTTTAAAAGATTTAATCAGATATATAAATTTCTTAAATGATATTAAATAATTATCTTGAATTTTAACTCTTTAATTAAATATATATTAAAAAGTCAAAAAATTTCTATTACAACTGCCGTTTATACCATCCATAAAAAGATGAAGCGTCATGTTACATTTTTGCTTAATTAGTACTGTTCACCGAATTTTGTTAAAGCTGCCAACATTAAAAAATATAATAACATTATATAAATAAAAGCCACTTACTAATTAAACATAAAATTAAGTAAACTTGTATCACTCTCCACAATAAATTTTCATAAAAGTAAGTTCATAAGAAAATAATATAAATTTAAAAATTACAACTAAAACTAAAAATATGAAAAGAATAATTAGAAACGTTCAATTGAATTCTTACGATGGAACTATAGTCCACTTGGATTGTTTGATCGCACATGCCATGCGCCAAACCAACGGACCAAGATTGGTTATCTATTCATGAATATATATATATATATATATATATATATATATATATATATATATGATTTGTCCGTTATTGGTCACAATATAACATTTTAATATTTAAATTTTAAATTTTTTTTTTACTTTTATATAAATCATTTATAGCAATACAAATGGTCCATGAATATTTCGAACCACAAATATAAAAAAAAAAATACTTCTTTCTTAAACTTTGTACTAAAGTCACATAGTGTCACATAAATTGAGACGAAAAGAATAATAGGCAAAGGTTCAAAAAAAGATGTATTTGGTATATTAATTTAAGGGTGACATTGGGTCGGGTAATCAGACTGATTAACTAATTACGGAATGTGGTTGCTCTGTGTTTGGTTTGGATATCGGTTGAGATTACCGGATCTTATAGATCCGAGTCTTATTAGATTTGTAACTTGTGCAATTCCGGGCCATATTGGTCCTGGTTTCAACTAAATCGTATTTTTGAATAAATCTTTTTAAAGTATTTTTTAAGTACTTCATGAATGTTAAATATAATTTAAATATTAAACTATACAATCGGACATGGTTGACTAAACCGGTACCATCAAATCACAAATAGTATAAGTCAAACAATTTCGATTATCGATTGACGTTTGTGCTCGGTCGGTTCCAGATCATCAAGGTGAACTGACACGTCACAACCCATAAGTCTTGGGTTGGTTCAATCTAAGCTCTACTAGATCCGATTCGATCCTAGAATGACTCGACTTAATTGACACTCTTAGATTACTTTAGGATCGTGCATAAAGAGCTTGTGATGAATCAACATGAAAATCACGTATCCTGTTTTTGTACCTTGTTTTATGGGTGGGGTCCACAAAGCAGATCAAAAAACAAAAAAATTACATTTTATATATAGGGTTAAAATTTTATTTTATTTATAATAATTAAGAATATCAAATATATAATAACTATAGTAGCTTTGTGGCATCTTTCATCAAAGAAATGACTCTTTTCTTTGTGTTCAACTCTTTCTCTACGTATCTAAGTTCGAGTGAAAGTACTACTGTTTGTTTTTGAAAGCTATTTCATTCAATTTCTCCAACTCATTTCACGCAACACCTCCGTTATTGATTTTAAAGCTAGGATAGCAAAATTATAAAGGATTTTCAAATTTTCTCAAAAACCATTTAAAAATAATTCGAGACTTAATATAAACCTAACTTGTAAATTCATAAAATTCACGATCTCTCTAAGATCTAAGTAATGGTCCAAATGCTACAGAAACCAAGAAAATGAAAACGACATTTGGCTTTCTAGGGAAGGAGCAGTAAAAATGGCATTTTTAAAAAAAAATTAATTTTCAATATTATTAATTAGATATATTTTGTCTTAAATTTCAAGAGGATTAGAGATAAAATTATTTCTAACTCTTTTCACAAAAGTAACATAATTAAGTTTCATAACAGATTTCACCCTAGTAACACAAAAATCACTATTACTGAAAAATTCATTTTTTAATCAGTCAGCGATGTATGTATTATAATTATGTGATCATCGATCTATTTAAAGTTAAAATAACTATAATGAAATCACTACACTAACTATTTCTCAAGAATATTATGTACAACGTTAAAAATTCAGAAATAAAATTGTCAATTTTATGGTTTAGTACACTATTTACACCTAAAGATCATCATCTCAATGATAATGTTTCAACAATTAAGGACCACCACCCTAATCTCATATTTTATATTGTTTTAGTAAATAACACATTAAATAGTTGTATGACTTATATTTTACTAGAATAAAAAAAAAATGCAGCCTCTATATTTTTATGACAGTTGATACAATTGGTCGCGTTGGTGGTGGTCCTAGTCATGGCCGATTAGTAGTAATATTAGTAGCTAAGCTTAAAAAAAAAGACAATTAAAAGGAGGGAGGGGGGGGAGGGGGTTCCTGTTGTTTTTAATTTTATTATTTTTGTCTAATTTTCTTTGATTATGATATCATTGATTATTGCTACTGCAAAATTCTCCATTTTATTCTTTATAACCTTTCGCTTCATTTTCTTTTTTCTTTTAAAAATGATGTTGTTATTCTTAATTTGTGTCAAGCGTCTAATAGAAATAATCTTTTTAACTTTGTACGTCTTATCTGAATCAACTCCTTAAATGATTAAAATTGTCAAACGATACCTAAATATATAATTATTTAAACCTTTGTAGTATAGAAGAAATGAGACCATTTTATCATCCCCCCCCCCTCCCTAGCAATTTTGGTATTTTAATTTTCATGTGACCAATAGTTTTCTTTAGCCAATTTTGACATTTTACTTTAATGTGATCAATAATAGTTTTTGTAATGACCCGTTAGGATATTTTGAGAACTAGTTATCTCTCTTCCATAAAAGACCCTTTCTGTAAATTTTAGTCGGAAATTTAGAATTACTCATTTAACTATAGTTATTTAATTAGCGGATAATTTTTACTATTTAATTTTAGTAATTAATTAATGGGTCAATTCATAAGTTATTTAGTACCCTATACTATTTGACCCATGTATTGAATTAAGTTGATAGGGTTTAATACAATATTAGTCATTGTATAAGCCTATTTCGGCTCAAATTCTCAAACGAGGATGACGACAATGGATTTGGTGATTGTCAGAGTATTGGCCAATATACATCAGGTAAACCATGTCCTTCTTGTATTGTATTATGTGTAAAACTTATATAATTGATGTTAAATTAAGTCGGTTAGAAATTAGATAAGAATTGAAAAGTTTGGAATCAACTTTCATATGGATATGCCTTGTTAATTCTTAAATTTTAAAAGAAAATTTGACCACGTGTGAGACGCCATTACTCAATGGGGAAAGTTGCTTACTTTTTGAAGAACAATGTAATTGCTATTGATTTTTCCTTTATAAGTTAGTGGGGTGATATTAATGATTTTCTCTATTTCAAATTAGGGGTAGTGATATATAGGATTGGTAGTTAAGAAATTTGAATATTAATGATAGTGGGGTGGTTGGATAATTAACCACGGGAAAAATATTATCCCGGTAACTAGTAGCTAAATCTTTAATATCCTATGACTAGGTTTGTAATGAAATAGAAATTATTTTGTAGTTTGTTAATTGGGAAAAACAAAGGTGGGAATGATGATGAATGTATGTGGTTGGAAAAAGACTTTTAGCTTTGAAACAAAAGAAAATATATTATCATTTGAAATTTAGAAATAGAAGACTTAACCCTACACTTGAAATTTAGAAATAGAAGACTTAACCTATTGGTTGTAATCAATATTTAGGAACTTTATTATACATTTGAGTGAGTTTTGAGTCTAGACTAGACACATAATAATGTGGGTGTTGTTAGTCTTGTAATCTTATTGTGGTCATAAATTTGAATAGATTGCTTTGAGTTGGAAGTTCAATGAAAGGGGAAGACACAAGTTGCGGAGTGAATTATTCTTGAGACTGAGGCAAGTGGATTTCTAAACTCTTGTTAAGTGTATGAAATGCGTGTATTTCCTTGTGGTATTTGTGTGGGAGTAAATGGGACTTGGTGATGGGTTGACTTGTCCACATTGATTAATTCTAATGATGAAAACAAAGGGTAATAGAAGGCAATGTGAATAATTGCTTGTGTGTGATCTGTTGGTAATGGAGAATGGTTTGAAAGGCTTGTTGAATCATTGTTGATGTTGTTGTGAATTGTGCAATGTTATGAAAATGGTCATATCCTCTTTATTTGTGTGAACATGTCATTTGCATTATTTTGAGACATGATTGTGACAAGTGTTATGTGCATAAAGAAAGAATGAGAACTTAAAGAGGATGTACCATTTCGAGGGACGTATCGCGCGCCGCGATGGATACTATATTTCGAGGGACGTATCGCGCGCCGCGATGGATACTATATTTCGAGGGACGTATCGCGCGCCGCGATGGATACTATATTTCGAGGGACATATCGCGCGACGCGATGGTTACTATTATCGAGGGTCGGGTCGTGCGCCGCGACAGATGCATGGACAGATATGTCCCCCATGGGTCCCGGACTGAGAGACAGCGGATGTGTATCACTAGGTCAGACATGCATCATTATACTTGACATTGTATTCCATTGCATTGCACATATTTATCATTAGTGAACTTAATATTGTGTTTTGCTGATCTTGTGATTGTCTTTTTTTGCGGAACTTGTGATTGTTGAATACTGAGCTTGTTATTGAGGATATATAATTTGTTGAAGTGTTGTTGTTGAGGATATGTAATTTGTTGAAGTGTTGTTATTGAGGATATGTAAATTGTTGAAGTGTTGCTATTGAGGATATCTAATTTGTTTAAGTGTTGTTGTTGAGGATATGTAATTTGTTAAAGTGTTGTTGTGGAGGATATGTAATTTGTCTAAGTGTTGTTGTTGAGTTACATGCTATGTAAACTGTGAGTTGTTAGGTTGGGCTGATGTTTATGCAGGTTGTAGTTGTGGAGGTTCGGTTGGGGGTGGTAGGAGTACCCGTATTTCATTCCCTTAGCTTGTGTTTAGAGGTTTACTTGCTGAGTACCGTGTGGTTTGGTACTCACCCCTTGCTTCTACAATTTTTTGTAGGTTATTAGCCCGGACCTTTATGATATATTTCTCTTCGTTTCCGAGGCTTCTTGGAGATTTATGAGGTAGCTGTTTGTCATCTCAGCAGACCTTCTTACTCCTGTTTATGATCTTGTTCTACTCTAGAAACAACGTCATATGAGACTTATATTTTCTTTTGATTCAATTGTAATACATTAGAGACTTGTACACGTGACAACCAGATTTTGGGGTATAATTTAAGTTGATAGTAAATTTTCCGCATTTTATTGTAATAAGTTGAGTTTTAGGCTGACTTGTCTTGGTGGGATAAGACGAGTGCCATCACGCCCATTTTTGGGTCGTGACAGAAATGGTATCAGAGCCCAGGTTCATAGGTCTCACGTGTGTACAAGTCGAGTCTAAGTAGAGTCTCGAGGATCTGTACTGAGACGTCTGTACTTATCTTCGAGAAGCTATGGAGACTTTTAGGAAAAATCTTCACTTCTTGAATCTCTATCGTGCGTACTTTGTCTGATTTTATTCTTATCGCTTCATTCCATTTACTCTCATTATGTGATGACTCGTGCGTAGTTCCTCATGTCAGTAGTTGGTGTTGCGTATGACTTGGATGATAGATATGGTGTTAGGGTTGGAGTGATATACTTATGAAAATGGTGTGTGGTTCGATAATTGAAAGTGAACCAATTAAATTGATGGCAAGATAATGGACAATGCTACTTGAGAAAATACAGTAAGAAAAGTTGTCATAATATGTATGAGTTGCTTAGCGAATGATAAGAATATTGTTGCACCAATTGAGATCAGATCCTCTTTTGTGATTTTATAGATTGAGTGTATACCAAAGATGGTTATAAAATGACTATTACAATGGTACCAATTCTTACTTGGTTAGAGTTATGTTTTTTTT
The DNA here is from genome assembly GCA_022817965.1 of Solanum lycopersicoides. Classification (NCBI taxonomy): domain Eukaryota; kingdom Viridiplantae; phylum Streptophyta; class Magnoliopsida; order Solanales; family Solanaceae; genus Solanum; species Solanum lycopersicoides. The sequence continues at coordinate 85,681,088 of CM040627.1, forward strand.
GTTACTCTTGCTATGGACCTGATCTACAAAGGAATGCACATCACGTTAAATGAGAACCCGAACCAATTTGGTAGAGTATTATATATATTTAATTAATGGGTAGACATGTGTGGGCTATTTGGGTATAATCTTCTCGATAGGTATGATGTGTTCTAGTGGTGGATTTAACAGACTTTACAATGTGGTACTAGTTGTAAATGGAAATGAATACGTTGATGTTAAGTGCAAATACTAACTACTTAAGGAGTTATCTATTGTATTACATGCTCATATGATAAGATTTGATGTTGAATTCATATTTGAGAAACCAACTAGCTTGCTAGTACGGATGAATATGTTAAGCATTATTTATAAGGAAGCTCTTAGTGGTGGATCTTTGGTATGATATTGATGTGTTCAGGTGTGAAATGTATTTTGTGAATTTTAAATAGTGTTGATTTCACCATAATCTACTTGGAAGTGCACCGACACCAGGATGATAAACTTATATGTAAAGAAAGCCCAACAAGTATATTTGGGTGAAGGCAATTGAAAATTTTAGTAAGAAAATGTGTATGAAGTTAAGTTAGTCTGTTGAATTTGATTGGTATAGTTGAATTTGAGATGTCATGTCAATGACAAGGTTGACTTTGTGTTAATGAGAAGGGTTGACTGGGCATAGTGATAATAAGAGTTCGTGATGGATTGTGATTAGAATGCAACTATATGATAAGTTTTGTGGGTTAAAAGACTTTTGTATGGAAATGGTGACTTTAGAATGTCTATGTTATTATTCACTACCATTTTGTGAGTAGCATGATTGTATGGTAATTTTTAGGAGGATTTGGGATGTCACTCAAATAAAATTGAAAAGAGCTAGAGCCATAATGGAAAGAACTAGTGGTATGTATTTTAACTTCCAGAGCGAGGGGAGAATTAAAATATTTACTTTGAGTGCAAGGGTTAAGGATGTATCTTCAGAGAAATTTGGCGAATTGGGTTCAGAGAAATGTGATTTTACTTGTTTCTCCCTGATTATGAAAATATATAGTGTCACAAGATCAACATAATGGTTAAAAAAAAAAAACTATTGGATAAAACTTGAGAAAGGAGTATACGAACGTTCAACTCGTGTATGATGATTAGTTCTTTGTGGTTTTGAGTTTAATAATGAGTATGATTGAATTTTTAACGAAAGATAGGATAAAGTTAATGGAGGGCCGATCAGTGATAAGCTAAGATACGTGAATTCATAAAAATCTTCAAGGTATAATGTTAACATCCCCACTCTGTTCAAATAAGGCGAAACGTCGCGGCAACTCAAAAAATTATTAATTCATTCAATTTTGATAGAGTTTTAAAAATAAACGAGTTTTAAAAAGAGTCGCCACCTAATTTTAGAAAAACTAGGAAAAACATTATGTGATCTACGAAACCAATTGATTCTAGGTAGGGGGCGCAAATTATTTCGAAGGGAAGGGGTTAGGCACCCTTCGAAATCCACAAGTGTGGGTCCCGACTGAATTTTTTTTTTTTTTTTCAAATTGAGGAGAAAAATAAAATAATGTACGAATATAATAAACATGTAATATACACAAATAATAAAATAAAATAAAAAAATATAAGAAATGGCCTAAAGTTTGCCTAACGTAATATATACAAAATATTGAATAAAGAGTATAATTCAAACTTAATTCAAATAACTTCAAAGGAAAGTAACTCCGGGGTACCTGTAAACACACTTAGTAAAAGTGTTAGTAATAAATAAATATAAATAAAATTAAATATAAGAAATAATAATTAAAAAATAAAATCCGTCTTATTAACATGGGAGGCCTTGGAAATCGACGGTAATTTCTTCATCGGCCAATTTTAACTCAAACAAACAAAAAAAAAATAATAATAATAATAATAATAATAATAATAATAATAATAATAAAGGTAGCCACATGAAATTAACAAAACAAGATTTGCTAGTATCTTCTTAAATGGTCAATGTAATCAATCAAAATAAATTAATTAAGAATAACTACATGTGAGTCAAATGGAGCAGCAATACAAATCTAAAGTTATTGAAAAATGGAGAAACTAATAAATATATATAAGACCTATCACATATTATCAAAAATGCAAAATTTGCAACTAACTTAAACGAATAAAGAGCACATTACTTTCAGGATATAAAATGGCAAAATTAATATCATGAAAAGTGAAGTCAAACAGGAAACCAACAATAAGAATATCGTCAAAACTAAACAAAGAAAGTAATAATATCATCGAAAGTAGACTTAAATAAAAGCAATGAAATCAAACTATGATAAATATAATCAAGCCAATATGAATAAATACATATCTAAGAAAATCAACTTTTTAGAAACTAGAATGAGAGATTTTTTTTTTCATCGATCAATTTTAAAAAAAATAAACAATATGAACTTAAACTAAATGTCCGTCTTTTAAAATGTGGAGGCCTCTAAACCCGACGGAGAGATTTTTCATTGGCCAATTTAACTTGTAATGTTCGATATCATTCCAACAAAGTAAAGTAATCAAAAACAAATTAATTTTAACAATAATTAAGGGAGCATGATGAACAAATTACTAAAAATATACTACACAAAATCAACTTAAACAAAATGATTAAAAGTGGAAAAGTAATCAAAACGGATAACGAACAAATAAAATATATTAAGATGAATATGAAATAAATAAATAATAAACAAATAAAACCCAACAAAATTAAATAATAATAATAAAAAAAAGAAACTCTTGAACACTAGAAAGAAAAAAAAAACAAGAGAAAATTATCCAAAATACATAATGCTAGTAACATAATAAAGTATAACATGTATTAAAATAAACCACAACAATTATAATCATGGGAAAATGAAGTCCACCTAAAAAACAATATCGGCACAGTAAAATATAAAAGTAGTATATATATATATATATATATATATAAAAGCGAGACAAAGTCACAATTGACAAAAACAAATAATAATAATAATAATGAAACAGCCCCAACAATATAATAATGTAACAAATTAGTATGTACAAGAAAACAAAACAGTGACTAAGTACAGGTTGTTGGAGTTACCCATTTTGAGGGAGAATCGGAGCTTGGAGCTCATTTCGGGCGTGAGGTTTAATCGGGGTAAGCAGATTTCGCCGGACTTGCTGGAGCTTGGAGAAGAGATGATAATAATTTGGGTTCTCTTTGCCGGAGTTTGGTGGTGCGAGGTCGAAACTGATAGAGATCTGGTCCAAGAGTGGGGGGAGGCTTCTCACGAGCTCACCGGATCTCAAATTCGCAGCGAGACAAAGCTTTGACTTGTCGGAGTGCCTGCAAACCAAACAAAATTCAAAAGAGGGGAAAATGGCAACACTGGTTCGTTGAAAGCTCGCCAACAATGGCGATTTTAGAAGGAAAACAGGGATTTGGTTGTTCTTTGGGCGGCTGGTTGGTTTTGAGAAGAGAAGCTGGGTTTTGGTGATTGTTTGATTGTGATTTTAGTTGAGGAGATGGAGCTGTTTGGTGTTTGTTGGCCGGATCTGCCGGTGGTCTTCGCGGGCTGCTGCTGGCCGGTGGAGAAGGAAAATGGAGAGTGATTTGAGGTTGTTTGGGTGGCTGCCAAGGAGAGGGAAGGGAGAAGAGAAGAGGGAGGCGGAGAGAGAAAAAAAAGGTGGAAGAAATTAGGGTTTTTCTTTTCCCCATTTTTTCAAATTAATTCTCCCATTTTTTTTCTATCCACCACCAATTTTAACTTAAATAAATAAAATGTAATGGACCCAAATGTGTGGGCTTGAAATTGTAGGCTCAAAATTATTAATAGAATCCCTAAATTTTTCGTATTTGATTAAATTTTAAATTTTGCTAAATTCAACATAAATATTAACAAATGTAACAAATAAAATGAAATTTTAAAATAATATAATGAACGTAACTAGTAACATGTGAAATGCAATTTTAAAAATTAACTAACAAAAATCCTAAATTTTGATAAATAAAGATAGTTATCGATAAACTTATTTAAAATTATATAAAAAGAAATTATTTTAAGCTATTAAATAAATAAAACTTTAAAATTATGAATTTTTAAAATGTTAGGCCAAAATTGGGTGTCAACAGCTGTCCCTTTCGTTGTGTATGATTGATGAAAGAAATCGTGGACAACGAAAATTGAGAAATCCAATTTTGACCGAACACATGACCTTTGTAGAGAGGTGCGGTGGAAATATAGTTAAAGTCAATCACGAACTCGCATCTAAAAGGTTCCACGCTTTGTTGCGTCTTTGTTGAAGTAATTCGCACATGTGGCTCCTCTGAAAGTGCATCCTCTAGAATGTTCTAGAAAAAACAAAGATAAAACTCATTATTATAGGCAAAACTAAAAGAAAAAGAGTAGCATCTCTTATGATACGATAAATGGAGATAAATACAGGTCCCTTGGTAGGACGAATGAAGATGATGATCAATCTGTAGGATTTGGAATGTATGTTTATCGGTAGGACGAATGAAAAAAATGATGATCCATCGATAGGATTTTGAATGCATGTCCATCGATAGGACAAATGAAAAGATTATCCATCGATGGGATTTTGAATGATGTCCATCGGTAGGACAAATAAAAAGATTATCCATCGGTAGGATTTTGAATGTATGTCCATCGGTAGGACAGAATGCAAACATCTTTCAACGCAAGTTTCCACCGTCTTGAACGTTGAATAGATAGGGTGCACAACCTTCACCTCTGAATAGATGCGTCTTAAATGCAAATATCTTTCAACACAAGTTTTCACCGACTTGAACGTTGAAAAGATATGGTGCACATCATTCACCTCCGAATAGATGCGTCTTAAATGCAAATATCTTTCAACGCAAGTTTCCACCGACTTGAACGTTGAAAATATATGGTGCACATCCTTCACCTCCGAATAGATGCGTCTTAAATGCAAATATCTTTCAACGCAAGTTTCCACCGACTTTAACGTTGAAAAGATATGGTGCACATCCTTCACCTCCGAATAGATGCGTCTTAAATGCAAATATCTTTCAACGCAAGTTTCCACCGACTTGAACGTTGAAAAGATATGGTGCACATCCTTCACCTCCGAATAGATGCGTCTTAAATGCAAATATCTTTCAACGCAAGTTTTCACTGACTTGAACGTTGAAAAGATATGGTGCACATTCTTCACCTCCGAATAGATGCGACTTAAATGCAAATATCTTCTTGGCGAAGTATAAACTTTTGCGAGGGATGAAATCTTCTTGCGATGCATAAAATCCGCAAGGTATGAAATCTTCTTGCGATGCATTAATTTCTGCGAGGTATGACATTCTCTCGCGATGCGTGAATAATAACTTGCGATGCATGAATATTAACTTGCGATGCATGCTCTTTTGCAATGCATGAATATCTTCCCGCAATGCATGATTTTTTTTTTTTTTTTTTTGCGATGCATGAATATTGACTCGCAATGCATGATTTTTTGCAATGCATGAATATTGACTCGCGATGCATGATTTTCCGCTATGCATGAATATTGACTCGCGTTGCATGATTTTCCGCTATGCATGAATATTAACTCTCGATGCATGATCTTCTGCGGGGCATGAATATCTTCCCGCAATGCATGAATTTTGCGAGGGATGGAATCTTCTCGCGATGCATAAATTCCGCAAGGTATGAAATCTTCTTGCGATGCATTAAATCTTCTCGCGATGCGTGAATAATAACTCGCGATGCATGAATATTTACTTGTGATGCGTGAACTTTTGCAATGCATGAATATTGACTCGTGATGCATGATTTTTTTTAATTTTTTTTTTTTTGCGCTGCATGAATATTGACTCGCAATGCATGATTTTTTGCAATGCATGAATATTGACTCGCGATGCATGATCTTTCGCGATGCATGATTTTCTGCTATGCATGAATATTGACTCGCGATGCATGATTTTCCGCTATGCATGAATATTAACTCTCAATGCATGAATATTAACTCTCAATGCATGATCTAACTCGCGATGTATGAATTTCTGCGAGGAATAAAATCTTCTCGCGATGTATAAAATTTCTGCGAGGTATGAAATCTTCTCGCTATGCATGAATTTCTGCGAGGTATGAAATCTTATCGCGATGCATGAATATTAACTCTCAATGCATGATCTAACTCGCGATGCATGAATATTAATTCGCGATGCATGATTTTTTACAATGCATGAATATTGACTCTCAATGCATGATTATTAACTCTCAATGCATGATATAACTCGCGATGCATGATTATTAATTCGCGATGCATGATTTTTTGCAATGCATGAATATTGACTCTCAATGCATGATTTTTGCAATGCATGAATATTGACTCTCAATGCATGATTTTCTGCAATGCATGAATATTGACTCTCAATGCATGATTTTTGTAGTTGCTATCAAGCTTCTCGCAGTATTTATCAGAATTTTGAGGTCTTCCTCAAAATTCTGTCCCAGTTAGAATTTTGGCAAATCTCAAAATGATCTTCCATCTTGACTTGTTGGCGATAACACCTCTATTGAGAATTTTTGAGATATTTTCAAAAATTCTGTCCCAGTTTTTATTGTAAGGAGAAATAATAATCACACTGGGTATATGACCGAGCCGTCGTGGCGCCTACATATCCTGTTAATCAAGGAATCAGGTCAAATGTAGTTCCAAACTTGTAGATGATGAATACTGCAAAGAATCTGAAAGAAGATCATCAGTAGAAAATGTACAATATGAACATGATGAAATAGAAAAATAATATTCCATGTGATATCCAAAGCCTAGAGATATAAAAAAAAAAACATGTCACATTTTGGGACGGACAATCCACGAAGTAAAATAGGACTCTCACACATACGAGATTAACCCGATTACACTTTTTACAATGAACAACTCAAAAGGCAAATTTTTTTATTTTTTTTTTAATAAAATTGAAAGATTCTTAAAAAGGTTTTAAAATATTAAAGAATGAGTGTTTGCTCACTTTTTCTTTTCTTTTTGAAAAAATAAATAATATGATGAGATAGTCAAACCTTCACTACAATTGGTACCAACAGTTAAGATTGCAGGTAAATCTCTCATTCCTTTTTTTTTTTTTTTTTTTAAGATTGAATTTAAGGTAATTCCTACAGCTTCAAGTGGTACCTCCAATATACTTAAGGATCAACATGATCTGTTCATCTTGCTTCAAACAAAGGTTTTGAATTGTATCAATCCTCATGTTTCAAGTGCCCTCACGAAAAAAATTTGTCCTATTTCACACGTATTTGAAACATTTGATTTTAGGACATTTTGAAAGTGCACTCACACTCACAAGAATGTTCAATTCATACAACTGTGATACCATAGGCTTGACCCTTATGTAAATCTCCACTAATGTGAGAACATTCGGAATGAGATCATGTAGGGCTTGTCATTGGCTTGTAAAGTAGGCTTAGGGACGGTTAGGATATTTATTTGGGATAAAAGTGACTGAATTCCTCCTTGAGCGTCATACAGAATTTGTGCTCTTAATGATTGGTACGCCTTTGGCGTTAGATCCTCTTCATTATTCTCTGCCCTCTCAAATTCTGTTGAAATCTCATTTTTGACTCTTTTCCCTTCTTCTTCTTTTTTCTTCCTTTGTTTCGACTTCTTTTGAGTTCTCATTTTTTGGAGCTTTTCCATTCTTTTTTTTTTTTTTTTTTTACCCTCTTTGTTTTGACTTCTTTTGAGTCCTTATTTCTTGGAGCTTTTCTTTTATTTCACTCCTTTCTTATAAATTTTTCTCCTTTTTGTTGAAGTATTTTCCTTCCCACCTTTCATTGACCTTGTAAGAGTATTTTTGCCTTTCTTTATTTCTTTCCCCTTTTCTTACTACTTTTCTCTCTTTTCTCTAGAGTCTTTGCTTTCTTGATTTTGGGATACTCAATATCTTTGCTTTTGATAATTTCAAACATGGATCTCCTCTTATAATTTGCACATTCTTGGTGCACTCAAGAAGGTTGGGCCAAGAGAGGATAGTGCTTGTAAGCACTCAAAAGGGTAGCGGTTAAGATGTGGTTGTCCAAAGAAAGGTTTCAGGCTCAAAGTGGGAAAACTAGGGATTAATGTAATTTGGTAGGCTTTGAAAGGCACAATCGGGTCAAAAAAGGCCTACAATCCTTTCTCAAACCAAACATTACTCAGGATTTCGCCTCGAAAAACATTCAGGTCAAGTTCTAGATCAACAGTGTAACACAATTGAATTTTGATCAAAAGCTCACCACACAATGCACATGAAACATAAGGTTAGTTTTATTCTTATCTTGATTGCATGCAAGAGAATCTTCAAGCATCACAAAAGTACAGATAAGAGGTACCACTAGAATCTATAGTTTACCACAAAGTTAATCTTTTCCATCATATCGAATATATTTACATGCTCTTAACTGCATAGGTCCCGACCGAGCTGAAGACATGACTCTTAATGTATGTACACGTAATTTTTTTTTGAAAGAATGATTATCGAACCCGAGAAGGGCTGCCTACGTATCTCATTAAGATGAGAATCAGGTGTGCGTAGTTCATGTAGATATAACTTTGAAAATATTAACAAACTATTTATCCTTTTCTTTTTTTTTTTTTTTTTGGAAAAATAATACCGAATCCAAGAAGGGTTGCCTACGTATCTCACCGAAATGAGAATCAGGTTCGCGTAGTTCGTGCAGATTTGACTTGGAAAATATGCACAAACTATTTTATTTTATTTTATTTTTCTTTTGTAGAAGATAATACCGAACCCAAGAAGGGTTAACTACGTATCTCATTAAAATGAGAATCAGGTACGCGTAGTTCGTCCAAATATGACATAATAATTTAAACATTTAGACAACTTAAAGAAATTCCTAGGTCTAGCGCCACTAAAATTTGTAGTCATGAAGTGTTTTTTTTTTTTTTTTTCGCACCAAAATGTTTTATAGTCACTTAATCGTCAATATTTATAATGTCTGTTGAATATAACCTGCGAATTTCCACAGTAATTTCTACGTATACTCTTTTTGGATGTTTTTTTTGGAACTGTCTCCTCTGAATTTTCACGAGATCCAGACATTGTTATGACAATCCCCGACTGATGTCGGGGACGATATTCCTACAAAAATATGAGAAATATGTGAGAGCAGGACCATCATGCAAAATCATAATAATAAAAATAAATGGATGCGACCTCATAGTCAAATACTCCCCTGATTTATCGTTTTGACTTATTATTAATGTCTTGTGAAATACAAGGACTCGAATTTCGCTAATCCTCTTTATCTCTTGCGACTTCGGACAAATAATGATTTCTAAATTCGGACATAAATCAATTTTCGCTGTGAAGAAGAACAACTCAAAATGTAAGAGTGTTAGTTCCGTTGTTCATAATGGATAATGTAAAATATCACACAAATAATGAATTAAACACATAAATACTATATAATTAAAGACAAACTGAAATATATCACATAGCATACAAACAATGAATACAAGTCTTATACAAATGTGCATCAAGTCTTGTGTTATGCTTAATATAAGATCTTGACTTCGATCTACACTATATGACTAAGAGTGGGCTTTGAATGACTGGAAACCCAAGCGGACAACTTAGGCTGGAACTCACGACAACCATTGGACGCATGACGAACCAATAAATTGACGATTATTCCAAAAAATGGTTGAATATAGAAAAGTCCGGTCTGCGGTTCCGCAAAACCGTTCTTTAATATACTACACATAAATGTTGGAAAATGTCATAAATGCAATAAAAATTTACAATAAAAATGAATAAATACTGAGTACAATATACAAATAATCAACAAAATATACAAGATATAATAAATAAAACAATAAAAAAAATAATATCCTCAATTTAAAAAAATAAACACATAATGGTTAGAACCTCTATTTCTCCCCAGCAGAGTCGCCATTCTGTTTACATCCCTACTCTATCAAAATAGGGCAAAACATCGCGACAACTCGAAAATAATATATAGATTCAATTTTGATAGAGTTTTAAAAATAAACGAGTTTTAAAAAGAGTCGCCACCTAATTTTAGAAAAACTAGGAAAAACATTATGTGATCTACGAAACCAATTGATTCTAGGTAGGGGGCGCAAATTATTTCGAAGGGAAGGGGTTAGGCACCCTTCGAAATCCACAAGTGTGGGTCCCGACTGAATTTTTTTTTTTTTTTTTCAAATTGAGGAGAAAAATAAAATAATGTACGAATATAATAAACATGTAATATACACAAATAATAAAATAAAATAAAAAAATATAAGAAATGGCCTAAAGTTTGCCTAACGTAATATATACAAAATATTGAATAAAGAGTATAATTCAAACTTAATTCAAATAACTTCAAAGGAAAGTAACTCCGGGGTACCTGTAAACACACTTAGTAAAAGTGTTAGTAATAAATAAATATAAATAAAATTAAATATAAGAAATAATAATTAAAAAATAAAATCCGTCTTATTAACATGGGAGGCCTTGGAAATCGACGGTAATTTCTTCATCGGCCAATTTTAACTCAAACAAACAAAAAAATAATAATAATAATAATAATAATAATAATAATAATAATAATAATAAAGGTAGCCACATGAAATTAACAAAACAAGATTTGCTAGTATCTTCTTAAATGGTCAATGTAATCAATCAAAATAAATTAATTAAGAATAACTACATGTGAGTCAAATGGAGCAGCAATACAAATCTAAAGTTATTGAAAAATGGAGAAACTAATAAATATATATAAGACCTATCACATATTATCAAAAATGCAAAATTTGCAACTAACTTAAACGAATAAAGAGCACATTACTTTCAGGATATAAAATGGCAAAATTAATATCATGAAAAGTGAAGTCAAACAGGAAACCAACAATAAGAATATCGTCAAAACTAAACAAAGAAAGTAATAATATCATCGAAAGTAGACTTAAATAAAAGCAATGAAATCAAACTATGATAAATATAATCAAGCCAATATGAATAAATACATATCTAAGAAAATCAACTTTTTAGAAACTAGAATGAGAGATTTTTTTTTCATCGATCAATTTTAAAAAAAATAAACAATATGAACTTAAACTAAATGTCCGTCTTTTAAAATGTGGAGGCCTCTAAACCCGACGGAGAGATTTTTTCATTGGCCAATTTAACTTGTAATGTTCGATATCATTCCAACAAAGTAAAGTAATCAAAAACAAATTAATTTTAACAATAATTAAGGGAGCATGATGAACAAATTACTAAAAATATACTACACAAAATCAACTTAAACAAAATGATTAAAAGTGGAAAAGTAATCAAAACGGATAACGAACAAATAAAATATATTAAGATGAATATGAAATAAATAAATAATAAACAATAAAACCCAACAAAATTAAATAATAATAATAAAAAAGAAACTCTTGAACACTAGAAAGAAAAAAAAAACAAGAGAAAATTATCCAAAATACATAATGCTAGTAACATAATAAAGTATAACATGTATTAAAATAAACCACAACAATTATAATCATGGGAAAATGAAGTCCACCTAAAAAACAATATCGGCACAGTAAAATATAAAAGTAGTATATATATATATATATATATATAAAAGCGAGACAAAGTCACAATTGACAAAAACAAATAATAATAATAATAATGAACAGCCCCAACAATATAATAATGTAACAAATTAGTATGTACAAGAAAACAAAACAGTGACTAAGTACAGGTTGTTGGAGTTACCCATTTTGAGGGAGAATCGGAGCTTGGAGCTCATTTCGGGCGTGAGGTTTAATCGGGGTAAGCAGATTTCGCCGGACTTGCTGGAGCTTGGAGAAGAGATGATAATAATTTGGGTTCTCTTTGCCGGAGTTTGGTGGTGCGAGGTCGAAACTGATAGAGATCTGGTCCAAGAGTGGGGGGAGGCTTCTCACGAGCTCACCGGATCTCAAATTCGCAGCGAGACAAAGCTTTGACTTGTCGGAGTGCCTGCAAACCAAACAAAATTCAAAAGAGGGGAAAATGGCAACACTGGTTCGTTGAAAGCTCGCCAACAATGGCGATTTTAGAAGGAAAACAGGGATTTGGTTGTTCTTTGGGCGGCTGGTTGGTTTTGAGAAGAGAAGCTGGGTTTTGGTGATTGTTTGATTGTGATTTTAGTTGAGGAGATGGAGCTGTTTGGTGTTTGTTGGCCGGATCTGCCGGTGGTCTTCGCGGGCTGCTGCTGGCCGGTGGAGAAGGAAAATGAGAGTGATTTGAGGTTGTTTGGGTGGCTGCCAAGGAGAGGTAAAGGAGAAGAGAAGAGGGAGGCGGAGAGAGAAAAAAAAGGTGGAAGAAATTAGGGTTTTTCTTTTCCCCATTTTTTCAAATTAATTCTCCCATTTTTTTTCTATCCACCACCAATTTTAACTTAAATAAATAAAATGTAATGGACCCAATGTGTGGGCTTGAAATTGTAGGCTCAAAATTATTAATAGAATCCCTAAATTTTTCGTATTTGATTAAATTTTAAATTTTGCTAAATTCAACATAAATATTAACAAATGTAACAAATAAAATGAATTTTAAAATAATATAATGAACGTAACTAGTAACATGTGAAATGCAATTTTAAAAATTACTAACAAAAATCCTAAATTTTGATAATAAGATAGTTATCGATAAACTTATTTAAAATTATATAAAAAGAAATTATTTTAAGCTATTAAATAAATAAAACTTTAAAATTATG